>OZ007515.1:2500-219615 GCA_963931865.1 Axinella damicornis | reverse complement strand
ATACACACCTGCATGCAGTGCATTTAGCTAACTGCAGTGGGCGAGCATGGCTCACTAGTGTGACCCACGTCTGCAGAGGAATTGCTGAATGTCGGGCCCCATCACCACCTCCAGTCAGTGGCACATACCTTCTTCTGGTTGTGGTAGGCATCAGTGATCTCCCCTAGTGAGGTTGTGAAGTGCCCGATCAGGTCATGGCTGCCATCACTATCCCAGTCGTAGCAGGTAACCTGCAGAGGAACAGGAGACACTGCACATGAGGAGCCAGTATAGTCATACACCTGCTCCTCAGAGCTTCTGTTATCGTTGCCATGGTAACATCTCAGTACCATCCTGACCTTGATCTTTCTGGTGGGGTCGCTGCTGCATAGCTTCTGACTGGAGATCACAAACTTTATCCATGTGGGGTGCAGTGTGTTCCGTACAACCTGGAGACAGGGGGTTAAAGTCAGTCAAGAGGGAGTGCTACCCCACACCACTGCCACTGACTCACCTCCGTGCGGTGGACGGGGGAGAATGAGCCGTCAGGGTTTTGCTTTGCAAACTCCAGGTATGGATCAGATTTGCCCAGAAAGTCCTGAATGGACGGCACCATATTGACTACAATTACTGACAGCAAACAGCAGGGCAGAGGTGACATACCTTCCTGTCTAATCCCTGTGCAGAGAACTGGAGCTCCAGCATGGACTGGTCCTGACGTATCTCCTCAGCACGGATCTAGCAACAGACGTAGAGTGGATGTCAGTGTGGAGCAATGGATTAATTACATCAAACGTCTGCTTACGGTGATGGTGCCCATTTTCCCTTTTGAGTGTTTCCCTGCAGAAGGTTGCAGGGGCTTGGTGTACGTCACTGCACTCACAACCTGTGAAGAGATGAAACAGTGGGCATGGTGTGGAATGTATTGCATACTCGTGGGATTAAATATCCTGCATATCCTAGCCACAAGTTCTGTGCGCGGAATGTGCACCATCAGGTCTTCCCCCTCCTTCCATGCACTAAGGAGGTTGCACCTCACCCTCCTCCCTCCTCACCCTCCTCCTCCCACCTCACCCTCCTCCTCCCTCCTCACCTCTCCTAGGGTGCACTCCACCTGGCCGAGGAAATCATCATCATCCAGAGTGGAGGTTGCATTGTCAATGTCATACACGGAAAACCTGTATGTGGGAGGTGGTGATCTGTCAATACCAAAACACCTCTTGGTATGTAACAAGACATTAACACAAACAGTTGAGAAGGAATGCCTTTTGATAGGTGTTTTTTTTCTGTGCTCGCTGCATGTGTTGCAACCCTAGCCCCTCCCTCAGCTTGTATTTCATCATGATTAATTTTTATTTACCCGTGCACAACCCTTTTTCTGCTATGGATAAAATATATACTACAGCTGCCTTTTAAACACCTTCATGCGTATATGCCGAAACATCTGATATCCTGCACCAAGAGGGCCAGCCGGTCTACAGCAGGATCAGTTTTAAGAAACTTCTTCCAGTTGATGGCTGTGTGCTGGAACCATAAGAATTCCCCTTTACCAACAATCACAGCTGACCTGAGATGCTGGATCTCCTCAAAGCGGTAGTCGATCTCAATGGCTCTGCTGAAGCGAGGGTTCAGAGTGTTCTTGATCCACTCTGTGCGGGCTTGCTGGGGGCGAAGAAGGAAGGGTGGATATTATGATCATGTTACTGCAGTAACATATACAGGACATGGCACTTGCAGTACTCATTCCGACCTCATCGTGAGCTAAACCATCACCAACTTTACCTTACCTCGACCCACTGGCCTGCCCTGTTCTTTACGTGGAGGGTCACGATGGGGTCGGACTTGGAAAATAAATCTGTGTCTCGCAGGTTCTCGCAGGAGATGTGGAGCTCCACCCGAGTGGAGGGAGTGCCAGAAGGTACAGGGGGAGGTTGCCCGTACCCAGCCATAGCTCGTGACGAATCGATCGTGAGAGTGCAGATCTGGGATGAGCTGCAGCAGCGCCCACAGGATCTGCGCTAGTAGGATTGCACGGGTGGGTGTGGCATGTGCAAATTCTATGTGGTCTTTTCTGCATTGCTGCTAGCAGGATGTGCCCTGTTTGTAGTAATTCATCACTTTGCATGCATTAAAAAAAATTCATCTGTCACCATCAGTACAGTCAGTACATGCCAGGAGTTGGATACAGATACAGCAGTGGGTAGTGGATAGTGGCAAACTCATTAAGTTCTCTTAGTGACGGGGGTAATGCCTCTCTTCCCCATGTATTCTGTTAGCTGCTGGGGTACCTCCGCCAGCACTGCACTGGCCAGCATCTCGGGAGGGGCCTGGATGGAAGGTGGGCACACACTATCACTATGGGCGGTGACTATATGTCTACCACTGCATGATGTGGTATCTCACATGAGCAAACTCTCTGAAGGGTACAAACTGCACAATGTCCCTCTCCGCTACTTCTGAGCCGACTCTAAGCCTGGGAGTTGGGGGATACAATATTAATGGAAGTTCATAGTTACACACGACTGCATGACCAGTATACCTCTGCTCATCTGCATCCAGCTCATTCATGGCAGCAAAGTCAGCCCCGCCCACTCCCACGATGATGATGGATATGGGCAGCCGGGAGGCTCGGATGATGGTCCTCTTGGTCTCCACCATGTCTGAAATGGCACCATCAGTCAGCATCAGCAGGACAAAGTATTGCTGGAGGTGGGAGGTACGCTGCCGCTGAAGAACTCATCACAGCTAAGTACTCCTAGAATCAACTCACCTGGTCACTGGGGTGAGCAGCTGCCTGCTCTGCAAACTTGGCCACATGGCTGATGATGGGGGCAAAGTTGGTGGGCCCCCAGAGCTGGACAGAGCGGAGGGCAGTGTGGTAGGCCTCCACCACACCTGGGATACCAACACAGTAGGGATTCTGGGGGATTCCATTGAGAGCAAACTCGTGGGACACCTGACCACCAATCTTACCACCAAAGCCAAGAGCTGGAAACAGTTTGTCACTGGGCATGAGGGAAGCAACGAAACCTCATCATACCCACCCACCCACCCCCTCTCTCCCTCCCTCCCTCCCTCCCTCCCTTCGTCCCTCTCTCTCTCTCTCTCATAATCTAGAGCCACTCACGTATCATAGTCCTGGCAGACCGAGCCCACAGCAACGAGGGCAGTGGTGTATTCACTGGGTTTGAAGGGATCCATGTAATGGAGGGAGGAGGGTTTGGAGGGGTCTCCGTTGCTGGCAGTGAAGTCGATGCCGACTGTGAAGTTGATCTGGCAGCCACCCATGATGTACTCCAGGAAGGAGTAGGTCTTCGTGACCTGCGTGTGTGTGTGCAGTTCGCACTATACTGTCACCTCTAGCCAGCTATGCAGTTTACATGCAGTCGAGTTGAGTTTTGTTAACCAAGTGTAAATCCACATTAGCACTTGACATTGCCTCAACCTGAGCTAGCATTGAAACTGCATACGGTTATGGTTAGCAGAGTAGTCACCCCTTTCAATTCCACAGAACTACAGTGTGATATGTAGTTTGTATGTAAAATAATGGAAGTGGACAAAGTCCGTTGTCTCCAAACACTGTGGGTCTGTCAGGTAATGTGACCTTCAGGTCATTTAGCATGACATTTTTGCAGTGAGAACTTGGAATGCAGGACCATAGGAATAGGTGTGGCAGGTGCGGCAGGTGTGGCAGGTGCGGCAGGTGCGGCAGGTGCGGCAGTAGCCGGCCCAACATTATGCTCAGTCTGGCTAGCTATAGGTTGGGTAGTAAGTCTTGCAATTTTGATTGCACCAGAAATGATCTCAGAAGGTGTAAAATATTTACGTGCTTCAACAGCACATACATCGTTGAAGTTTTCACTGCCAGACCAACTAAATTGCTTCTGGATTAATCACTGGAATTTGAACCCAGAAATGTAGTCCCTTGGTACATCCTGCAGGCCAGCCACTCTGTCCCTCCTGCTTCCCAACCGGTAGTCTGTCAGCACCCGCCGATACCCCTCCAGATGTCAATGGCTGGCTGTTGAGTAACTTATTCTCTTTGCTCATCCAGGACCTGGTATCTTTAATTTAGGAACAATTTATTCGTGGAATTTTGGCCCTCCAGCCAAATTAAAATTTGACCATCATTCCTGCATATGACAGGTCCTGTGGGTTGTTGCAAGTGCTCTGACAGTACAGCTACGACTGAGGTCAGACCTTGATGCTCTGCAGGTAGACTGTGCCCGAGTTCTTGTACTTCCTCTTCTTCAGCTTGTGAGGGTTGATGCAGTCCCACTGGAGCTGCAGGATGGGGGGAGGAGAGACTGACAGGGTGAGAGTGGAGGACACACCATCAGCCAGTGCATTCAGCCAACTGCAGTAGCCTGCTGTGGGCAAGCATAGCTCACTAGTGTCTTCAGAGGAATTGCTGAATGTCGGGCCCCATCACCAACTCCAGTTAGTGGCACATACCTTCTTCTGGTTGTGGTAGGCATCAGTGATCTCCCCTAGTGAGGTTGTGAAGTGCCCGATCAGGTCATGGCTGCCGTCACTATCCCAGTCGTAGCAGGTAACCTGCAGAGGCACAGGAGACACTGCACATGAGGAGCCAGTATAGTCATACACCTGCTCCTCAGAGCCTCTGTTATCATTGCCATGGTAACATCTCAGTACCATCCTGACCTTGATCTTTCTGGTGGGGTCGCTGCTGCATAGCTTCTGACTGGAGATCTCAAACTTTATCCATGTGGGGTGCAGGGTGTTCCGTACGACCTGGAGACAGGGGGGGGGGGGGGGGGGGGGTTAAAGTCAGTCAAGAGGGAGTGCTACCCCACACCACTGCCACTGACTCACCTCCGTGCGGTGGACGGGGGAGAATGAGCCGTCAGGGTTTTGCTTTGCAAACTCCAGGTATGGATCAGACTTGCCCAGAAAGTCCTAAATGGACGGCACCATATTGACCACAATTACTGACACAATTCACCTTATACACATCCCTAGTAGTTTAGCTTTGCCAGCCCAATGCGCTAGCTCCTGTTAACCAACTAATACAAGAATGGGCAAAAACAGTGAAAAACCAACCATTAATTAGTTGCCTGCCACCGAGTGAAGTAACTAACAATATAAATGGCTGGGCAGAGGTGACATACCTTCCTGTCTAATCCCTGTGCAGAGAATCGGAGCTCCAGCATGGATTGGTTCTGACGTATCTCCTCAGCACGGATCTAGCAACAGATGTGGAGTGGATGGTTGGGTCAGTGTGGATCAATGGAAGGTACACCACACGTCTGCTTACGGTGATGGTGCCCAGTTTCCCTTTTGAGTGTTTCCCTGCAGAAGGTTGCAGGGGCTTGGTGTATGTCACTGCACTCACAACCTGTGAAGAGATGAAACAGTGGGCATGGTGTGGAATGTATCGTATAGTGTATACGCGTGAGATTGAATGTTTTCATATCCTAGACACAAGTTTTGTGCATAGTTGTTTACCAATGCAGTGAACATGCATCATCAGGTCTTCCCCCTCCTTCCATGCACTGAGGAGGTTGCACCTCACCCTCCTCACCCTCCTCCTCCCTCCTCACCCTCCTCCTCCCACCTCACCCTCCACCTCCCTCCTCACCCTCCTCCCTCCTCACCCTCCTCCTCCCACCTCACCCTCCTCCTCCCTCCTCACCTCTCCAAGGGTGCATTCCATCTGGCCGAGGAAATCATCATCATCCAGAGTGGAGGTTGCATTGTCAATGTCATACACAGAAAACCTGCATGTGGGAGTGGTGATCTGTCAATACCAAATTCCACAGTGAATGTACACTTCTTGGAAGTTCTGGTCCCGCCCCCAGAAGGCCAGTCTACTGCAAAAACCCCAAGGATCAGTTTTAATGTTACCAACAGTCCCAGCTGACCTGAGATGCTGGATCTCTTCAAAGCGGTAGTCGATCTCAATGGCTCTGCTGAAGCGAGGATTCAGAGTGTTCTTGATCCACTCTGTGCGGGCTTGCTGGGGGCGAAGGGGCAAGGGCGGACATCATGATCATGCTACTGCAGCAACATTGGCATGTATGAAAACCTAATCACTTGCAGTATAGTCATTCCGACCTGATCATGGAGTAAACAAACACTGAAGTTACCTCGACCCACTGGCCTCCTCTGTTCTTTACGCTGAGGCACACGATGGGGTCGGACTTTGAAAAGAAGTCTGCATCTCGCAGGTTCTCGCAGGAGATGTGGAGCTCCACCCGAGTGGAGGGAGTGCCAGACGCTACAGGGAGGGGTGGTTGCCCGTACCCAGCCATGGACTACAATTTGTGGGAGTGCAGATCTGGGAGGGGCGGCCGCGCCCACAGGATGTTCTGACTGGTGCGCACTATGTAGGATTCTGTGTGGCTAGGCTGTGCTCTGCTCTGAGAGCTATAGAGGATGGCCCAGTTCATCGGGAAAGTGATTGGTACCAAGATGCAGAAGACTGCCAAGGTGGAAGTCATTAGAATGTTCCTGCACCCGCAGGTTCTGAAGGTAGTAAACTGTTCATAGACTCTATAATAATTTGTCCTAGCCTAGCCATGGACTATTAAACTGGGCATGTACGACTGATCCTAAAGATTCACTCTGTTCTTCCTTGTAGTACGTCCGTAAGCGCAAGACGTTCTTTGCTCACGATGAGAGTGAACGGTGTCACCTGGGGGACCTGGTCAAGATCAAAGAGTGCCTCCCCATCAGCAGCAAGAAACATTTCACTGTGGTAGAGATTGTTGAGCATGGACCATCCCATGCTACAACTTCCAGTGGAGCACACACACAGGAACCACATTGCACAAGTGGAGCACCCCACAGACATACCCACACACAGAGACCCACCCACACTATACCTACACCCACACAGTCAATCACGTCATGAACAGCATGCACGTTAATCACTTCCATTGCTATCACAATACCGTCATGCTGAAATGATTGGTGCTCCCTGCATGTGATGCATGACAGCTAGTAACCAACACAACAAACAGAGTGCGAAGGAAGATGGAATAGTATTATGCCTGGACGTTGTCAAATCTCCCTCATTTGATGGACTCGTAACCAGGCCATGGTGTTTGTGCCTTCCACAGAGGCTGCAGAAGAGTGGTTGACTTGGCGTTGCAAGCACCAACATTAATCAAATGTGTGGGTGTTACTAAATCGTGGCTCTGCACTGCTTTCCGGTTCTGTGCCATCATCCTCAGCGGCTTTTCCCCGTACTTTACGGGCTAGTTTTGTCGTGATGTAGGATGTGTACTGATGATAGATGTGTGTTATGTGACAGTGGGGAAGTAGAGGATGTCAACTACTTCCTTGTAAGAGTTCGATTGAGACTTTGAGAGAATAGGTCAGATGGAGGGGACAGTAGAGTGGTTAGCCAATTTGATAACCCAAGAATGATCCCCAATGCTGGAGGTTTTCATGCAGGTCGACATCCTGGGCATGGTGATACCATCATCACTGAACTCGCTTCAGTTACCATACATATTGCTCAAACTTGTGAGGTTTTGTTTTTTCTGAAGGTTCCTTTTTTAAAACATAACAACCCTTCACCAAAGGTACTCTAGTGGGATTCGAACCAGGACAGAATCTCGAGTTGAGCACTATCAAGGCTCACTCTACCAGTCACCGCAACACTCTGATGAGTATATTGAGGGTAGAGGAAGAAGGAAAGATGGCGTTGCTGGGAAGGAGCATAGAGTGTGGATGGAGAGGCGGGACGGTCCCGTACCTAGATGGATGAGTCGGTTATGGAGGAAGTGTTGCTGGGTAGAAGAGGCAGGAGCTGGTATAATTATGGTGGAAATCCCTGCTAACCTACATCCAATCTCTCCACCTCAATCAGTACCACTTTTCAGCTACATGCTTGCCATCATATTACAGTCAAGCATGTAGAGGCAATGATAATAATAGACACTAGAATAAATTAATCGAAATCATGATGGGGTGGGTGTTGAAATAATTTAGTATGTATGGAGTGGCGCACTGAAACTACTGATAGAGTGGCATTGCTATAATCATTATAGCTAGTCCTCTGACTACTTGTCATTCTAAAGAGGGAGAGAAAAACTGGAATGAAAAAAAATGGGCTCAATTTATGAAGAATAAAAAGGGAAAAAGAACACAGTCATGAGCAAAAACATGAGCAAAAAAAAAAAAAGAAAAAAGAAGATAGAGAGAAAAAAAGAGAAAATAAAACAACCTAGCAACAACCCATCCCTCCGTGACAGGTCGGACACCGAAGTGTAAGCCTCAGGAGCGCTGGATAGGCGCCGGTGACTGGAATCACAGGAGGGCTACCTGCTTTCAACCAGAACACCTTTCTTTAGCTTCGGTGGTCAGATGGGAACCGGCGTACTCAAGCTGCTAGGCGGGGAAGTCAGGAACCGGTGTGTACGGAGTGGCCCAGACTCGTACTCGGTTATTGGGGAGACGAACACTCAACCCCCAGGCTGTAAAGCAAGTGCTTAGCGAGTGTGCCATCCCGACATCCCGCCAAAACTTGTTACAAATTCAGTATTTAAAGCCAAACCGGATGTGTCCAGTTGCGCATGCGCCTTGATTTCCCGCCAAAATTTTGCAAATTCATTCTAGACGTCGACGGCTGGCGTCACACAGCTAGCTCTACTACTATACTGGAAACAGCTCACCTACGGAATAGCCTCTCCAATTCGCGCGAACCATACCATTATTAGTAGTAGCCTAGCAGGAGAGCCTGACCGGCTACCCATGGAGTCTGACTAGTAAGTGTGATTCACCTTAGATTTTGCCCAACCAATGCCACATCAGGCACTTGCTAGCATGCATATGGCATTGGCTAAGCTGAACCACACTTACTATATATTAGCATGTGGCATTGGTTGGAGAAAATCTAAGGTTACTAGCCAGACACCATGGGCAGCTGGCCCTCCTGCTAATGGTGACTCAATCAACTTATCGGCTAATGGGTTACCACACAGTGTAATCATAAAGGAATTGAGACATTGCAAGTTTAAGAAAACCCTTCACTTGGTAATGAAATCACTGGTGAAGGCTATCTGAGTTTCTTCAAGAGATCTGTGGCCTCCACTTTAGCCTGCAAGGAAGGGAGCAAGCACCAGTTCAGAGCACCCCTCCAGAGGTCCAGCTATCAAGAGAGACTAGAGAGGTGTCAGAGGACCCCTTCAGAGGTCCAGCTATCAAGAGAGACTAGAGAGGACATGTTTCAGTGTATGCCACGTACGAACCTCTACAATCTCTGGCAGTTCACTAGGATATTCCGCTGCCTTTGTGAGCCACCTCTGGGCCTCTTCCTTGTGCCCTAGCTGCATGTGGCACTTGCCAAGAAACAGCCAGTTTGGGACATAAAAACCTGGGTCCACTGAAAAGAAAGATACAGTCACAATAAATTCTCAATCCCCAACCCTAAATCAACTGAGGTTACGTCATACAACAGGAGGAGCCTGGGAACGAGGCTACCTCATGCAACAGGAGGAGCCTGGGAACGAGGCTACCTCATGCAACAGGAAGAGCCTGGGAACGAGGCTACATGCAACAGGAGGAGCCTGGGAACGAGGCTACGTCATACAACTGGGAATGAGGCTACCTCATGCAACAGGAGGAGCCTGGGAACGAGGCTACCTCATGCAACAGGAGGAGCCTGGGAACGAGGCTACCTCATGCAACAGGAGGAGCCTGGGAATGAGGCTACCTCATGCAACAGGAGGAGCCTGGGAACGAGGCTACCTCATGCAACAGGAGCCTGGGAACGAGGCTACCTCATGCAACAGGAGCCTGGGAACAAGGCTACGTCATGCAACAGGAAGAGCCAGGGAACGAGGCTACGTCATGCAAAGCACACACCTTTTTCAGCTGCTTCAAAATGTGACAGAGCCTGTGCAAAAGGAGATCCTTCAAGTGATGCAACATACTGTACTCAACACTCTAGTGATCACAGATAGCCGAGTAACAGCAGAGTGAAGTATATCCCCTACCTCCTCATAGCTTGAGCTGGGAGGCGTGGCAAAGATCACGGAAGCCACCTGGCGCTGGTACCACGGCACTGATGCCACACTGTAGCACCTGGAGGGCAGCAACCATGCATGGATTGTACACAGGCTGGCATGGTCAGCAGCCCAGCACTCACCACTGCCCCAGGAGGTGCTTGCAAGTTGCGTCTGTTGGATTTCGGTCAATGGCTTTCTGTGTTGACATGACAGAGAGCATCTTAGGATGGCAATCAACAGGACGCTAAGATGGCAATCAACAGGACGGCTGTACCCAGTCCTCCCCACCTACCAGGAAGTGATTTCTGATCTCAAAGGATTGCTCAATCTTCCTTCGGTAACCTTCAAAGTCACTCGCCCAGCTCAGCACAATCCCCATCCACTTGTGGCATGCAAAGTTCTTACTGTCGGCAGTCACCGAGCGCTTAGCGTAACCCATCCCCCTCTCTGCAAGTTCCCTGGCCTGTTCCTGACTGGAGGTGTGGTACTTCCCCACCTTGTAGCAGAGCCTGGCCAGCCGCCAGAGCACCTCGGCCTCCTCCCGTTGCGCCAATGGCTCCAAGTAAGCCAGGGCCTCTTGCATCTGGTTGTCTTCGTACAGCTGGTCCACATGCCGTAGGATCTGTGGCAGCTGGTCATGGCTTGCTGCTGCATGTGCAACGTCAGTACTCAGTGTTGCCATCACCATCAAGCTCACAGTTCCAGCTGTCTTGTGTGTGGCATCCATTAGAGAGAGAGAGATAGAGAGAGAGAGAGCTACAGTGAAAATCCATCAGTCACATGCGACAAATACAACCGTGTACAAAGTGAGAACATTTAACACCCCGATTCCAATTCGGAAGTGGATTATCCACTTCCGAATTGGAATCGTTTAATAGGCCCAGGGTCAGTGCTGAATACCGGCCAATATTGGCCGGTATTCAGCACTGACCCAGGGCCTAAACCTAAACCGGACCAATGGTTCCAATTCAGAGCCAGCCCTCACACTTGACTTCGATCGAGACAGAATGGTAGCAAATTTATGTACGTATGTTAGCGTGTGATTAATCGATTAGGGCGTGTACCTTAACAAGCCTGCCTCTGTGTCTCCACACTCTGCGCATGAGGGGATCGCCCCAGGTCCTGAGAAGTGATCTCCTCCAAAACATCACACCCCAGGACAGGTGCCTCACACCCCGCATATTTCGCAAGCTGACCAGGTAGGCCATCAGGTATCTGCAGGTAGCTATAGCCATAGATATTGCTATAGCTATACGAGCTGTACGATATCGTTATCTAATTCAGCGAAATTAACATGAAAACATTTCCAAATTAAAACGAAGCCAAACAAACGCGCTACCGCAATATTGCCAGCTTGAGAACGCCTTTGTTGTATTGTGGAAGCCGCTGAGAAACAGCCAGAGACAGGGCCCTGGGTATGCAGGATCTGCGGAGCTGAGTGGACAAACAGATCTGGCCGGTAAGTTGGTTTTCTTTTATAGCGTGACTGACCTCACAATAATAGACTACAGTCAAATACAAAGAACGGCCGCTCGGCGCAAGTCAGCACTGGCCCTAGCCTTAATCATAGATAGTCCCTACCTATTATCTATGCCTTAATGAACCCTTAGTGGTGGTTCTTCGTACTTAACCACCTGTAACGGTTTGTCACTATCCAGCCCCCTTGTGTGTTGCAGGTGTTGCAAGATGCTTGTGTACCGTGTGCTCCTCCTACTGCCGGTGTTGCTTGCCTCTGCCCGGGGGCCTAGCGATGGCTGCACCCTCAACACCACTGTGGTTGCCACGGATACCGCAACCACCATGACACATGTGAAGTACTCCACCTCCATAGTGGAGACTGGTGAGCATACAGTGCAAGTCAAAGCTTGTATTTGATTGGTTAGTTCAGTGTTTAGGGTCAGGACTACTTGCCAGTATGCTTTGGAACATGACTCGTTCGTATCAACTTCTCACACGCACACCAACACACCCAGAGTACATTGTGACCTTCAACAGCTACTACACCACAGAGGCGAGAGATGGGTTTGTCTCTGCCGCCCTGCGACCGTTCCGTGGCTGGACCCTTGTCCCTCGCTCCAATCCCAGTCAGCAGTTCCCCAGTGACTTCTCTCTGGTGCAGCTGAGGGGCACCGGTGTGGTAGGCTCCCTGGCCGCCCTGGGACAGCACCCGACCGTGAAGAGAGTCACTCCTCAGAAGAGGCTGACCCGCATGCTCACCTTCTCCGGACAGGGTCAGTGATGGGTGGTATACTCTAGGGGAGTTACCCAATCGTAGTAGTACAATCTTGCAGCCAGTCCATCCAAGAGCTAGCTGGCTTGAGGGCAAATCGTGTGTGTACAAACAGAGAGAAAAAAGCACAATACAGAAAATGTACAATAGGCAAACACAAATTCAGTAGTGGTAAACACCGAGGATGGGGAAGGAGTAGGCTAAGCTTATCACTGTATCGCAGTACGATACACTGACCAGTGACTGAGCTAGGAGAGCAAGGTCTCCTCACCCGTACTGTGGTACCGTACCAGCTCTGTGAGCCAGTGTGTGTGATCATCACTGCTTACCTTGTGGCTCTGTGCAGACTCTGATGGCTGCAGTGTGGGACAGCCGTGTGCGTGGGAGACAGAGTGGAAGTCCAGGTATGCAACTTGAGTGGTCACTCGCCCTGTGGTGGTTGTGGTTGCGTCATGTGCTCCTCCTCCTCCATTAGGCGGCCCAGCAAGGCTTCCATCCAGGATGCACCAGTATGTTGCCATAGTGATCTGTGATGACTATGACGTTTGGTACTGTATCCCCGTTGTTACATGCAGCCTGGTCGTCACTGGTACGTGGGGCGGCGGCTGATGCGAGCAGTTCCCCGGCAGGTCACCTCGGCACTGCAGGCGGACGTACTCTGGAGCATGGGGCACACGGGGAAGGGGGTCAGGGTGGCCATCTTTGACACAGGGCTCGCCCGTGGCCACCCTCACTTCAGGAGAGTCCGGGACAGGACCAACTGGACAGATGAGAAGAGCCTTGACGATGGTTTGGGACACGGGACATTCGTGGCCGGGGTCATTGCTAGCTCCGCAGAGTGTCTCGGGTTTGCCCCTGACTCAGACCTGTACATCTTCCGAGTGTTCACCAACAACCAGGTATGGTGGGAGGGGGATACTGTGATCAGGTATGGTGGGAGGGGGGATACTGTGTTGTCTGAGAGAGTGTGTGTTGTGTAGTCTGAAGGTGGCATGACTGTGTGTGTATGTGGACTACAGTCACTGCAGTAGACACACTGTGGTCCCACTGCAGTAGACAGTAGGTGAACATGTTGGCTACCATATGACTAACATATTCCACGTAACTCTCCCCTCCCTCCTCCCCCCTCCCTCTGCCCTTTCCCCTCACTCCGCCCTTCCATCCTCACACCCAGGTGTCCTACACGTCATGGTTCCTGGATGCCTTCAACTACGCCATCTTGAAGAGGATCAACATCCTCAACCTCAGCATCGGAGGACCGGACTTCCTTGACCAACCCTTCGTGGACAAGGTACATGTAGGTGGAGGTGTGTGTGTATGTGTGTGTGTGGATGGGTGGGTTAGTGGGTGTGTGTTTGTATGGAGGTGAGAGGTGTACTTGGGGGTAAGGATGGATGTGGGCGTCGGTGAGGATGTCCGGGGGTTGCTCACAATAGCATGCTCTTACATGAGCCACTGGTGTGTGGGCAGCGGGTATCTGTGGTGTCAAGAACAAAGGACTCTCACTCACCCTAACTGAGTTGTGTCTGTGGGTTGTGACTGTCCTCTCTCTTTGTCTCAGGTTTGGGAGCTAACTGCCAACAATGTCATCATGGTGTCTGCCATTGGCAACGATGGACCCCTCTACGGGTGAGCCACCCACCACTGGTGGAGGCATTATTATGGAGACAACACTACTGTACTTCCAGAGATGACGTCACACACACTCGCTGATGCACATGCACTCACCCACACAGCACCCTGAACAACCCAGCAGACATGATGGATGTCATTGGAGTGGGCGGGATCAACTTTGAGGATGAGATAGCTCGGTTCTCCTCCCGAGGAATGACAACATGGGTAAGCCCTCAGCTCTATGACGCTGCTCCATCCATGGTCGTATGTTCTCTGTGTGACCTACCAAACCTTGCCAACAGGAACTCCCTCAAGGCTACGGCCGTGTGAAGCCTGACATTGTCACCTATGGCTCGGGTGTGCGTGGCTCTGCGCTCCAGGGTGGCTGTCGGTCTCTGAGTGGCACCAGTGTAGCCTCACCAGTGGTGGCAGGGGCCGTCGCGCTGCTAGCTGGAGCGGTCTCCCATCCCCACGTCAACCCCGCCAGCATGAAACAGGCTCTCATGGCATCCGCCCAGCGGCTGGGTGGGGTGAACATGTTTGAGCAGGGCCAAGGGAAGCTGGACCTGCTGAGAGCTTACCACGAGCTCAACACGTACAAACCACAGGCCAGGTTGGACAGTGGTGGTGTGGGCTAGCGTACAGGGAGGGAATAGCTGTCCCAGAATAAGCGTACAGGGTTGGAATAGCTGTCCCAGAATAAGCGGGTGTATACAGAGTGAAGTTAACATCAGCCACTTTATTGAGTGGGATTAGGAGATGTGAAATATTGTTCTGGACTTCTGGTTAGCCAATTGAGGAGTGCAAATAGACTGCATTCCTGCCTGAGTGCAAGAGTTGCCACAACAGATACCCAGGCAGTTATCTACTTGCTGTTACTTCACTAGAGAAGCTATTCAAATGGGCCCTAGCGCCAGGAAACCTGGCCTGTTGGGCTTCAAGTTGCCTTGGCAGTGGTGTTTATAATGGTTGTGATACCCGATATCTCTGATGTTGGTGTCTTGGTGATGGAGTATGTGCTCCCTCTACAGCCTGAGTCCCAGCTACATTGACCTCACTGAGTGCCCCTACTTCTGGCCATACTGCTCCCAGCCAATGTACTATGGGGCTGCCCCTGTCATTGTCAACGTAAGTAGGCCCACACTAACATGTACTCTGTTACCGACTATTCACACCACTGGGTGTCCCCGATCCAGGTCACCATTCTGAATGGCATGGGAGTCACCGGGCGCATTGTCAATAGGGTAAGCTGCTACTGGAGCTGTTGACCATGATCAGTATACTATTCAGTTGTCTCCCCTCCTTAGCCCACGTGACTATTCAGTTGTCTCCCCTCCCTAGCCCACGTGGCATCCCTACCTGCCCCACAATGGGAACTACCTCGAGGTCTCTCTCTCTCACTCACTGGTCCTCTGGCCGTGGTCTGGCTACCTGGCCGTCAGCCTCAGCGTGTCCCGAGAGGGCAGGATGTTTTCCGGGGAAGCCCAGGGGCACATCACACTTACCATTGCATCCTCCACGGTGAGTGCTAGCTGCAACCGCTTTTTGAGGTCTGCTCTTCAGCTCTGACTAAGGACTTGTATGTCAAAGGGCAATAGATTCCTCCACAAGGGTGGCAGTAGATTCCTCCACAAGGGTGGCAGTACTGCAATTGCATTAGCCACTTCCTGAAGGCTATATATCTCTTCTTAAAGCACTTACTTGGCTTTCAAACTGCTTCTCCACCTCAGCAGGTGCAGACCTTTGGCTTGGTATGAGTGTGTGTGTCTGTTGCCATGGCAATGAGCATGTGTGCCTACAGTCTAGTTCTAGGAAGCGTGGATGCATGTGGTTTTGTTGCTGCAAGTAGGGCACAGATGACCATCAGCAGCCAATTACTTGTCACTATTCACAGTCCAGCGCTTGCTGGTGTAAGTGTCCTGTGCACCTCGTTGGACACCCGCCCACCGTGACTGAACATAGGGTGCCACTGCTCAGTCAATAACAACACAGTGGCTTGTATGGTTCCGTATAGGAATAGGTTGGTATACATGTAGGTGCTTAATGTCATGCAGGAAATGTGTAAGGAAATACAAAATGAAGTGAATAATTTGCCGCCTCCCCCCCCTCCCCCCCTCCAGTCCTCTACGTCTGGTGAGTCTCTGCTCTCCACCATCCGCCTCTCTGTGAAGGCTGCCATTGTGCCTACCCCACCTCGCTCCAAGAGGGTGCTCTGGGACCAGTTCCACAACCTGCGCTATCCGGCAGGGTACTTCCCTCGGGACAACCTCCGCATGAAGAACGACCCTCTTGACTGGTGAGCTTGTCATTAGAGAAAACCTTGGGCGAGCTTGGTTTAGTCTGATACCCCTAGGGTGAGCTTGGTTTAGTCTGAAACCCCTGGGTGAGCTTGGTTTAGTCTGATACCATTGGGTGAGCTTGGTTTAGTCTGATACCATTGGGTGAGCTTGGGTTACTGTGTTGCTTCTGCTCTGCAGGAATGGTGACCACGTGCACACCAACTTCCGGGACATGTACTCGAGCCTGCGTCAGGCGGGGTATTTTGTGGAGGTGCTGGGCTCCCCGCTGACGTGTTTCGATGCCTCCCAGTACGGGGCCCTGCTGGTTGTGGACAGTGAGGAGGAGTTCTTTCCTGAGGAGATTGACAAACTGCACCATGACGTTGCTGAGCAAGGACTCTCCCTGGTGGTGTTTGCAGACTGGTACAACGTTGATGTCATGAGGAAGATCAAGTTCTATGATGAGAATACCCGCCAGTGGTGGATGCCAGACACAGGGGGGAGCAATGTGCCTGCTCTGAACGACCTCCTGCACCCATGGGGGATCAGCCTGAGCGGGGAGGTGCTGGAGGGGGAGTTCTCCCTGGCGGACCACCGTGTACACTATGCCTCAGGAACCAGTATTGCACGCTTCCCTGATGAGGGCCACATCATTGCCCGCGACCTCAACAACCAAGGTGGGCCAGTAGCAGGAGTGTACACTAGATATTGAGTTGAACTCCCCCCCCCCCCCCCCCCCCCCCACAACACCTGCAATGCACACTCACACAACACCTGCTTCACATGCACACACAACACCTGCACACTCACATGCACACACACACACACCTGCATATTCACACACACACACACACAAATGCACAGGCTCTGAGGTGGTGACTGGTGGTAGTACGGTGTTGCACAGTGTCCCGGTGCTGGGTCTCTACCAGACGCCCAGTGGAGGAGGGCGTATTGCTGTGTACGGGGACTCCAACTGCCTGGACAGTGCACACATGCAGAGAGGTATGTCACACTGTCACGCTCTCAGAAGGTGGAACTACTCCCGTTAACTCTCTCTCACTGCATACCCACACAGATTGTTTCTGGCTACTCGACAGTCTCCTCAAATATGTTACCTCTTCGATAGCCCCACCCCCCTTCACCCTCAGTGACCACCATCGCTCACCCCCTCCCTCCCTTCCACAGCGCATGGAAGGTACAGAACTGTTCTCTTGCGATCAGTGTCTACAAGAGCGCATAAGTAGGTCGCGCAGAGTCGTGACCTACTTATGCGCTCTTGGTGTCTACCAACACTGTGCTATTAGCTATGAATACATGAAGTGCTGTTATAACTGTGGAGTGCTTGTGTCCTAGGCAACCGCCTGTACCACTACAGTAAAGTACTGGACTCCCAAGATCCATCCAAGAGACGGCCCCTCCCCTCATGCCCCCAGCTCACATGGGCCAAACCACGCCCACTCAACACTTCTGCCCCAAGGTAAACTCATGATCCAGACTACCCGCTGTAACAATTATAATGTGACTTTGTCCATTTATAGAAATCTCTTCAAGCAGAAGAACGTGCTGTCAACTCAACCAGAGGTCAGACCGGTATTGAGAGTACACTGTCAGACCATTGTCCTCTCACTGTGTGTGGTATTCTCTCTGCTTGCAGGATGAACCAAAGAGTGTGCTGGACTTCCCGAGCGAGGAGGGTGTGGAGGGTCCCACCTACCTGCTGCTGTGGGGGGTTGGTGGAGCTGGGGTGGGCGTGTTGTGGCTGTGCCGTAGACAGCATCGCAAACGACCTCGGGGAAGGCGCTCCACCCTCTTCTCCAAACTTCCAGTTGTCTGAGGATATGGATAGCTATACACAGGTGCATGTGCACCAGGCTGTATGTTATTACCAGTGCTGTACTTGTGGTCCAAGATTGCCGACGAGGACATACTGGAGTACACCGACTTCATCCATTGCAGGACACAATTAATAGTTTCGACTGGTGCGTTACATGCGCTGCACGACTGCGTGTATCACATGATTATTTATTGTTATTAGGAGTTTTCATCAGATTCTCTGGAACACTTCATCAATTTATTAGAGGTTTTGTGAAATGACACCATAAATTTCAGGACAGATGCGGATACAGACGCACTCGAATTGTTAGTACATCGGACAAAGTGAGAAACGGTGACTGTGGAGTATGATGTGGTGGTGGTGATAAATCTGTTAGGTCGTCAGCAGGTGTCACACACCATGCACTATAATATACAACAGAACACAGATCTGAGTGTGGTGTTGCCTGTCCTCCGTTGAGCGTCCGTCTCCATGGAGCTCTCGTGCATGCTCTTCTCTGTTGAGTCCTCATCGCTCAGCTCAAACCTGGACACCAGTGAGTTGGCAAGTTCACTCATGTCCTTCTCCCCACCACTCAGACTGCTGTCTGTCCGTGTTGACCCGCTGCGTTGCCGTCTCATGTTCTCCAGCAGTTCACTCAGGGTTTCGGCAGCCGCGTCAGCCGTAGTTGCAGGAAGACTATTGTACTGCCGCATTCTCAAGAGTTTGTCCTTGTTGCGCATCCTCCGGTGCTTGTCCCTCTGCCCCCCATCATCTGAACTGACGCTATCAACCCGTACTAGACGGGAGACGTTCCTCTTGCGATACGGCATCCGCTTGTTGCGATGCTTCCGGGTGGCTTCAAACACACCTGAGAGTTCTTCGTCAGAGCTGCCAGTCCAGTAGTGTGTTGGGGACCTCCTGCTCGTTAGCAGAGGGGAGTTGCTTGGGGAGAGTCGGGGGAAAGCTGAAGTTTTGGGGAAGCGTCCTGAGGAGGTGATCAGCTCCACGATGTCATCATCTTCCTCCTCCTCCTCCTCACTTGCGTCCGACTTGCTTATTGTGAAGATGTTGGGCGAACTGCGGGAGTTGGCCAGCCGCCGTGACCTGGGGCTGAGGGGGTGTGGGCTGATGGACATTGAGCGGGGCCGAGCATCCGGTATACTTTCGTTCTCACTTTCTTCCTCAAAGACAGACAGCTGCCGTGTTGGCCGGAAGTGGTCCACGTGATCCCGGGGGGTTGGCGTGGGCTCTTCCTGAGTTGCTAGTTGGACATTGAGAGGGAACGCCGGCTTGGGGCTCTGCCACTGCGATACCTGCTCCCCGGTCATCCCGGCCATCCCAACACGAGGACTGTTGTAGTTCTGGTAGTACGGGGTTCGAACAGGGGTGCTGGGTTGATACGTGGCAGGAGTGTTCTCGTTGTTGCCCCTTGAGGGTGTGTCTGTGTAGTATCGGTGACGAGGGGAGGGAGTGGCCATCGGTGTGTTGCGTCGCTGAAGTATACCAGTCTCTGCAGACCCTCGCTTCACAGGAGAGGGAGTGGAGAGTTTCCTGTGAGCAGCAGAGGGACAGGTGGTCAGCATATCACAGGCAAACATTGCACCTGACAGTGGTATTCTTGGTAGGAGACTTGAACGAATGCCTTGGACATGACCAAATCTACTATATTTGCAAAAGATGAAGCCGTTAAAGTGAATTTCGAAAGTGAATTTAAAACTGAATCTGATCAATATGAAACAGTGACCATATTAGGACCCCCCACCTCCCCAAGTACCATCATACATGTAAGAACATTCACTTCACTACACTGAGTGAGTGAGGCCAAGTCACCACACCCCTTTATATCATGGTACACATCAGGTAGGGCATGTGTGTGTGTGTGTGTGACTCACAAGAAAGGGAAGGGTCCATTGGGGTAGGTATGGGTATTATAGAGGACGGGGAGGGAGACCTTGCGACGGTGTGTGGGGGTGCTGGGAGAGGGTGGAGGGCGGCACTGCTTCCTGTGCCTCTCAGCCTCTGCTAGCAGGAAGAATGTGGCAGCCGTGCTACCATAGGGAAGCTCCGCAATGTTTCTGTGCGTGTGTGTGTGTTCATGCACAGAAATGGGAGGGAGGGATGTCAGTTGATGCTCCATATCACTCTTGCAGTTAACAATACACGCCAACTCAGTGACAGCAAGGCCTGAGCCTAACTGGCATCACTCCTGTGCTGAATTGAAATGCCAAGATTCGGTACAATGGCTAGCAGTGTTGACAGCTGCAGCTGTAGGTGGGAGTGTTCTCCTCCCTATACGGTAATGGATCACAGAGTTGTTCACTCATCCTAACCTGCCTAGGGGAACAACAAAGATGGAGGCATGTTATAACTTAGCACAGGTGGGCAGTTCTGAATTAAGAATGTACAGCTGCTTGGCAGGCTAACAGTATGAACTTCAGGGTAGTGCATTTGCTTGAGTGAAGGAATTCATGAGTAGTCGCTAACACTGCCGCCTCTCAGCCCTGAAAGTATTACATTCCAAAAATCCATTGCATGAAGACAGTGCTTGTTCGATAATACAAGCACTCTATAAAGTACCTTACAATAGCTGTCCTGAGGCAGGGCCTGGGCCTTAACTAGCAGAGAAAGACCTCCCCCAACTGATTCCACACTGTCTGCCAACAATGAGAAACACAGCAACTAACTGGTATGTTTCTCACCATCATCAGACCCTAACTAACTTACTGGACTGCAAAAGGAACTATAATAAGAGAATTCATGACACAATTAGAACTATGGAGATCAGTGCATAGCAGTTCTTGATTACTGGTTGTGTAATGTCTCCTGGTGCAGCAGGTGTGTGTAGTAATGGCATTTCGTAAATCTTGTGAATGTACTACCGTCCACCAGGCTGAGCAGTGAGCTCTCCCTCTCCCCCCAGGCCTTAATGGCCTCTGCCAGTACTGTTTGTTGGACGGACGCTCTCTCTCCTTACTTCAGGATGTCTTCCTGTGTGCCATAGCCGCCCATCTCCATCCGGCGCACGATGTACTCCGTGTCGTCCGGGGGGATCTCCTCCATGTTAGTGATGGAAGGCAAGGGGACGGTCTCCTCCCAATGACCCTCCGTCAGCCACGGGTGTCCTATCACTGCCTCCAGCGAGGATCGCCGCTGTGCATCCACCACGAGCATGGTGCTGACCAGGCTGTGGGATGGGGGGGGGGGGGGGGGGGGGGGGGAGTTGGTAAAGGAAGAGACAAAGCCTGCGCACATGGGGATGGGGGAATAACACAGTGAAGTATGTGGGGGAGGATGGACAATTACCGTCACTTCTAGACAATTACCGTCAGTTTAGACATCTTTGTTTAGACAATTATAGTCATTCTAGAGTCTGCCCAGTGGTGAGCTTCAGGGCAGCCTACCCTAACCCCCCACCCCCACCCCCCCATCTGTTGTTCTAAAAACAGGGAAGACCTGGGAGCAATCATCATGTGATGTGGATGGGGTGCAATCACAACTATGTCTACACACTGGCTGAGCGGAGTTGTCTGGAGTCTTGACCAGCCGTGGAGTGCTCGAACCTAGCCGACGGGATGATGAACTGACTGATCCAATACACGCTGGAGCAACTATGGGCACCGCCCCCCTCATGTACACCTCGTGTCCACCTGCCGTCAATCACACGATGAATGCCTCCAGGTGTTCCTCGTCTTTTGTCTTCACTTCCGTGTATAATTCCCAAGGCAAATCAAAGAAAGAAAATTGGGTTGGGCTCCTGGGAATGAGGCTGAATGCTGGTCACATCCCAGGGTCAGAGGCCGGGTGTACTGCACCAAGCACAGTCTGAGAAACCATGCCAACAGGGGTACTACAAACAGCTTGTTTATTACCTAACCAGTCCTGACAAAAGCTAATGTGCCAACAGACACAACACCTGCATCAGCAGCAGAGGTGACCATGTACACCAGAGCTCATGTACAGCTCATGTAGAGGCGCTGTAGTCTCACTCCCCAGGCCTACCCATTCTTTGGTCTTCAAGTTGCGTTGACAATACATGGAAGTGGACGAGCAGCGAAAAACAGTATCATTCATCACGTGAATGACGTCAGGTGACTGGCTGAGTGGAGTTGTCTAAAGCGTCTGGAGTCTGGACTAGCGGTTCAGTGCTCACACTTAGCCAATGAAGTGATACAAGACGTGCTAAACCGACTATAGGCCCCTTGTATCCATGAGATGTCATTCACGTGATGAGTGTTCCCAGCCCATCCCCCACTCTCCCTGCTCTTCTGCTTCCATGTATTCACAAACCGGAAAACACGGTCAGCCTGGGAATGAGGCTAGAGGTGCTGTGTGACAAGCATGGTGGTACACTGCTTGTGAGGTGACACAGCACTGAGCAGGAGTGGGACGTCAGCACTCGGCGTACTGAGCAGCACTCCAGAATGATATAACAATAAAGACCTTCACAAGGTCGAAGCACAAGTTATGAAGCTCATTTCTAGTGCTGGTGTTGTAAAATGTATGTCACAAGGTGCAGGCAACTCATGAAGCTCTCAAGAGATTGCTGTACAATATACACAACTTTGCACCGTGGCTTTGAGATTGCGAGTTCACAACATTTGTAACATGCAATACCAGATGCTTGCAGCTGCAGATGCCAGTTTAGACTGTCTCCATCGTAGCTGCCATGACTCGTCCTTTCACCCATTGCAAAGTTTGAGTACCACACTTCCTTACCTTCTGCAGTTGGCTGTCACGTGGGACGGTAGGTGGTACTTGCCGTCCATTATGTGTGTGAGGGTTTCACTGGGCCCGCCAGAGGCAAATGGGGACCGCCCAGTTATCATCATGAAGAGAATGACCCCCAGACTCCAAACATCTACACAGTTCAGGGGGTTAAAAATAAGAAGGCAGAATCATATTCATATTGGCCAACTTGAGCCAAGCAACACCTCCCCTACAAGTGAGGTTTGTAAACCCTGACCAGCCACTACCTTGACCAGCCACTGGAGGTTGTGAAAGAAACATCACCACAACAGTGGTTGTCACGCAACCACTCCCTGTAAACATCCATCAGAGTTGCTGGTGACTCCAGCCACCAATGCACACAGCAAACAAAGGATAGATCAACTTCTTTTGTTCTCTTGGTCAACATATGCACTGCTGGACTCACCCACTTTCGGGGGGTCGTACGAGTCCCCCAGCAGGATCTCTGGGGCTGAGTACTCCAGGGAGCCACAGGAAGACTCGATGAGCTCCCCCGGCAGGAATGTCCGGGAAAGTCCGAAATCTGTTAGTTTGACACGGAGTGATTCCTGACCCCTTCCCAAGCAGAAGACCAAGTTCTCCGGCTTGAGGTCCCGGTGTACCACATGCAGCTTGTGGCAATACCGGATGGCAGATACCGTCTGACGGAAGATCTGCCGGGCTAGATTCTCCTCAATTCCAGTTGGGTGCTTCATAATGAAGTCGTAGAGGTCCCCCCCGTCGCCCAACTCCTGGATCAGGTAAAGCTTCGTCTGGGTGTCTATGACCTCGTAGAGACGGATGATACTCGGGTGCGTGACCAGCTTCATGCAGCGCACCTCCTGGTACAGGTGAGCCTTGGAAACTTCATCCAGTTTCGCCTTGTCGATCACTTTGATCGCCACGCGCAGCCCTGTAAACACGTGCCGTGCGCTCTTCACCACCGCGAAGTGGCCCGACCCTAGTGTCTCCTCCATATCGTACAGCCCGGCCACCTTCGAGACCATGGCGCCCTGTATCCCCTTTTGTCTGCTGCCTCCCCTAGTATATAGTCTTCGCCGTGAGAGTGATAATTATACAATCAACCGCAAATGATTCCAATTAACGGGAAAAAGGAATGAAATATTTGAAGTGAAGGTGGATCAAATGTCTTTCGCGCGAGCTTCAATCGTGTGGCGTCGGGTCCGGGTGAGGACGTCGCAAGCGGGAACAGGTCTGTGATCATTGTCATCTAGCCGTGTATCACTATCACGATGCATCGGGGGACATTTAAGAGACAGTGGGCAGTGGACGTCCCCTGATGTTTAATCACTTATCTGGTTTCCTTGTTGTGATCGCGTATTCATGATGTGGGCCTAAGAAGGTGATTGGACGTGATCACCCAATATGGTGATCAATAATCAAATCATGGGATGGTATAAACATGGATGGAAAATTCATAGGCAAAGTAACTATTTTTCCACAGGAAAGACTGTACCTGCATAGGCCTACACAATAGCACAAGTGCAGAAGCAAGAGAACTTACTCAGCATGCCACAAGAGTATAACTAATATTATTAATGGCAGGATAATTATTGATCAAAGTGATCTGCTGGACTCTAGGCCGTTCATTTCTCTCAGTGCTGCAGCCCAGGTTACGTGCTACAGTGAGAACGTCAGCAGCACGGCTCTCGGAGACTGAGAGCGAGTCCAGCACTGCTAGTGAAGGTGGCCAGAGTTCAGGTATGCTGTGTGTGCTATCAGATCCGTTGCACCAGGAGCTTATGAGCGCCGTTATGGGCTCCTGGTTGCACGGAGCAACCGGGGCTGGTGCCCCTGTGAAAATTTAAAAATAAGGATGTGCCGAACAATTAAGAAGCAGATGGAAAGATGCAGGAAGTGACTGAATAGAGATGTTCAGGATGTTAGTGCATGACCTTCAATGCAGGAGATGACCCAAGAGCGAGTTCTTCACAGCTGAGAAATTGGTCAAATGGAAATTTTTCAGCCACTGTGCAGGCTCTGTTACAAAAGCCCCCCTAACTGAAAACGTCTCACTGCAGAAGGTGCTCTCCGTACTTCACTGTTTCCTCCTCAGATGCAAATACCTCCCGGGGTTCAAGTGACTCTCAGCAGCGATCTGCAATCCTTCAAGCCTCACTTCAGTTCATCCCTGAGCATGGCTGGAGCCCAGCTACGCTGGCTCAGGGGGCGCAGTCACTGGGATTGCCGGGGGTGGCCCACGGGATGTTCCCACGAGGAGGAGGAGAGCTGGTGGACTATTTTGAGGCGGAGTGCAATGATAACCTGGTGGAGTTCATGCAGCACCAAGAGTGAGTGACACTAAGTAGGATTGCTGTCCTGTTGACCCTGTCACTACAGCAAATACACTAGAATAATTTTTGCTTTGCAATAGTTTTTACTACCGCGCAAGAAGTGTGGTAGTAATATCAACAAATTCCTTCATTCTTCCTACTCCAAACTACTGGTATACTGTAGTGGTTGCCCACTCCATATATAGCCCAAGGGGCCATGTCTCTGTATGTTACTGAGCTGGCTGATAACTGACTGGTAATGTAACCTGGCAACCTGCACTGAGCTCAAGGTGAACAGAGATATCAGGTACGTACGTTACCACAATTGTACATCATTATGTAGCTACTCCCATGCGTTGAACACCCCCTCTTGTTTTGAGCACCCTATTACACCGTGCCTAAATTATAATTTGCATCATCACGGTATAAGTATAAGCCCCCACATGTGCATCTCTTTCTCCCTGCCAAGGCTGAAGGGCTCAAGGCTGCTCCACTCGTCAGTTGAACACAGACTGAGGATGCTGATCCCCTACCTCAACAAATGGCCCCAGGCCATGGCACTGAAGGGCTTCCCCTCTAACATCCCCTCCTCCGTGGAGATGCTGGCGCTGATGGTGGATGACATGTGGTACTGGGCTGGAGACCGCTCCACCGACTTCAGCTGGTACACCAAGAGAGCCCTTCTCACAGCGGTCTATACCGCCACAGGTATCCATCCATGTGTGTGTCTATACCGGCACAGGTATCTGTGTGTACGTGTGTGCAACTACACAGTTTCAGTTTTGGTCATGTTAATTCCAAGAGCTTCACCTGGTCCAAGACAGCTCAGTGGACTTCCAAGATACGTGGGACTTTCTGGGCCGGAGGATGGAGGACACTGGCACCCTCTTTCGAGCCAGGAAGCAGGTGGGTGGGGCTGCACTGGGAAGGGCATCAGTAGACAGGAAGCCAGCAGCAGCAAACAGGAAATTATTATAATCACCTTGAAAACTAACCACCTGGTATTCCACCACTCCCTCACTCCCCAGCTTGAGGACTCTGCTGGCAGCGCAATGGAACTACTATCCGCTGGCTTTACTACTGTATGTGACTCCATTGTGTGGTGTGTGATAGCTCCATCGCATTGTGTATGATACCTGATAACTGTCCACATGCAGGTGAGCAACATGGTCGGACTGAACAGCCAGAACAGATGATCACAGTTAACATAAAAATGGATGCTACATACAGTACACAATATGTCATTTTGTCACATTGAAACAAGCATTAACTAGATGTGGGAGACACGCAACACATCTCCTTATTAGTGCGTACATGTGGACAATAATAATTACACGATTATGTAAGTGGTGCAATAATTAAGATCAAATCGGTACTCAGCCTTCCTGTCCAAAGTCATTGGTGAACTCCTCAAAGCGTTTGAGGTCTGCGCCATTGACTGTTGGTCGTGTATTCTGCAGGGACTTCATGAAATCAGAGAGGGTGACCTTGGGCTCTAGCAGCTTGTCACTGGGTACTTCCATCCACGTCATCTCTAAAGCACCACGCTCCCGGGGGCCACACGGGGTCAAGAGGTCATCAGCAATCACACTAGGGTCGATAGGGGAGGGACCGCTCACTTTCTTGAAATGGGTTGCCATCTGCACCTTACGGATAGGCATCATGAGGGCTTCCCGCACCACAATACCAATATCAGCTCCTGAGTAGCCGTCAGTCTTCTGAGCAAGGGTCCCCAGGTCTCTTGATAATACTTCAGTAGCTGTGTTGCCCATGTGGAGCTCGAACATGCGCCTCCTCGCCCCCTCCTCGGGAAGTGGTATGTGGATTCTCTTCTCAAATCTTCTCCTAATGGCCGCATCAAGCCCCCATGGGATGTTGGTTGCCCCTAGCACCAGGATGCCGTCATTGTCCACCCCGACACCCTGCATTTGTACAAGGAATTCCGTCTTGATACGTCGCGTTGCGTCATTTTCAGAGTCCGAACGTGAGCTACAGAGAGAGTCCACCTCATCGATGAAGATAATGGCAGGTTTCTGAGCCCTGGCGAGCTCAAACAAGTTCTTGACAAGCCTCTCACTCTCCCCAAGCCACTTGCTGACCAAGTCTGAGGAGGAGATGGAGAAGAAGGTGGATTCGGCCTCTGTTGCCACTGCTTTTGCCAGGTAGGACTTCCCGGTCCCAGGAGGCTGGGGGAGGGGGCGTGGCACAAGTTATGCATTCTGTACTAGCCACTGCACACTCTGTGATGAAGGGACTTACCCCGTAAAGTAAAATTCCTCTCCACGGCTTTCTCTTGCCTGCACAGGGTTTATAACAGGAAGCAAATGTAATAATTATTACACTCATACGTCAAGACCTCACTCCACACGCGCTCACCTGTGAAGAGGTGTGGAAACCTGACAGGGAGGATGACCGTCTCCTTCAGAGCCTCCTTGGCAACAGCGAGCCCAGCAATGTCATCCCAGTGCACATTGGGCTTCTCTGACACAATAGCTCCTGAGGGAGGGAACAGTCCCACTAGTACCTCACTCTTTACAGTAGGGTTCCACTGCTGGTATCGGTATACCAGTATCGGTCCTGATACCAGCCAGTGGCGAGGTATCGGTCCTGATACCATCCAGTGGTGAGGTATCGGTCCTGATACCAGCCAGTGGTGAGGTATCGGTCCTGATACAATCCAGTGGCGAGGTATCGGTCCTGATACCAGCCAGTGGTGAGGTATCGGTCCTGATACCAGCCAGCAGTGAGGTATCGGTCCTGATACAAGCCAGCGGTGAGGTATCGGTACTGATACCAGCCAGTGGTGAGGTATCAGTCCTGATACCAGCCAGCGGTGAGGTATCGGTCCTGATACCAGCCAGTGGTGAGGTATCGGTCCTGATACCATCCAGTGGTGAGGTATCGGTCCTGATACCAGCCAGTGGTGAGGTATCAGTCCCGATACCAGCCAGTGGTGAGGTATCAGTCCCGATACCAGCCAGTGGCGAGGTATCAGTCCTGATACCAGCCAGTGGTGAGGTATCGGTCTTGATACCAGCCAGTGGTGAGGTATCGATCCTGATACCATCCAGTGGCGAGGTATCGGTCTTGATACCAGCCAGTGGTGAGGTATCGGTCCTGATACCATCCAGTGGTGAGGTATCGGTCCTGATACCAGCCAGTGGCGAGGTATCAGTCCTGATACCAGCCAGTGGTGAAGTATCGGTCCTGATACCATCCAGTGGTGAGGTATCGGTCCTGATACCAGCCAGTGGTGAGGTATTGGTCACAGACACACACAAGAAGAAATACGTACCTTCTAATTGGCCTTTTAGCTTCTTCTTTTCACTGTCGTCCTCATCACTGGAATCTGAATCTTTGTCTTTCTTATCATTACTCCTGTGTGTGCGTGTATGAGGTTGAATATAGCATACTTTCAGTATCCCCCCCCCCCCCCCCCCCCCCCACCACCACCACTTCTCCACACTATGATTTTGTTGCCCCTTCAATGATTCAAACAGCCCAACTCAGCCAACTCTGATACTCACTTTTTCTTCTCTTTGGACGCAGTGGGGCCGCTGGAGTGCACCTTCTTCTTGCTCTTAGCAAGAAACTTCTTCAGTTGCTCTGCCCGCTCCAGGTACTGGGCACACTTCCCACGAATGCTCTCTTTTGAACGTTCACCATGGGCCTCATCTTGTGTGTGTGTGTGTGTTGTGTGTGTGTGTGTGTGTGTTGTGTGTGTGTGTTGTGTGTGTGTGTTTGTGTGTGTGTGTTTGTGTGTGCATGCGTGTGTGTGTGTGTGTGTGTGTGTGCATGTGTGTGAGTGAATGTGAGTGAATGTGTGTGTGTGAGTGTGTGTGAGTGTGTGCGTGTGGGGGGGGGGGGATAAGGCAACATGGAGAACACTACAATAGCACACTATGCAACATGTACTCACATTTCAGTGCATGCAGGAAGTAGTCCATGGCGTGTTCGTATAACTGCAAGGCCTCCTCGTACTTCTTCTCATTATCCGCCTCTGTGGCCTTCTTGACCAGGTCTATGGCTTTCTGTGGTGGGAGGGCATGGTGTTACACCCAACTCATCAGGGATGATGTCAGTCAAAGCTCATGTGACTACACAACACCACCAGTAACACTGTCAGGTGTCAACACCTCAACAGCTGCAGCAAGGACAACCTAACCAACAGGAAACTAGCTCAATGTCATTCACATCCAAACACCACCTTAACCATCCTCAGCCAAATCATATTCCTCTAGTCTTGCGGTTGTAGTAGTACCTGATAAACCAATTTACTTACAGGTTTTGGGTCCTGTCGGTTATTGTGTTCCCTTACCTGTATTATTGTTCACCATTATTTTTTGTGCGTCTTTTTTGTCCATTTTTTCGTTCGAAGTCCCGCTCATTAGCCGCTGGCTATTGGGACCGACTGTACCCTTCTTCCTATGATGGTCAGTTTCATTAGGAGTAGGTTTGGTCACACTGTAAGAGCTAATTAGTCTGTGTGGTCAGACCCCACTCGGGTCTGGGGCATGCCCACACAGCAGTTTACCGCCCCACACCGTGGAGTGTGGGTCCAATCACAGCGAAGCATGCCACCTGAAGTATGTGATTAAAAATTCAAAATTCAAGTCCGAGTGGAGCGTAAACTTGAAGCATGGGAAGTGAACTGCACGAGAAGTTTCTTGACTCAAGAGCTGGAACACAGCAGAAACCGAAATTGCAAGTACAGTAAGGTCGCAAGTTCAACTTCGGCGATCACGGTCATTCACTGCTGGAATACATAAGCTAATTAAATTCCTGATTGACAAGCCACTTTGTGGTCATGCCCCAGACCCCTTCCCTCCGTGCCGAATGGAGTCTGGCCACGGGAGACTAGGCAAGCGTAGGCATGGTCACACATACGAGTGTTTTGGTGTGATTACCCACCGCACACCCACCACAAACCCTCTTATGGAGCGTTTTTAGTGCCAAAATTGGGACGCCTGTACAAATTGTGATGAGGTCGGTCACAAATGTTATGAGGTCGGTCAGAAATATTATGAGGTCGGTCAGCAATCTTATGAAGTCGGTCAGCAATCTTATGAAGTCGGTCAGGAATCTTATGAGGTCGGGCAGGAATCTTATGAGGTCGGTCAGGAATCTTATGAGGTCGGTCAGGAATCTTATGAGGTCGGTCAGAAATATTATGGGGTCGGTCGGAATTGTTATGAGGTCGCTCTAAAATGTTTTGTGGTCGCATAGGAACGATAATGTCTATGTGACCTGTTGATTTGTTCGAGCAAAGTCAGACCTGCTTCCAGAACTTCGCACTTGTTCGCTGTTGCAAGTGTTGAGCTCAAGCAAAATGCGATGCAGCCTGTCTACATGATAAACTAGACAGTCCAGTTTATCTGGATCCCTGGGCTCCTCATAACACGCTACCAGTCGTTGCACCTGCTGCATAGGCTCCAACTTTTGCTGATGGCTTCAGGGACCATCAGCGCGAGCCACACCCCCGAAATTTAAACCTTACCCCTACCACGCCTTGATTACGCGGAGTTTGCCGTCTGATAACCGCTTCATAAACTTCCTGTTGTTTGAACTGAGGCCTGAGAGTGTGCTGCGTGTATAAACCATGGCGCGGCAGTACTGAGCCACCTCGCAACGACTAATGTGTTCAACCGACCTCATACATTACTATAGACCGACCTCATAATATTCCTGACCGACCTCATAAGATTCCTGACCGACCTCATAATATTTCCGACCGACCTCGTAAGATTCCTGACCGACCTCATACTATTTCTGACCGACCTCATAACATTTGTGACCGGCCTCATAATATTTTTGAGCGACCTCATAACGTTCCTGACCGACCTCATCACAATTTGTGTACGGGCGTCCCAATTTTGGCACTAAAAACGCTCCATACCCTCTCCCCACACTCACCTCCATAGCAGTGGACATTGTGCCTGCCTTTCTGAATCGCTAACACACAGGAACACGGTGGCGATGTCTAAACTACTGCGGTCGAACCTTCGAAGCCCTCCTAGACCCTCTACACAATCATGAGACTAGACCGCCGTAACGAATCTATCTAATTGACCGAATTATTGTATGACGGTATAAAAATATTGAATTGCTAAATTGCAAATGTGGGCGGGGCTGTCTCTGGGGAAGCGGCCAGCTATATAGCACTGTCATGACTGTGTAGATATGAGTGCAATGTTGTGGTGGTTTCTGCTCGGGCTGGTCTCCCTGGTGGCGGTGGTGTATCTCCTCTCCCTCAGGAGGACCTACAGCATCAGGGGCAAGCATGTGGTGGTGAGAGTACACGTGTGGCATGTGTGGGGACGTTGAAGCTGTTGAAGTGACTTTGAATTCATGGAATTGACTTATTGCCTAGATCACGGGAGGAAGCAGTGGGATAGGGAAGGCTCTTGCTGCCGAAGCACTCCGCAAAGGAGCCTCCATTGTGGTCCTGGTGGCCAGGAATGAGGTGAACTATAGTGGGTGTGGTCACTGTGCACACGCTATTTGTTAAACACATCAAGATCTCAAGGACACACTAATGACATAATGTTCACATGTCAAAACTGGCACATTTTGGAAACAATTTTTATAGCCAAAATTGGTAGAAATAGCACTCCTGTTCTGTAAGGTGACTTAAGCTTATATATGCAAAATACTGTAAGTGATCACAACTGGCAGTGTAGGTCTGGGAATGAGACTAAGCATACAGCTATTGCTAGATATCTTGGGGCTAGGAAGGAGGTACAAAGCTAGGATTTGCACCACTGTAATCAGCATGGACGGAGCATTCCAAAGATGTCTGTTTTGCTGCCGGTTGAATTTTGGCCCAAAATAATTAAAAAAACATGGACTATATAGCCTTTGGCCGACTGTGTTTTTGACAAAAAGGTGACTGAGATTAAAAATGATTTTAAGGGCATCATTTGAAAGTTTTTTTTATGCTGACCACACTGGCACAACTCCCAGCTTCATATCTCATTCACATACCCATACCTAGTGCAACATTCTGTTCCAAGTCTGGATCTGGTTTATGCATTACTGAGTATTCTGAACTTGGCAATGCAGGAACGCCTACAAACTGCAAAGGCTGAACTGGATGATCTGATTGCACCTGGATCCAATCAGGTGGGTTGAACAGCTGCTGCTGATTCATTGGTGATTGACCATGACCCCGCCCCTCCTCGCTGCAGAAGGTGCGCACAGTCTCAGCTGATGTAGGGTCCCTGGGAGTGAAGGGTGCAGTGCAGGAGGTGGTGAGGCACATGGGGCACGTGGACGTGCTGGTTAACTGTGCCGGCATCACTCACACAGCCCCACTGCATGAGACCCCTCCAGAGAAGTGTGAGGTGAACTGCATCTCAGCTTTTGATGTGGTCGGTACTCTTTCATTCATGTTGTTCCTTGCGGTGCCATATTAGGAGATCCTTCACGTGAATGTGCTGGGCAGTATCTATCTGACTCAGGCCCTACTACCAGCCATGATGGAGAGAAGGGAGGGAAGAATCGTGTTCATCTCTTCTCTAGCAGGCCAGGTAGCTGGGCGATGCGTTAACTATACTACTACCACAGAGCAATCATCAATGTGCCATGAAGCCTTTGTCTCTCTCCCTCACACACGCACACAGCTCGGTCTCTATGGCTACACGGTCTATTCTGCTTCCAAGTATGCTCTCAGAGGGTTGGCTGAGACTCTGCAAATGGAAGTGAAGCCCTACAACATTGCTGTGAGCATCTCCTTCCCTCCGGACACAGACACCCCCCAGCTGCAGGAAGAGATTCCACAGCGGTCCTCCATTGTAAGCGAGCTTGCCTCCTACGGCACAGTGTTCAAGGCAGAGAAGGTGGCGAGGGGGGTATGGAGTGGAGTGGAGAGGGGAATCTTCCAGATTACCCATGGCCTTGATGGATTCTTGCTGGGGAATGTGACAGCAGGAGCATCTCCTGTGGGACACTTGTGGGAAGCAGGCATGCAGGTGCGGATATATGACCATGCAGTATAACCTTAGTAGTAGACTTGATGTACGCGTAGTGTGTAATCATATATTATACTGTAGATAGCCTCTGATATGGCCGAATTAACCGGCCCTTCCTGGTAGTGTAATGACTGTCATAACCCCACACAGAATTAACCCTCTCAGTAGTACATGACTGTATAATGACTGTGACCTGCTGGATTGCCTCCTCCAGGTCATGACTATGGGCTTGTTCCGAGTTGTGTCCCTAGTCTACTCAGTCTTCTTCTACGGCATTGTCAAGAGAGGACTCAAACAGAACAAGAAATCACAGTAACACAACAGAGCATTGAATACAATTATGCTATAGAGGAAGGAGTGTTTAGCTATGGATATCTGCTCTGCAGTACTGACAAGACAGGGATGATACAATCAAAGGAAGTGAACTGTGTGGGAGTGTGTGTGGAGGGGGAAAGGGAGATGGAGAGTTTCAAACTGTAACAAGTTTGTGTATTAAGTTAAGTACAGCTGTAAGCCTACCAAGAGAGTATCCTAGCTGATCTTCAAACCCAAGACCTTAGTCACATACCGGCCACTACATGTAAGTCGCTAAGACCCCTAGCCACTAAACCTGTAGTGATCTATCATCTGACCAGAAGGTCTTGGGGTTCAAATCTGGCAAGCTGTGGGTTTGCAAGTTGACTCCTTGACATGCTCACCTTGAGCCGGCCGCCCTCTTCTGCGTGCAGTACTGGGGTGGAGATGCGGGAGAGACTCAGTGACTGCAGCAAAGGGAGGAGCATGCGTGTGAACAACACCTTGACCTAACCAAACTGTGACAGTGTAGCACTGGAACACTAGCACTAGTTGGTCACACTGGGAACTGCATATCAACCTACCTCAAGCTTGAGGTGTAAATGGTGATGAATGTGATTGCAGGGATAAACAGTATAATAAACAGTGCAGGACACTGATAAACAGTGCAGGATACTGTTGTCAAATCTGACACGAGTTGTGCCCCACCTAGCCTCATTTGTTTGTTTTGGCCTAATGGCTTGGGAACGAGGCTATGCCCCACCCTGTCCATGCAGGATACCGTACCCTTCCTCCGGTTGCCCGATTGCTCTGTACTCTCCCACACTGACACTGCTGACGAATATGGCAGCTCCAGGTTAATGGTGGCAAGGCCAGCTTGCTTCACCGCAGGAGGGCAGCTGTACACCAGCTCAATACTGCCCAGTCCACGACCCACTGTAGACCGGGAGACATATCATCACACGTCTATCATCACCAAACACTCGGCACAATCAGATGATAAGATTATACAGAGCACGGGATTGGGGCCACACAAGTTACAACGTACGCTACCTTTTTCAGCAGTGGCATATTGTCCCACAAGCGTGGCAAGGTCGTCCTGGCTGAGTTGAAGCAGGGAGACGTGGCAGTCAAACATGTTCTGCAGCCACTGCAGCACTTGCCGTGAGAGGCAGACGGGGCCCCGCAACAGGAGGAAGGGGAAGAAGGTGAATCCTGTGATATGAAACAAGACTCTCATCGTCTGTTGCCTAACAACTCACAGGGTAATGCACCTACGCAGCGGATGTGGTGTGCACAATATACCTTCTCTGGTGTGCGGTGGCTCGTTGGCTCTGCACAGCACAGCTACAAGCTCTGGAGAGTCTGAAAGAAGGTAACACGTGGTGTGAAGCCATCTGCACTGGAGTGGCACTCTTTCCACCCACCTCTTTGAGCTGTCCTTTGCCGAACAGTGACCTGCATAGCATCAGACCCTGAAACAGAGCGCAAGCAATGCTCTCAGCACAAGGGGGGGTGGTGGGTATTGCATGTGTACGGTATGTGCATACCATCCAGTCCAAACTTTGGCAGTATCAACACCTTGGCAGTACGAAGAGGCACCGCCCCTCCACTCCTGCTGCGAGTTGCTGACGCACCATCACCTCCCTCCTGTGGGTGAGGAGCAAGTTATAAAGTCTACACCGTGCATTTGTCAGTGCAGCGTTATGCTAAACTGGGGATACCGCGGCCAAGTGAGCTGTCAGGAGCTGAGAATAGGAGCGGAGTTTTGCAGTGCTAGTGTCAAGCTGCCACAGGGGAGAGACATGGTGGAGTTGCCATGTCCGTGATACCAGATCTAGAGGGATAGCCAAGGAATTGCGTGTGAAGGATTGTACACACCGCCTCCCAGCTCTTGGAAGGTGATGAGCTTGGCTGTGGGAATAGTATAAATACTAGAACCACACAGTCCCCCCCCCCCCCCCCCCCCCCCCCCCCCGCCCGCCATTTCACTTCTGTCATCTATGGTTGCAACACTGCTGGTATCGCTCACCCTTCAAAACGTCTAGCTGGTCTGTGGTAGGTCTGTGACCCTCCAGGAAGTCTGGAGCAGCAGGCTCTGCGTGGCAGGCAGACAAGTATGCTGAACTGTTTAAATTAGACAATAGCTAAGGCCACTTCTACCTCACCTTTAGACCTGTTCTGAGCGCTATAAGGTGTCGCCCTCCCGCCCCTCCGTCTTGCAGCCCTCCTGGCACTCACACTATTGTGTGACATTACAGTTTTGGCATAATCCGTTTTTCGAACTTCGCTGGCACTTCGACCTTTGACCTTCAATACTGTACGTCACTATAGCTACCCATTGTAGCTGACGTCATCAATTCGAGAATACGGAAAAGGACACCAACATGGCGGCTGTTTAGCGTTTTTGGAGATAGCAGCTTCTATGGCGATCTCGGTAAACACAATCATGCACCAACCATGCTTCAAGTATGTGTTGAATCGGACCAGAAGATAAATATATATGATCGATTTCGGTACACCTAGATGGCGGCTTCCAGATAGTATACGGAAATTCCACGGAAAATGTGACGTAACTGCAACAGGTCCCTAGCCCTGGGTGCTGGTACCATAGATAATAGAACTACGTAGTTCTATTATCTATGCTGGTACCAATTATGGGTTTCAAACTTTACAAGAACTTATAGACATCGTCACTTCACCTGAAGATAGTCAACTGTATCCTCTATCATTTGATAGAATGAATGGTGCAAACTATTTGGCTAAACTGCACTACTGTAACTTTGCCTGTCATGGATTATTAGTACAGTGTACGTGTATTATCTTGTTAAATTTGTACTGTAGTACAATCACATCCTGTTGATAGCTTGTTGGTTAATTGAAATGGTTAAGTGACTCATAATACCAGTACCTACCTTAGTATACAGTGCTATGCAGAATTTATCTATGAGGTGCTTAGCTATGCATGTAGACGTTAGTGCATTAGCTCTGCTGGTTGTGTTTCAGAGATTACGTACATGCAGTGAAGTTGGTCTGTTTCACATGCATTGGATTCTCTATGGGAAACGGACAAGTTCCGCATGGCTCATAACTCATGTATCTTGTAATTAATGCAGTCAAACATGAGATATGGTTGCACCCCTAACAGCCATCTCGTACTATTTTCCACTGCTGTGTACCCTTGATGATATCCGATTAGGACCATGATATTATGTGCAAGGTAGGCAATATACTCTCAGCTGAAGATCTGACATGCTGAGTGTGTGCAGCAGCCAGTCATTGATCATATCCTAAGGCAGTTTTTCCTGAGTTCGTGCATGAGCCAGAGAGCTATGGAGAGCAGGGCAACGGCCCCAGACTGGTGGCTGGCGGCCAGGGGGGTTGGCACGTAGTAGAGTAGTGTGGCCACACCAAGACCAACCTATAGGGGGAGAATCATTATTATGACAAACAGTACTGTTCCATTCACTGGCTGCCATGTTTGACATTATGGTACACATCTCACAAGGTGCTGAATATTGTATCCATGTACCTGAAGGAAGGCCACACCAGCCAGGCAGTTTGCAGCAAGACGTGCCCTGGGTGTGAGTGCCACGCCCCTTGCCATTGCCCATGTACCAACAAGGAAGGCCAGTGTGGAAGTGCCCTGAACGTGCAGATCATACAGCATCACCTCTCCACACACACACGCACGTGCACACACACACACACACACACACACACACACACCATGCATAGATCAAGTCTATGTACCAGCAGTCGGTGATTGAACTGCACAGTTGTGGGGTTCTCAGAGAGGTTCTTTGGTTTAGGGCTCATGGTGAACAGGTCCTCCGGGATCCACTGACCCCCCATCTTAGGGAAGGAGTTGTACACTAGGCCGGCATCTAACCCTGCCACAAACGCACCTGAGGAAACACAGGGAGAACAGCTAGCTGCTTTGCAGTCTTGTTAGCAAGCCCTCCATGCAGGACGGCAAGCCCTCCATGCAGGACGGCAAGCCCTCCATGCAGGACGGCAAGCCCTCCATGCAGGACGGCAAGCCCTCCATGCAGGACGGCAAGCCCTCCATGCAGGACGGCAAGCCCTCCATGCAGGACGGCAAGCCCTCCATGCAAGACGGCAAGCCCTCCATGCAGGACGTCCCTCCATGCAGGACGGCAAGCCTTCCATGCAGGACGGCAAGCCCTCCATGCAGGACGTCCCTCCATGCAGGACAGCAAGCCCTCCATGCAGGACGGCAAGCCCTCCATGTAGGACGTCCCTCCATGCAGGACGTCCTTCCATGCAGGACGGCAAGCCCTCCATGCAGGACAGCAAGCCCTCCGTGCAGGACGGCAAGCCCTCCAAAAGCTGGTGGAACATCAGCTGACCGGAGAACGCAGCTCTTGCTGCCGAAGCACTCCGCAAAGGAGCCTCCATTGTGGTCCTGGTGGCCAGGAATGAGGTGAACTATAGTGGGTGTGGTCACTGTGCACACGCTATTTGTTAAACACATCAAGATCTCAAGGACACACTAATGACATAATGTTCACATGTCAAAACTGGCACATTTTGGAAACAATTTTTATAGCCAAAATTGGTAGAAATAGCACTCCTGTTCTATTCACTTTTTCTTCTCTTTGGACGCAGTGGGGCCGCTGGAGTGCATCCTCTTCTTGCTAACAAGTAACTTCTTCAGTTGCTCTGCCCGCTCCAGGTACTGGGCACACTTCCCACGAACGATCTCCTTCGAACATTCGCCATGGGCCTCATCTTGTGTGTGTGTGTGTGTGTTGTGTGTGTGTGTTTGTGTGTGTGTTTGTGTGTGCATGCATGTGTGTGTGTGTGTGTGTGTTTGTGTGTGTATGCATGTGTGTGTGTGTGTGTGTGTGTGTGTGTGTGTGTGTGTGTGTGTGTGTGTGTGTGAATGTGTGTGAGTGAATGTGAGTGAGTGTGTGTGTGTGAGTGTGTGTGTGTGGGGGGGGGGTGGGGGGGGGGGGGGGGGGGGGGGGGGGGGGTAGCCTCGTTCCCAGGCCCGAGACGGCGAGGAGAAAAGGGCCTGGTTTCCACTGTTTGCGCATGCGCTAACTAGCGGTGGAATTCCACCGGCACCGTGGACGTTCGATTATGTTTGTACACTTGTGACGTCGAAGTGGATAACGTGATCCGTACAGTTAACTAGCTAGCAAGTACTTAGTAGCGGCGTGCGTTACAACAGCTCTTGATCGTGCTCTCCTATGTCCTCAGGCGGCAAGGCGCTCCTGAATTGAGCTAGAACAGCGATCTGTGATTGAAGGATGGGATGTTTTCGTGTGGCTACCGTGGCACCGACCGGGTGGAGTCAGTATGCTCTTCCGTTTGTTTTGAATAAAGAATGTCCGGTAAGTCTGTTGCTGGTGGCAGTGCAATTGTGGTTGTGTCGCCCCTCATCTCGCGGATCGAGGACCAGTGTAGCGAAATAGGTAGCGTCACACCCTCGACCATGTGACTACGAAGACGTCATTTGCATCCTCCCCCTTATGAATACGTGTTACGGTTACAGATAATTAAGCGCATGCGCAAACAGTAGGAACCAGGCCCTTTTCTCCTCGCCGTCTCGGGCCTGGGAACGAGGCTAGGGTGGGGGATAAGGCAACATGTACAATAGCACACCTACAGGTACAGTATGCAACGTGTACTCACATTTCAGTACATGCAGGAAGCAGTCGATGGCGTGTTTGTATAACTGCAAGGCCTCCTCGTACTTCTGCTCATTATCCGCCTCTGTGGCCTTCTTGACCAGGTCTATGCCTCTCTGTGGTGGGAGGGGATGGTGTTACACCCGACTCATCAGGGATGACGTCAGTCAAAGCTCATGTGACTACACAACACCACCAGTAACACTGAACATGTGTCAACACCTCAACAGCTGCAGCAAGGACAACCTAACCAACAGGAAACTACGTAGCTCAATGTCATTCACATCCAAACACCACCTTAACCATCCTCAGCCAAATCATATTCCTCTAGTCTTGCGGTTGTAGTAGTACCTGATAAACCAATTTACTTACAGGTTTTGGGTCCTGTCGGTTATTGTGTTCCCTTACCTGTATTATTGTTCACCATTATTTTTGTGCGTGTTTTTTGTTCTTTGTCCATTTTTTCGTTCGAAGTCCCGCTCATTAGCCGCTGGCTATTGGGACCGACTGTACCCTTCTTCCTATGATGGTCAGTTTCATTAGGAGTAGGTTTGGTCACACTGTAAGAGCTAATTAGTCTGTGTGGTCAGACCCCACTCGGGTCTGGGGCATGCCCACACAGCAGTTTGTCGCCCCACACCATGGAGTGTGGGTCCAATCACAGCGCAGTAGCCATGCAGTCACATGCCACCTGAAGTATGTGATTAATGAGAAAATTCAAAATTCAAGTCCAAGTGGAGCGTAAACTTGAAGCATGGGAAGTGATTCTGTGAACTGCACGAGACTCAAGAGCTGGAACACAGTAGAAACCGAAATCGCAAGTATAGTAAGGTCGCAAGTTCAACTTTGGCGATCACTGTCGGAATACATAAGCTAATTAAATTCCTGAGTGACAAGTCACTTTGTGGTCATGCCCCAGACCCCTTCCCTCCGTGCCGAATGGAGTCTGGCCACGCGAGACTAGGCAAGCGTAGGCATGGTCACACACATAGGCGTAGGAAGCGGGGGGGCTGGGGGGGCTAAAGCCCCCCCAAGTATGCAAACAAGGGGGCTTCCTACGCCTATGGTCACACATACGAGTGTTTTGGTGTGATTACCCACCGCACACCCACCACAAATACTGCCACCCTCTCCCCACACTCACCTCCATAGCAATGGACATTGTGCCTGCCTTTCTGAATCGCTAACACACAGGAACACGGTGGCAATGTTTGTAAATACCTGCGGGTATTTGTAAATACCTGCTCAGTCAAGGCCCAGCTCTGGAATGCCAACACCGAAATCTTAGTCAAATTCCACGTCAAAATCAGAGTCAAAGCACTCCTAACCACCATAGTCACCTGAATAGGCAAGGTCAAAATCAGAGCCAGCTAAGCCAGTGCCAAAATCAGAGCCAGCAAAATCAGAGCCAGCTTAGCCAGTGCCAAAGTCAAAGTGAAAGTCTCACTCAACAAAGACAAACTAATCAGACCCAACATCCATCACTTCTCCCCCACCTCTCCATCGCCCAGAACTATCCTGCGGGCACCTCAAACGCCGCTCACAGTCTGGCCTTATCAGGTGTCAGACGCGAATTAAATTCAGTCAAAGAGCAGGTAAAATCCCTAAAATCCGAGGTTTCCTTCCTGAGGAGCAAGACTATCCCAGCAAAAACAATAAGCTCCTGTCATGTGCTGCTGATCTTCCCAAGATTATTGGTTGTCCTGTCTTAGATGTCACACAGGTTGGTCCTTCTGGGCTCTCCTGGAAGGTCAAGCTATCTCGACATCACCTCTATGATGCTATGACCTCCACTTGCCATACCCATTCTGTTAGTGTTTGGAGAAATAATAACTCTCACTCCTTAAGTGCATCAAACACACACACAGTTTCCCCTTCGAGAACATCAATCCAGAATAACCTCATCATTACTACATGGAATTGCAGGGGCCTCCACAACAGCCACAACTACCTTCTTGAACTGATTTCAAAAGGCTCTGATGTGATTGTCCTGCAGGAGCACTGGCTATGGCCATATGAGCTCTCAAATCTCGCTGCTTTACATGCAGATTTCAGCTATACTGCCGTTTCTGACAACCGTTTGAATTCTCAGTGCGATCTCCAGCAAGGCTGTGGGGGTGTCGCGATCCTCTGGAACAAACGTATCAATGCTGTTCCTATTTCCGCAATCAACAGCGACAGGATTTGCGGCATACGAATCCCTCTATCAGATCCTGATAGACGAGTTCTTACTGTCCTGGGGGCTTATATGCCAAGCTCTAATTCACCACATGACATGTACACCACACATTTCAATTTCATTGAAGAGCTTATCTCCCAACTTGGCCCTGATGGACCTCTCTTCATAGTGGGCGATCTTAATGCCCATCTTGCAACAACAGACAACAGCCAAAGTTGCAATCCTAGAGGCACTATGTGGAGGAGTCTCATCAACTCACAGAATTTGTATGATGCAACACAAGGCTGCCTCACCTCTGGTCCCTCGTATACCTATTCTTCAGGTGGTCACTCCACTTTTTTGGACTACATACTTGCTAATCAAGATGGAGCCAGAGGTGTTTCCTCCTGTAATATCCATGAGGAGCACCCCTTGAACACATCTGACCACTTGCCTGTATCCTGCCATCTGGAAATCTCTCACCTGCGTACAACACCGACATTAGCTTTCCCCAAGCCCAACCTCAACTGGTCAAAAGCTGTCCAGACGAACGAAGTCCTACTCTACTCCACAGCCACAGACGAAGTTGTTCGCTCTCTCCTAGACAAGGACTACTCAACAATCGAGGATCTGGATTCTGACATCAATCTCATTGCAAGGAAGCTGCTTGAAGCAGGGGAAGCAACAATTCCCAAGGTGGGAAAGAACAAGAAATCTGACAGGAAGTTCAAGGACCGCACCCTGTCACATCTGTGTTGGAAAAGCCGCATTGCTTTTCGGAAGTGGAAGGATGATGGAAGACCAGTGTCAGGCCCTAGCTTCAATGGGAGGAAGAAATGCAAGAAAGAAGTCAAAAAGTATCTAAACAAATGTCATGCTCGCCGTGAACGCTTGCGCATCCTGAAACGAGATGAAATGTTTCAACAGAACCATCCCCACCGCTTTCGCTCGGCACCCCATGCAAAGTCTGTCTGTTCAAAGCTTCACAATGGCTCCACCGTCTCAAATAAACAGGACCTTCTCGACTGTTGGGCGAATCACTTCAACAGTCTCGGTCAGTCCAAGTGTGACTCGAACCAGGTCCTCACCCAAATCAAGATGAGAATGAGTGACCTCAATCTCACCTCATTGACTGAGCCAGACAACATTATTACTGACGACTTCTCAGTGGAGGAGATTGAGTATGCTATTCGACGCCTCAAGAGAAACCGAGCAGGAGGTCCCGATAATGTGTCTCCTGAGCATATCAAGTATTCCGGCCCCATCTTCAAGAATTGGCTCTGCCAAATTTGCAACCACATCTGCCGTCTAGAGCGTATTCCCCAGACCTTCAAGCAAGGAATCATCATCCCCATTCACAAGGGCAAAGGGAAGGATCCTCTCATAATGAAGAGCTACAGGGGCATCACACTTACCTCTGTGTTTGCGAAGGTTCTGGAGATCACTCTCCTAGAAAGGATCAAACCTGTTCTTGAAGAGCACAGTGTCCCACAGCCCACTCAAACAGCCTACAGATCAGGAGCATCTTGCAGAGACTCCATCTTCGCCTCTCTAGAAACAGAGAGAGTTTTCAGAAGTGAAGGTGACGTTGTTTACTCCTCCTTCTTTGATCTGACATGTGCTTTTGATACCGTTGAATTTTGTGTGCTTCTCGACCAAGTATTCAATGTGGGAGTGAGAGGCAAGTGTTGGCGTCTACTAAATGACTGGTATTGTAATACCACCAGCAGAGTGAGACTAGGCAACCTCCAGTCTACTCCCTTCAACATCGGACGTGGCATCAGGCAAGGCTCTGTCCTGTCACCCACCCTTTTCAACCTTGTCGTTGACCCCCTGCTGTCTACCCTGAAGAGTCAATCCTTGGGACTGAGTATCAATGGGTTCTTCTTGGGTGCTTTTGCCCATGCTGATGACATCAGAACCCTTGCTTCCAGCCCCCACGACTCAGCTCTACAATCCACTGCAGTGCGCTCTTTTGCTGACTGTAAAGGTCTGCAGATCTCCACTGAAAAGTGTGCTCTCATCATGTCTGGAGGCAAATCCTCCTCCCTCAGCCCCTCCCTCCGTAGTGGTCTGCTACCACTTAACCAGTCCACCAAATGTCTTGGAGTTTGGTGGAACTCTGCCCCCTCCAGCAAACAATCAGTAGACGAAAGACTCAACAAGGCCAGGGGTGCCTTTTTTGCAAATGGCCAGCTTGGAGCATTCCATGGCCTCCAGAACCCAGTTTCATCTAGGAGCATTGTGGAGAGTTGTGTATTTCCCGTACTCATGTATGGTTCTGAATCATGGATTCTCAACTCAACTCTTCTCTCAAAGCTGGAGTCCTTCCAGGCAGAAATAGGGAAACGTATCCTAAGTCTATCAAGGTACACTTCCAACTATGTTCCCCTCCTAGCTCTGAAATGGCCCTCGGTCACTGCAAGACTGCTGTGCAGTAAGCTATCCTTTCTTCACGCCATACTAAATGATGACTCTGACGAGTCTCTGAGCTCACAAGTCTTCCACACACTCGCTGCATCTGACATTGACTCTATCAGCCTAATCAAACAATGCCGTCTTCTAGACCAGACTCTCGGCTTAAATTTCACTGAGACACTTCTTGTTGATCCTTCTACCTCTATTAGAGATCTGAAGAGACAGATAATCACCGCAGACTACACCCGAACTCTCAACATGTCTGAGCAACATGTCTCCCTGGAGTATGTTCTGAAAGTGGCAAACGGAGGCAGCTGGATGAGATTCTGGGATAACGCTCTAGAACATGGCCCTGAAGGGACAAAGGCCTCCCTTGCCATCTTAAACATCCTGAGCAAATCTGTATTCTCTGACCGTGCATGCCCTATCGACAACTGCTCATTCGTTGTACCTCGGGATACCCCTCTCTGTGATCATCTTCTGTCCACCCACCTCAACTTAACAAACTGCGCATCTCCTAAAGACCTGGTGGACTCTGTCATCTCCAGTTTGTCAGATCCTGAGAGTTTTGAAGTGGTACTGTCCACTGGCCGTGAACTCCTATGTTAACTCTGCCACTGTTTATTGTTTGCTACTTCGTACAGTTTTGTGTGTACACGTCTTTGTACTATATTTGTACGCGGCATTGTATGCCTCCCGTTACCGGGGTATCAATTACACTTTGACTTTGACTTGCCTCCACGAGCGGGTGCCTCCACGAGCGGGTGCCTCCACGAGCGGGTATGTCACGGAAATTTTGGTCCGGCAAAAAAATTGGTCGGGGGGACTAAAATATCGGTCCGGGCGGATCATTTTTTCCTGAAAATTTTGGCCCCCCTGTAAAAATAATGGTCCGACCCACACCGCGAGCGCTGCTTATTGTCTTACGCGCTTGATAGAGCTAGACTACTTCATTTATACTATGGTGGATAGCTACAAGTAGCCTGCATTGTAATAGCGAGTGTATTGGCATGCTTGATGTCACAGCCTATGGCTACTGTCATCGTACCGTGAGCGGTGTATAATTTGCTCAGAGAGAGTGCGAGTTGTCGCTTGACAATGAACATCGATCGACATTGAGCCAGCAGAATTTGTCCAGGTCATCCACAATGGTAGAGGACACTGCTACTGCACTGGCGTTTGGAGAGTCCCCAGGTCAGTAGCTACCACTTCGATCAACAGAATATGCGTTGCCATCTGTACCGTAGTGGAACTGCTTTGAGAGAAGGAAGAGATCATATTTTCCAGCAAGCTGAGACGGGCCACAGAATCAACTATCAAATCAGAAGAAGTCCCAGTGTACTGCATTTGTAGGATGCCAGAGCTAGCGAACATTTGATTGAGTGCTCTGGCTGTAAGAAGTGGTAGGTTAAGGGGAGGACCAAAATTTTCAGGGTAGGACCAATTTTTCCGGAAAAAAAGGTCTGGGGGACCAATTTTTCCGGTGGAAAAAATGGTCCTAGGACCAATTTTTCCAGGACCAAAATTCCAGTGACAGGTATTTAGTAAATATCTGCCTCCACGAGCGGGTATTTGTAAATACCTGCCTCCACGAGGTATTTGTAAATGCCTGCCTCCATGATCCCGGTACAAGCAAATTTTGCTTGCAAGCTCAGAGGTATTTGAACGATCGAGTGCCCAAGCTTCACCCACTGCCAGACTAGCGAGACTAGCCTCGTTCCAGGCGCCTAGGCGGCGCCGCGCCGTCTCCCGAGTCGTCCCGCTCCGTTTTTAGCCGCATAGGTTTTAAGGTAGGGCGGGGTAATTCGGGCCACGGGGTAATTCGGGCCACTTCAACGTTGCAACAGGAAAGAAGCATCCATTGGATTCTTGCTTCTAGTGAGTTGTAGGCAGGTTGAGTCCCTGGATATACATGGCCAGAAGTTTGCCTAAAGTCTGTCCGTTGTTAGTTACCGTTGACCTGAAGTTGAAGTGGCCCGAATTACCCAGTGGCCCGAATTACCCCGCCCTACCTTACACAAAGTCCCATTCCAGATAGATAAGTTCTGGAGCTGAAATTCAAGATTTTCTGTCAACACGTGACAAGTTACACCCACGACTCCACCCACCGGATGCGGCAGGTATATACAAATACCCGCTCCTGGCAGGTATGTTCATATGCCAAATTTGGCACAATTTCGATGGCCCATTTTAGTCCAATATTGGCACATATGGCACTCTGCCATTAATGGCACACATTTTAAAGCCATTTTTGGCTCATTCAACTTCCCATTCAGTACCAATTTTGGCACATTTGTGTACTCAGTCGCCTATAGGAACTCATGTGCCATTTCAACCAAAATTGGCATGGTCATTTCTGTGCCACTTTCGGCACATTTGTGTACTTAGTTGCCTATAGGAACTCATGTGCCATTTCAACCAAAATCGGCATGGTCAGTTCTATGCCACTTTTGGCACATTTGTGTACTTAGTTGCCTATAGGAACTCGTGTGCCATTTCAACCAAAATTCGCATGGTCAACCATATACCAAAAGTGGCTGAAAACGGTCCTGTGCCATTATTGGCACAATCTGTTGTGTGCCAAAAGTGGTTGAAAACGGTCCTGTGCCGTTTTTGGCACAATCTGTTGTGTGCCAAAAGTGGCTGAAAACGGTCCTGTGCCATTATTGGCACAATCTGTTGTGTGCCAAAAGTGGTTGAAAACGGTCCTGTGCCGTTTTTGGCACAATCTGTTGTGTGCCAAAAGTGGCTGAAAACGGTCCTGTGCCATTATTGGCACAATCTGTTGTGTGCCAAAAGTGGTTGCAAACGGTCCTGTGCCATTTTTGGCACAATCTGTTGTGTGCCAAAAGTGGCTGAAAACGGTCCTGTGCCATTTTTGGCACAATCTGTTGTGTGCCAAAAGTGGCTAACAGTCCTGTGTCACTTTCAGTTCAATTTTCACACATTTCATTTTTGATCACTTGATATCTCAATAAATTGTTGATATCTCAATAAATTGTCATGGGTTACAATAATGAATAACAACAATGAATAACAGTGTTTGTTGAAATACTACGTAAGTCAATAATCTTAGTTCACAACCTACTACATTGTAGCTAGCTACTCAATAGTTAGAAGGTGAGTACTGGATTCTAGGCCTCTTTGCTCTTGGTTGCCTTCTCAGTGCTAAAGGGGTGCTAGCATGTTGCTGCTGAAGTCTGGAGGTGAATGATGGGTGTGGTGGTTGCTGCTCATTTTGACTCTTTCCCTGTTTTTGGCATTGTGCAATCATGACAAAATTAGGAAGATAGATATGTCAGCATTATGCATTTGCTAGCCTATGCTTTTCATCCTCATGCATTCTCTTTATCCTTTATTGTATATATTTTCATCTTCACTAACCATAAAAATTTACAGCACTTGACCAACATCTAAAGCATGATTGTATCAGACACAAAACTGTTTTGCGGCATTTTTGGCTCAGAACAGATTCAGCCGAATATGGCACACAACCGTTTTGTGCCATTTGTGGTTCAGAACAGATTGAGCCGAAAATGGCACACAACCGTTTTGTGCCATTTGTGGCCTACAACAAATTGAGCCGAAAATGGCACACAACCGTTTTGTGCCATTTGTGGCTTACAACAAATTGAGCCGAAAATGGCACACAACCGTTTTGCGCCATTTTTGGTTCAGAACAGATTGAGCCGAAAATGGCACACAACCGTTTTGTGCCATTTGTGGCCTACAACAAATTGAGCCGAAAATGGCACACAACCGTTTTGCGCCATTTTTGGTTCAGAACAGATTGAGCCGAAAATGGCACACAACCGTTTTGTGCCATTTGTGGCCTACAACAAATTGAGCCGAAAATGGCACACAACCGTTTTGTGCCATTTGTGGCTTACAACAAATTGAGCCGAAAATGGCACACAACCGTTTTGCGCCATTTTTGGTTCAGAACAGATTGAGCCGAAAATGGCACACAACCGTTTTGTGCCATTTGTGGCCTACAACAAATTGAGCCGAAAATGGCACACAACCGTTTTGCGCCATTTTTGGTTCAGAACAGATTGAGCCGAAAATGGCACACAACCGTTTTGTGCCATTTGTGGCCTACAACAAATTGAGCCGAAAATGGCACACAACCGTTTTGTGCCATTTTTGGCCTACAACAAATTGAGCCGAAAATGGCACACAACCGTTTTGTGCCATTTTTGGCTCACAATAAACTGGGCTGTATAGGTGACTGGCAGCCAAAATGTCCCAAATATGGTGCACAAATTGAACATAACTAAGCCAAAAATGGCAGAAAATTTATGCCATTAATGGCAGAATGACAAATGTGCCATTATTGGACTAAAACGGGCCATCAAAATTGTGCCAAATTTGGCTCCAAAACATAGCTCGCTCCTGGAGGTAGGCCGCGTTACAAATACCCGCTGGGCGAGGCAGGTATTTACAAATACCCGCTCGTGGAGGCAGGTATTTACAAATACCCGCTCGTGGAGGCAAGTATTTACTAAATACCCGCTCGTGGAGGCAGGTATTTACAAATACCCGCTCGTGGAGGCAGGTATTTACAAATACCCGCTCGTGGAGGCAGATATTTACTAAATAGGCCAAAAGTGTAATAAAAATATAGGCGTTTTATAAACCAGTGTAAATGTGATAAAAATGAATGATAAAAGTGGTCCATAATTATAGTTTAGTTCAGTGGGTTGGGATATGACCTTCTGAGAGGGCCACATCCAGGGGGGTGTCATATTCTGGTCTCGTTGGGCGGTGGTAGGAGGATCGTGCTCCTCTGAGGCACATTACTGAAGATCTGACCAATGAAAAGCTCAGCAGGCATCTGATCCATGCAATGGTTTTGTTGTAGTCCTGCTGTTCTAGTCCTGAGTTGTTGATATTTAAGGTAGGGCGGGGTAATTCGGGCCACGGGGTAATTCGGGCCACTTCAACTTCAGGTCAACGGAATACTAAAAACGGAGAGACTTTAGGCAAACTTCTGGCCATGTATATCCAGGGACTCAACCTGCCTACAACTCACTAGAAGCAAGAATAAAAAGGATGCTTCTTTCCTGTTGCAACGTTGAAGTGGCCCGAATTACCCCGTACTATACCGTGGCCCGAATTACCCCGCCCTACCTTACTAAATACCCGCTCGTGGAGGCAGGTATTTACAAATACCCGCTCGTGGAGGCAGGCATTTACTAAATACCGGTGTATGTCTGTCTAAATACCCGTCGGTTGGCTAAATACCTACGAAATTGAGTTTTGACACAAACGGCACCCCAAAGTATAGTATATATCCTAGATCCTCTACGCAATCATGAGACCGCCGTAACGAATCTATCTAATTGACCGAATTATTGTATGACGGTATAAAAATATTGAATTGCTAAATTGCAAATGTGGGCGGGGCTGTCTCTGGGGAAGCGGCCAGCTATATATATAGCACTGTCATGACTGTGTAGATATGAGTGCAATGTTGTGGTGGTTTCTGCTCGGGCTGGTCTCCCTGGTGGCGGTGGTGTATCTCCTCTCCCTCAGGAGGACCTACAGCATCAGGGGCAAGCATGTGGTGGTGAGAGTACACGTGTGGCATGTGTGGGGACGTTGAAGCTGTTGAAGTGACTTTGAATTCATGGAATTGACTTATTGCCTAGATCACGGGAGGAAGCAGTGGGATAGGGAAGGCTCTTGCTGCCGAAGCACTCCGCAAAGGAGCCTCCATTGTGGTCCTGGTGGCCAGGAATGAGGTGAACTATAGTGGGTGTGGTCACTGTGCACACGCTATTTGTTAAACACATCAAGATCTCAAGGACACACTAATGACATAATGTTCACATGTCAAAACTGGCACATTTTGGAAACAATTTTTATAGCCAAAATTGGTAGAAATAGCACTCCTGTTCTATCACTTTTTCTCTTTGGACGCAGTGGGGCCGCTGGAGTGCATCCTCTTCTTGCTAACAAGTAACTTCTTCAGTTGCTCTGCCCGCTCCAGGTACTGGGCACACTTCCCACGAACGCTCTCCTTCAAACGTTCGCCATGGGCCTCATCTTGTGTGTGTGTGTGTGTGTTGTGTGTGTGTGTTTGTGTGTGTGTGTGTGTGTTTGTGTGTGTATGCATGTGTGTGTGTGTGTGTGTGTGTGTGTGTGAATGTGTGTGAGTGAATGTGAGTGAGTGTGTGTGTGTGAGTGTGTGTGTGTGGGTGGGGGTAGCCTCGTTCCCAGGCCCGAGACGGCGAGGAGAAAAGGGCCTGGTTTCCACTGTTTGCGCATGCGCTAACTAGCGGTGGAATTCCACCGGCACCGTGGACGTTCGATTATGTTTGTACACTTGTGACGTCGAAGTGGATAACGTGATCCGTACAGTTAACTAGCTAGCAAGTACTTAGTAGCGGCGTGCGTTACAACAGCTCTTGATCGTGCTCTCCTATGTCCTCAGGCGGCAAGGCGCTCCTGAATTGAGCTAGAACAGCGATCTGTGATTGAAGGATGGGATGTTTTCGTGTGGCTACCGTGGCACCGACCGGGTGGAGTCAGTATGCTCTTCCGTTTGTTTTGAATAAAGAATGTCCGGTAAGTCTGTTGCTGGTGGCAGTGCAATTGTGGTTGTGTCGCCCCTCATCTCGCGGATCGAGGACCAGTGTAGCGAAATAGGTAGCGTCACACCCTCGACCATGTGACTACGAAGACGTCATTTGCATCCTCCCCCTTATGAATACGTGTTACGGTTACAGATAATTAAGCGCATGCGCAAACAGTAGGAACCAGGCCCTTTTCTCCTCGCCGTCTCGGGCCTGGGAACGAGGCTAGGGTGGGGGATAAGGCAACATGTACAATAGCACACCTACAGGTACAGTATGCAACGTGTACTCACATTTCAGTACATGCAGGAAGCAGTCGATGGCGTGTTCGTATAACTGCAAGGCCTCCTCGTACTTCTTCTCATTATCCGCCTCTGTGGCCTTCTTGACCAGGTCTATGGCTCTCTGTGGTGGGAGGGGATGGTGTTACACCCGACTCATCAGGGATGACGTCAGTCAAAGCTCATGTGACTACACAACACCACCAGTAACACTGTCAGGTGTCAACACCTCAACAGCTGCAGCAAGGACAACCTAACCAACAGGAAACTACGTAGCTCAATGTCATTCACATCCAAACACCACCTTAACCATCCTCAGCCAAATCATATTCCTCTAGTCTTGCGGTTGTAGTAGTACCTGATAAACCAATTTACTTACAGGTTTTGGGTCCTGTCGGTTATTGTGTTCCCTTACCTGTATTATTGTTCACCATTATTTTTGTGCGTGTTTTTTGTTCTTTGTCCATTTTTTCGTTCGAAGTCCCGCTCATTAGCCGCTGGCTATTGGGACCGACTGTACCCTTCTTCCTATGATGGTCAGTTTCATTAGGAGTAGGTTTGGTCACACTGTAAGAGCTAATTAGTCTGTGTGGTCAGACCCCACTCGGGTCTGGGGCATGCCCACACAGCAGTTTGTCGCCCCACACCATGGAGTGTGGGTCCAATCACAGCGCAGTAGCCATGCAGTCACATGCCACCTGAAGTATGTGATTAATGAGAAAATTCAAAATTCAAGTCCAAGTGGAGCGTAAACTTGAAGCATGGGAAGTGATTCTGTGAACTGCACGAGACTCAAGAGCTGGAACACAGTAGAAACCGAAATCGCAAGTATAGTAAGGTCGCAAGTTCAACTTTGGCGATCACTGTCGGAATACATAAGCTAATTAAATTCCTGAGTGACAAGTCACTTTGTGGTCATGCCCCAGACCCCTTCCCTCCGTGCCGAATGGAGTCTGGCCACGCGAGACTAGGCAAGCGTAGGCATGGTCACACACATAGGCGTAGGAAGCGGGGGGGCTGGGGGGGCTAAAGCCCCCCCAAGTATGCAAACAAGGGGGCTTCCTACGCCTATGGTCACACATACGAGTGTTTTGGTGTGATTACCCACCGCACACCCACCACAAATACTGCCACCCTCTCCCCACACTCACCTCCATAGCAGTGGACATTGTGCCTGCCTTTCTGAATCGCTAACACACAGGAACACGGTGGCGATGTTTGTAAATACCTGCGGGTATTTGTAAATACCTGCTCAGTCAAGGCCCAGCTCTGGAATGCCAACACCGAAATCTTAGTCAAATTCCACGTCAAAATCAGAGTCAAAGCACTCCTAACCACCATAGTCACCTGAATAGGCAAGGTCAAAATCAGAGCCAGCTAAGCCAGTGCCAAAATCAGAGCCAGCAAAATCAGAGCCAGCTTAGCCAGTGCCAAAGTCAAAGTGAAAGTCTCACTCAACAAAGACAAACTAATCAGACCCAACATCCATCACTTCTCCCCCACCTCTCCATCGCCCAGAACTATCCTGCGGGCAAATCAGAGCCAGCTAAGCCAGTGCCAAAATCAGAGCCAGCAAAATCAGAGCCAGCTTAGCCAGTGCCAAAGTCAAAGTGAAAGTCTCACTCAACAAAGACAAACTAATCAGACCCAACATCCATCACTTCTAAATGGTTAAGTGACTCATAATACCAGTACCTACCTTAGTATACAGTGCTATGCAGAATTTATCTATGAGGTGCTTAGCTATGCATGTAGACGTTAGTGCATTAGCTCTGCTGGTTGTGTTTCAGAGATTACGTACATGCAGTGAAGTTGGTCCGTTTCACATGCATTGGATTCTCTATGGGAAACGGACAAGTTCCGCATGGCTCATAACTCATGTATCTTGTAATTAATGCAGTCAAACATGAGATATGGTTGCACCCCTAACAGCCATCTCGTACTATTTTCCACTGCTGTGCACCCTTGATGATATCCGATTAGGACCATGATATTATGTGCAAGGTAGGCAATATACTCTCAGCTGAAGATCTGACATGCTGAGTGTGTGCAGCAGCCAGTCATTGATCATATCCTAAGGCAGTTTTTTCCTGAGTTCGTGCATGAGCCAGAGAGCTATGGAGAGCAGGGCAACGGCCCCAGACTGGTGGCTGGCGGCCAGGGGGGTTGGCACGTAGTAGAGTAGTGTGGCCACACCAAGACCAACCTATAGGGGGAGAATCATTATTATGACAAACAGTACTGTTCCATTCACTGGCTGCCATGTTTGACATTATGGTACACATCTCACAAGGTGCTGAATATTGTATCCATGTACCTGAAGGAAGGCCACACCAGCCAGGCAGTTTGCAGCAAGACGTGCCCTGGGTGTGAGTGCCACGCCCCTTGCCATTGCCCATGTACCAACAAGGAAGGCCAGTGTGGAAGTGCCCTGAACGTGCAGATCATACAGCATCACCTCTCCACACACACACGCACGCGCGCACACACACACACACACACACACACACACACACACACACACACACACACACACGCACACACACACACACACACACACACACACACACACACACACACACACACCATGCATAGATCAAGTCTATGTACCAGCAGTCGGTGATTGAACTGCACAGTTGTGGGGTTCTCAGAGAGGTTCTTTGGTTTAGGGCTCATGGTGAACAGGTCCTCCGGGATCCACTGACCCCCCATCTTAGGGAAGGAGTTGTACACTAGGCCGGCATCTAACCCTGCCACAAACGCACCTGAGGAAACACAGGGAGAACAGCTAGCTGCTTTGCAGTCTTGTTAGCAAGCCCTCCATGCAGGACGGCAAGCCCTCCATGCAGGACAGCAAGCCCTCCATGCAGGACGTCCCTCCATGCAGGACGGCAAGCCCTCCATGCAGGACGGCAAGCCCTCCATGCAGGACGGCAAGCCCTCCATGCAGGACGGCAAGCCCTCCATGCAGGGCGGCAAGCCCTCCATGCAGGACGGCAAGCCCTCCATGCAGGACGGCAAGCCCTCCATGCAAGACGGCAAGCCCTCCATGCAGGACGTCCCTCCATGCAGGACGTCCCTCCATACAGGACGGCAAGCCTTCCATGCAGGACGGCAAGCCCTCCATGCAGGACGTCCCTCCATGCAGGACAGCAAGCCCTCCATGCAGGACGGCAAGCCCTCCATGCAGGACAGCAAGCCCTCCGTGCAGGACGGCAAGCCCTCCAAAAGCTGGTGGAACATCAGCTGACCGGAGAACGCAGTGAGGAATACCATGGCAACAGAGCCATGAGCCAAATGTCTGAGCGTCTTGAGTCTGGCACTGGGTGCCTGTGAGCGTGTGCATGTGTGTTGGTGTGCGGTGGAGGGTTGGAGGTATCATACAGACAGTGGCGCAGTTTGAGTCCTCAGTGACTGTTTACCTGCAGTGTTGGAGGCAGGAGAATGCCTAGGGCATTGTAGAGCATGGAGGAGTAGAGAAGGAGGGCAGTGGAGAGGTGGGCAGCAAGCCGGTATTGGCTGACACGAGGAACTTGCTTATTGTCAGGCGAGTCCTTTACATTCAGACCACTTTTCACCATCCACCAACCGAGCAGACCCTGTGTGTGTGTGTAACATGCAGCGATATACAGTGACACTGAGATAGCTGCATGTTGAGCAATATAGCGATAATGGCAAACTGAAGTTCCTCTTCTCCTTTCACTGTCTAGCCAGCAACCCCTATAGCCACGTTCTCTGGCTTGCTGGCATTGAGTTGGCAGTTGTACCTGAAAGAGTACTAGACCAGCGTAGATAAACAGCCGGGGCTTGAGAGAGTGTCCCACCCACCCCTTGGCCCAGAAGTAGACCGGAGGGATGAAGAAGAAGAGTCCGGTGACCCTCCCCCACATCCGATGGGAGTACTCCATGTAGAAGATACGCTTGAATCCCTCCAGAGTCAGGTCACGGTGCACACTGCATGAGGTGCGTGTGCAGAGACCGGTAGCATATGGTGTGCAATACTGAACAGAGCTGCCTCGGAGGAAGTATGGTGCATTCTAACGCACTATTTGTACTCTGGGAACTGCTGGTATCTCTTGAACTCCTCCTCCCATTCCTCCTGGTTGCGAGGGGGCCGCATACCCCGGATCAGGTGCCACTGGGTCATGCTTAGGCCAGACTCTGTCAGTCGGGTAATCCCTCCTAGCAGTATTGCCCCACCCACCATCCCACAGCAGCCAAGCAGCCACCATCCAACAATCCTCTCACTCCTCCTCTGGATTCCCAGTACATCTGAGAGCTTGCGTCTCACATGATCCCCCCTCGTCCATGCTCCCAGCTTCCCTGTCCATACTTCCAACTGCCTTGTGGGACGATGACTCCAGGACCTCAGTGAGAGTCCAGTCCGTCCCAGAATCTGCATGAACAGAAACACTGCTGACCATAGCAATGCAATTCCCGGCATCTAGATGTGCATGCACTGTTTAGCATGTGTACTGCTTACATGGCCTGCCTGCTGTGTGGAGGAAGCAGCCCTCCTCAGAGCCAGTGCTGCATACATTGATATAGCCACTCCCCTTTTGTCCGGTCCCATTCACGTACTGCGTTATCGGAACGTGACCTCGATGGGGAATTTGATTGGTGAGTTCCAGCTTGCGACTAAAATTTACTAGTACACACACAAATGATGTAATAATGATTCCCATCATACATAAATTCACTAGGCAGGGCTGAGTTTTGTGGTTAGTTCGATCAGCTGTTGCATCTCTGTCTCCATTCTCTCCAGCAGACCATCAGACACTTCACTGGAGTCCAGCGCCTGCAGAGGGCCACTGGGCTTGACATGCACGTTGAGCAGCACAAGCACGATTGGACTGTCCATACCTTAGTCCTACTAATGACTCCCTGCAGTGCCAGTCTGGCAGAGGAGAGACGCTGCAGTTGACCCCTCCCCCCAGCACCACACACCCGCCTGCAGGCTGGGAACAAGTTACTGTTTCTGGTCAAGAGGCTGCAGTCACTGCGATGCCCTACCAATGGCTGACCTTCACAGTAGTTCAGAGTGAGGTCTACCACCCTCCGCTGCTTCTCCACAGCCTTCTCCCACCCCTCTTCCTGTCTAGCAACACGCTGTGCCTTCTGAAGCTCCAGCACACCCTGTAAAAATGAGATCCATAACACACCCTGTAACAATGAGATCCATAACACACCCTGTAACAATGAGATCCATAACACACCCTGTAACAATGAGATCCATAACACACCCTGTAACAATGAGATCTATAACACACCCCAGCTGCAACAATGAGATCCATAAGTTTGACCAAGACTCACTGCATGCTCACTGCATACCTTGTCCAGGTCTTGTGGGTTCTCACTGGCCAGGTGGTAGTCGGCGTACAGCTTCCACACATCTGCACTGGCAGAGGTCTAGCACGGAGGAAGAGGGAGAGTGATCGAGGGCCACTTGGGGGTCCCCAGAGTCTGAGACAAAGGTACCTGACCTGTGCTGTGATCCTGCCAAGTAGCTCCCCAACTTTCTTTCTCAGTCGAGTAGCTATAGAATGGAATAGAGAAGAGTCGATCACGCTCCATACATCCGACCCTCAACAGCCAATGTAGTCATATTACTGCCTAAACCTGCAGTGTGGATTTTGTCACAAAGGTAAGCAAGCTGTTCCAACATAATTCACCTGGTCGACCACTTCTGTCTGGGATGTCCTGCAGCACTGCCCTCACTAGGACCCCCAAAACCTGCAGGAACAATGCTAATGAATACATGCAGTCCCCGTCAAGTTGAACTCTCACTGACCTCCACATCTGTGAACTTGTTCTTGAGGTCCAGCAGTCGATGGTAAGATCTCAACGCCTCCTCAAACTCACCAACATCCGTACTCACCTGTGTGTGTGTGTGTGTGTGTGTGTGTGTGTGTGTGTGTGTGTGTGTGTGTGTGTGTGTGTGTGTGTGTGTGTGTGTGTGTGTGTGTGTGTGTGTGTGTGTGTGTGTGTGTGTGTGTGTGTGTGTGTGTGTGTGGGGGGGGGGGGGGGGGGGGGGGGGGGGGGGGGGTAGAGTTGTGCAAAAGGAAAGAGTGTGAGAGGAGCTAGCTGTTCCAAGAGAGCCTGGTACACAACACTGTTGTTCTTTTGCAGCACTTGCGTAACTGCACTCCTAAGCTGTAGTGAGGCACAGATGAGCAACGTACCAGCAGGTAGTTCTCCCAGATTTGCCAGTTCTCAAAGCTGCACTTGAGAGCCTCTTTGTAAGCGTGGAATGCCCTCACTCTGCCATGCATAGAGAATAACATCACTAACACGGCCAGTGCACTGGCACAGGCTACAAGTGTACTTGTCTTTCTTCCTCAGGTAGGCGGCTGCAAGGTTGTTCCAAGCTTCTGCAAACTGGGGAAAGTTGCTCCAGTAATTCAGCTGTTAGCAGAATCATTAAAGCTCAGCACGTCCTTACGTCAGGTTCCAGTAAGACACAGCGCTGAAAGGCCTTCACCGCCAGATCCTGGTCCCACACTCTGGAGGCAGCACAGCCCAAGCTGAACCACATGCTTTCCTGTACAACAGTATATCATGTGACAGTCATGTGACTCCCCATGAGCACAGTATGGGCAGACCTGTAGTGAGTTTATCTGTAGCGACAGCTGCAGGCTCTCGATGCACTCCTTGTACTGAGAAGAGAGAGAGCAGCTCGATACATGCAGGAGACAGTCCAGAGGGGAGGTTTACCTTTTCTCTCCTGAGGTAGAACAACCCCAGGCTCCTCTGTGCCCTGGCACTGCGGTGGTTGGAGAGCTCCCAGGCCTTCCAGTAGCATTCAGTGTCCTGCAGAGCAAGGAGAGTGGGTGCTGTCAACCACGTTCTCCTCTCCCACCCCCCACCTGCCCACACCTGTGTGACGTCTCCAAGGATGCACCACAGTGTAGGCGTCTCTTGCTCTGCCAGCCTCTCCCTCACTACCTCCTCTGCCCTGCCCTTCCTCCCGGCTGCTTGGTAGCAAGCTGCCACCTCCTCCCAGAGCTCGAGCCGCTGGTAGACCTGCAGAGCACCCTGCACTACCCCCAGGGAGGACAGCACTGACGCTAACTCCCTCTGTGAGTGCAGTGTGGAGGAACAATGGAGGAATGTACACGTTCCCAGACCTCTAGTTCTTGGTACTGTAAGCGATCCAAAGCTGGAGGTGTAGAAGGCCTGGGAACAAGGCTGGGAACAGGGCTGGAGTGTGTATGTAGGTTTGCTCAAATGCATGTGAATAACATACGGCTGACGTCACCTCAACTCTCCAGCGTGGTGGCAGAGGAGTGCTGTAGAGCAGGGCCAAACGGTCATCATTCTGAGCGGAACGGGAGACAGGGAAATAATATCTACCTGTCGCTAGCTCTGTTACGCAACTACTGACCCTGGGAGCTGGTCTGCTACACGAGTCCACCAATTCCTACAGCACAGGGAAGATGGTTCATGGACACATACGTGGCAGAATAACACATGAGCAACGTACTTGCAGTTGGGTCATGGCACGCTCCACCGTCCTGCGTCGTTCTGTCTCCAACTGCGAGCGAAGGAAGAGAGCCAGGGCTTGCACTGCCCAGCACTTGGGGGCAGCCAGGACACACTTGGGGGGGGGGGGGGGGGGGGGGGGGGGGGGGGGGGAGGGGGGGAGGAGGAAGGTGAGAGGGGGAGGAAGGGGGACGAGGAGAGACGGGGGAGGGAAGGAGAGGAGCAGGGGAGAGTCACAGTGAAATATACAACATAGTGAACATTATACTGTTATCACTTACACTGACATAGGTCTCGGCTTCTTCGTTAGTTAGCCGGTGCGTGGGGCTGGTCTTCTGAAGATGAATGCTGGAGGCAGTAAAGAATGGATGTCTCACAGCAGCTGTGTCCAGTGGGTAGGTACGTTCACATGCCAAAACTGACACAATTTTGAACCATTTTCTACACATTTTGACAACTGAAACAAAATTGGCAGAATCAAGTCTTGTCTTGTTTGCTACATTGCCACTAGTTGTGGAGGGTGTCCTGGGGGCATGCATAGCCTCGTTCCCAGGCCTCTGTACCTCCAGTTTTTGATCACCTACAGTATACAAACTACTGTACGCGATCAAAAACTGGCAGTGCAGGTCTGGGCTAGACATACAGCAGACTAATATGCTCGGTATCTTGGGCTAGGAATGAGATATGAAGCTGGGATTTGCACCATTGTGATCAGCATGAATAGATCATTCCAATGATGCCCAATTTTGCTGTCGGTTGAATTTTGACCCAAAATCATGAAAAACCTTGGATTATAGCCTTGGGTCGAGTGCGATATATGACAAAAATGTGACTGAGATTAACTATCATTTTAGGACATCATTTGAAAGCCCTGACCACAATGGCACAATCCCATTTCAAATCTCATTCTCATACCCATACATACCTAGACAATAGATTCCAAAATGTGCCAAATTTGGCACAAAAACATCCTCCCAGTGGGAGGCACCCAGTGGGAGGCCCCCAGTGGGAGGCACCCAGTGGGAGGCACCCAGTGGGAGGCACCCAGTGGGAGGCACCCAGTGAGAGGCACCCAGTGGGAGGCACCCAGTGGGAGGCACCCAGTGGGAGGCACCCAGTGGGAGGCACCCAGTGGGAGGCACCCAGTGGGAGGCACCCAGTGGGAGGCACCCAGTGGGAGGCACCCAGTGGGAGGCACCCAGTGGGAGGCACCCAGTGGGAGGCACCCAGTGGGAGGCACCCAGTGGGAGGCACCCAGTGGGAGGCACCCAGTGGGAGGCACCCAGTGGGAGGCACCCAGTGGGAGGCACCCAGTGGGAGGCACCCACGTACCACTGTCCCAGCACAACTGCTTGCTGCAGGGCCGACAGGCAAGGTGTCACCTGGAGATCGGCAAACGTGACGTGTTCCAGCAGAGTATCGTCACCCAGCTTCAGATCCTGAGGGAGACACAAACACCATGCCTGGTAGCCCGCACGTGATCGCTGGGCCGCCTCAGCTGCGCCCACCTTCGGAAGGTCGCTGCAGGTCGCCTTGGTGTCCCGTGATCCTAAATCCATGGTTAGAAACTCAGTCACTCAACGTAAAACCAGCCGTCTGATCTGCTGTGTGTGCGTACCCTCTTCTTGCTTGCTGGCGGTAGTGACCTTCAACAGGAGCTGCGGTAGATCCCCCTCCTGGAACCTGGTACGCTTGCCGAGCGCCCCTGTGCCGGAATGGAGGGTGTGCAGGAGTATATGAATGCATGTGTGTGTGTGTGTGTGTGTGTGTGGGGGGGGGGGGGGGGGGGGGGGGGGGGGGGGGGGGGGGGGGGGGGGGGGGGATGTGTGTGTCTGACATGTATGGAGAGAGTTTAACAGTTGTTGTCAGGTATCACTTATCTTGACTGACCTGTCAACTCGAAGCTGACCTTGGCCAGAGATTGTGCCTCCTCAAAGTGTGTCTGCAGTGTTGGGTGTACAGGTGTGACGGGACAGCTGTCCAGTGGACTCACCAGAGGGTGGCGCACGTGCCTGTGCTCTGCTGTACTGGGAGTAGTAGAGACAGACGTGTCCCAGTTCAAGATAGAGTTCACACAGCTCTGGGCTGCAGTGGGGGGAGAGGGTTACACCGTTGGCCAAGTTACCGTTGGAGGTGTGGGGTCGTGCAACACATCCTCACTCTGACAGCGTGTTGCTCTGCACCAGCCGAGGGACGTCCTCATCTGCAGGAAAGGAACATGTAACCATGGTGATGATATCATAGCACAAACATCCTGTACCTAGCCTGCCCCAATAGCTCAGGGTCATAATCTGATATGAGTGGGCCCACACCCTCCCTACCCATGTGCACTGATATCTTCTCCCAGAGTGTTGCTGAGCGCTGGTTCAGCAACTTCTGCTCAATGAAACAGCACCTGATCACCCACCATGCCTGGATACAAGACAGAGAGAACTGGAAACTGACATTCAAGCAAGTATGCTGGAGTCCCACATTAGTACTAGATCTCTGCTGGAGTCTTACCGCCCTGTTTCCCAGCAGACTGGTGTTCTCCACTAGCACAATGTGGGCCAAGTAGAGGAGAACGGGATGCCTTGACAGGTGGTATGCAGGCTGGGCGTGGTGTGTGTGTGTGTGTGTGTGTGTGTGTGTGTGTGTGTGTGTGTGTGTGTGTGTGTGTGTGTGTGTGTGTGTGTGTGTGTGCGGTGTGTGTGTGTTTGTGTTTGTGTGTGTGTGTGTGTGTGTGTGTGTGTGTGTGTGTGTGTGTGTGTGTGTGTGTGTGTGTGTGTGTGTGTGTGTGTGTGTGTGTGTGTGTGTGTGTGTGTGTGTGTGTGGATGGGTATAGAGGGTGTACGGGGGACAACTTACCTCACCATCCCTGGACAGCAGTTGAAGACATTGTGAATTCCACTTGGCCTGTGTGTGAAGATTAGATGTCAACTTAACAACCTTTTCCAAAGTGTGGATATACCTGCGCTACTCTTACTTACATTTGGCAAAATATGGCGCTGAACGAGTTCTTTAGCCAACCATGTTTGCAGAAACTTATATCAGATGCAGGCAAGGGGCTAAATGCTCTACTGTACTAAAACCCCAGGTGGGGGCTAAATGATCTAGTGGACCCCAAACCCCAGGTGGGGGCTAAATGATCTAGTGGAACCCAAACCCCAGGTGGGGGCTAAATGCTCTACTGTACTAAAACCTCAGGTGGGGGCTAAATGCTCTACTGTACTAAAACCCCAGGTGGGGGCTAAATGATGTAGTGGACCCCAAACCCCAGGTGGGGGGCTAAATGCTCTACTGTACCAAACGTTCGGTGGTAGCAAATGGTAGAGTGAGGTCCTCCGTCGGTCCTGTCCAGTTCATCTGCACAAACAGGTTCAGCAGGGCGGAGCCACAGTGGATGGCACGCTCAGGATCCTCTCCAGCAAGGGAAACCAGATTGGTAGACACTGCCTCAGAGAGGGAGGAGAGATCTGTGTGTGTACATGTGTGTGTATGTGCGTGCATGTTAATTGTGTGTGTGTACTTGTGTTGTGTGTGTGTATGTATGTGTGTTGTGTGTGTGTGTGTGTGAGGTGATGGTTGAGCTGGATCAGTCTCATACTGAAATCACAAACACACTAACCATTCTACCATTCCAATAATATAACATATCATCTATAATTAGGTGCTTGCCATCTGTAAATTCATGCTGGATGGAGAACAGACGCTTTGTGAAAGAGTCCTCCCAGAAACTTGCTTCCATCTCCTGCGGTCCACGTGGGGTAAGCCCCTATACTTAGGGCCCTTAATTTGATTGGGGGAGGGGCTGGCGGTGCTTTGCAAAATGGGGGGAGTGGCACTAGCCTCAATTGACAAACTCTGCACAGAGGAGCATTCCTTGTGAATTGCTATCATGGCTACAGGTCCCTTGACCGACGGTTCTAGCTCGCTGGAGTACGACGCAGAGGTGGCCTACGTGATGGCGACGTCCCCCCGAGAACACCAGCCCTCACAGTCCAGTGAGGACGAGGAGTTCGATTTCTTGCATAGAGAACGTAGTCTGGGCACAATGGCGAACGGTAAGGCCAATGGCATCCTCCCGCAGGCAGCAGAAGGAGTGGACGGGACCTCTGAAGAGCTAGACACCGGCGAGGCTATAGCCAGTGCTTCCGGCGGGCAGCTGGTTGACTCACTCGGTACCCCCGTTGTGATGAAGAGACATCATGCTGTGAAACCCACAAGTAACACGGATGAAGAAGAGAGCCCAAAATCCAAGCTGTTCACTGAAACCCAGTACAAGACCCTGGTGGTCTATGGCCCGTCGGGATGGGGCAGAACTCACCTTGTCCGCAAGCTGGTTGGCTCACACCCCGGCGTCTTCTCACTAGCCATTTCACACACAACACGCAAGAAGAGAGAGAGTGAGACTGATGGCATTGACTTCCACTTTGTGTCGCACAGGACAATGTCCTCTGAGATTGAACGAGGCAACTTCATTGAGCACGTCAAGATCAGCCGGGAGAAGAGTACCGCAGAAACACTAGCAACAGGTGGCAAGTTTGCGTCGCTCTTTGACCTCACTGAGGAAGACAGCAAAACAGTTAGAGGTGAGCTCTTTGGCACAAGTCGCCAGGCCTTCCAGCAGGCCATACAGGAGGGTAGGCCGTGTGTGCTCCTCAACGTAAGCACTAAAGGTGCTAATCAGCTAAAGAAGGCCGGAGTCGAAGGGAGCTATATCCTCCTACATCCTGGGAAATACCCAGAACCACCTGAGGACGAAGCACTGCAAGCCAACTACACCATTTCAACTGACCACCTTGAGAATGCCTTCTCAGAGCTTACCCAGTATGCCTTCCAGGCTATTCAAGAGCTGACTCTTCCCCACAGCACACAGTACCAGTTGGCTAGACAGGAGTGGGACAGCATCCCCACTGTGGAAATAGAGAGGGGGGAACTAGCACAGCACCCAGATCAACAACTGGTGACCTTCAGCGAACTCCTCTCACACTTTCAAAATGCCAATCTGGGCAAACAGAAGGCAGCAGCGAAGGTAGATCAGCACAAATCAGGCATAGCTAATTTCTTCAGTCGGTCTAAGTTGGCAAAGCGGCTCCACTATGAGCGGTTGCTCGTGTTTGCAATATCCCTATGTCCCCTGAACGACCGTGAGCCTCTGCACCTCCGCACCCTCCAGACCATCTACAAGAAGCTCACCGGAAGCATTCTCAATGTCCGGCGCTTCGGCACCCACTGGCAGGAGATAGGGTTCCAGCAAGCAGATCCAGCGGATGACCTCCGCGGGGTGGGCTTCCTGGGCCTAATGCAGCTGGTGTACTTCATGGAGAACCACAAGACCTTGCCACTGGCCATGGAGATCTACAACTTCTCTCGGGACACGGCACATTCCGTCCCATTTTGTGTGCTATCATTCAACTTCACACGGATGACCCTGAGTGCACTGCGGGAGGGACACCTCTCCAAGATCTGTAACAAGAGAGACCAGGTGTTGGTGGTTGTAAATGAATTTCACACAGCCATGTTCTACCGGTACTACCAAATTTGGAAGAGTCGCCAGGTGACCGACTTGGAGGTCGGGCCTCTGATTCAGGAGGTGGGGGAGTATTCAAAGAAGAATGCCAAGCACGTTCTGGTAGAGCTGTCTTCCCTCTTGGCCAGCAAGGAGCAGCACTCCCTACCACCACTGCACGGACGACAGCAAAGCCCCAACCACCCGTTCACTCCCTTTGACCAAATCAGAGACAGTGTAATAATTCCTGACTAGTGATCGCTTGGTAACTACTGTGCACGTTGTCACTCACCAAACAGCTCACATCCACTGCATGATTGTGTTACATGTATTGATATGAATGAATGATGTCATGCTGAACAGAGGGGAGCACCCAACATACTCCACAGCTAGAGCTAGGTGAAGAGGCTGCCAGTGGTTCTGCTGAGACCGAGTGTTTGTGTGTCTGTGGGGTGCAGCATATCATCCATCCTCCCCAGCCCACCTCTTGTGCCATCTGCAATCAGAGAGGTGTGCTCAACCACTAGAATAGCGACATCCAATTGAGTGCCACAGGGTTGCTCAACGTCTCAGACAATTATTATGAAGGTTCTTTGTGCTGTACTGCAACGTACTGTAATGGCATTGTGTAGTTTGCCAAAGGGGATTCCTCCAGGGCCATCCTTGGTCACGCTGACGGTGTGTCCAGAGTGGTTGACAGCGAGAGAGAGGAAGGAGGAAGCACAGCCCTCTTCCTCCTGGCTAGCATCAACCACAAAGTTGTTTCCAACCTGGACATAAAGAGTACAGTACAGAAAGCAAGTGAATTGATTTCCCAACAACATGCACAGGCCTGTAAGGTATGTTTACAACTTGCAGTTGAGCCTACCCGAGTGAGTGTGATGATGATGGGAGCCAGGGTGGCATCCACAGGAGTGGAGTCGTGAGGGTTGTCAGACACCTCGATCTCCATCTCCTCCCCCTCTCCCGTTACTGTGAGCTTGGGGATCCTAGTGTTGTGCAGAGCTGCACGCACGGCCAGGGAGAGGGCGTCCAGCACACTCCCACTCCACTCCAGCACCTGGTGCCGTGTGAATGGCATGTCACTACCACATGGTTCAGCCATTGCACAATCAGTCTCAACAAACCGGATGGAAGGAACACCTGTAGCTAATCCTGCCAACACACAAAAAACAGGTGGTTGGGGTGGACATACTTACCAGAGCATCCACATAGAGCACCCAGCACTGCTGTCCAGGGATGACACAGAGAGAGGAAAGGTCCAGCACAGCATCGTTCTGGTACGCCTCTGCCAGTTTGTGGGCCAAGTGCTGGCCCAAGTCCTCACCCCCACGACCCTCAAACTCTGGACTGGCGAGTGCAGAGCTGGAGATGAAGAACATCTGTCAGAGACGTGTCCCTCAGTGGTGGCATATCAGCACCACAAACTAAGATCCCAGCCACTCTCTAACATCCAGCCTGGCTGGTGTGATTAAAATAGCATGGCTGACCCGACCAAGGATGGTTGGCCTAGACACCTAAGCCGAACCAACGAGAGTGGTGCTGAGAGGGTTGCTATACATCAGCCTCTTCACCTCAGCGAAAGTCTGACAGGTTGTGAAAAAACGTGCCAGGTAGGGGGGGCAATTGTGATGATGACCCACCGCTATACAAATGAGGGTCGAAACCGGTCCAGGCTGTTTGCAGGGAGAGAGTGAGCTGAGCTTCAGGTGGTGATTAGCAATAATCAATCTGTACAATGTAGTTATAGCAGACTATAGCTAATATGCTGGGTATCTTGGGCTAGGAATGAGATATGAAGCTGGGATTTGCACCATCGTGATCAGCATGACTGGAGCATTACAACGAAGTCCTTTTTGCTGTTGGTTGAATTTTGACCCAAAATCATGAAAAACCATGGATTATAGCCTTTGGTAGAGTGCAATTTTTGTCAAAAACATGACTGAGATTAAAAATCATTATAAGGATATCATTTGAAAGCTCTTTTAATGCTGACCACAATGACACGATTCCCAGCTTCATATCTCATTCGCATACCCATACCTAGCACTAGCGCAATGTTCTCTTCCAAGTCTATTCCCAATACCAATTTAGGTTCATTGGTCCATCTTCGGCAGAACTGGCACTTCAGTCCCCCTACAGTCAGTCACCTATGTCCAAGTAGTGGACAAGATGTTTCAGCTGCAAAATGCTGTGCCATAGCCTCCTCAACATCACTGCTTGCATGCTTCGTATCAGTGAAAAGTAGGCGTGGAATTCTTTGCTATAATTTAACACCATTACTAACAATTTTCATCCAATCAATGTGCTATTACATTTTTGCATTATTTATGGCACAGGTAAGAGTAATTACATACTCTTCAGGTACCATAATTATTAGTCCTATGATTATGCAGACCACGTCTCATATGGAGTCCTATGTCTCAGCTGACCCTTCCTATGCGCATACCCACGGTACAACGTACCAGTCCACAAAGAACTGGACCCTCCCTCTGTCATGAGCCATCGGATCTGGTGCCCCCAGCTCAGCCTTCACCCCAACTATGACGCTTGTGCGATCCTGCAGCAACACAATTACAAGTGCTGCAGACATGAATATAATTGTGGGAAACGTAAACATCATCTGATTGTTGCACCTCTTATTCCTGCACAAAATTGTTTTCCTATAGCCTGCGGTGCAGGTGGTAGCTGAGTAGCTGAACTGACCAGTTCTATCCGAGCAGATCCACTCGTGTTGGAGACCACTCCGCTCTCCAGCGAAAAATGCCTGAAGTCTCTGCACGTCCTTCCGTCCGCACGGAAGTCCTCGTTCACACCACTCACGATGTACTCGCGCTCGTAACGGGACAGCAAGTGTGTCGCCATCATGTATCGGTGTGCAGCAGGCAGGGAAATCCCCTTGGTGTGCTCTATTTGGATTCGACCCCGCCTGTCAACTGTAGAGCTGTCAAAACACGGTGAAGACAGACGACGATGGACGAAGAAGTACCGAATCGGTTCGTATGTTCCATTTGCTGCGAGGTGCTTAAAACACCCACTTTGATCGACCAATGCGGACACAGGCTAGTCACTTTATAAGAAAGACTTGTATTGTTTGTAAATTTCACTTGTGACATGTTTAACGAGTAGCTTCTTGTTGCAGGTTTTGCGAGGAGTGTCTCCGCCAAATGCCTCCCTCTGGTGATGGTTCTTATTGTTGCCCCATGTGTCGGCTACCCTTCCTCTTGGAGGGAGGGTGTCGGAGGGACATGAGACTGGAGGATGAGATTGCCAGAACCATAATCACTTGTAATGGTTGTCAACAACAGGTGTGTGCATGTGCTGACCCTCACACTGCAAGTAAGCATTTCACTGTCTTCTCTCTCCTGCAGTTGTCTCTGTTGCACTTTAACTCTCACTCAGTCTCCTGCTCTAAACGCACGAAGCCAACTCTCAAGTTCACCCCAAAGCTCAGCTCCTCACAGCCCCAGCCACTGTATGCTATAGCATAGATAATAGAGCGTAATATCTATGGCTATAGCATTGTGTTTCAGTACACTCATACCTGTAATGTGCTGTGTGGCCTCTTTGCTGCAGACCTGGCCAGAATCGCTCTACCTTTGCCTGCCCATTTTGTACCCAGCAGAACTTTGATTGCTCAGGGCTTTTGGCACATGTCAACACACACCACGCCAACCTCAGGCAACCTGTCGTAAGCTGTTCAAATTCCCCTCCCACCATCTAATTAGCCATCTTAGTCAGTTATACATTGCTGTCTCCAGGTGTGTCCCGTGTGTGCTTCCATGCCCTGGGGTGATCCTGATCAGAAGAGCCAAGATTTTGTCAGTCACATGAACCTTAGACACAAGTTTGAATACGACACGTTTGTGGTAAGTACCCACACCTGAATTTGTATATAATCTCCCTCACAACCTTGACTCCATCCTCAGGACTACGAACAGGATGACGATACTGCACTGAAAGCAGCATTGGAAAACTCCTGCTATGAGAAATAGCCTCTCCCTATTCCCAGTTCTCTATGTACAACACCACTCCCTCTCTCTCCCTAACCCCAGTTCTTGCACTGCCACTTAGAAGTAGAGATCATGAACTACATTCTCAGTTTGATGTGACCATGACGTAATCAAGAGTTCATAACAGTAATTGTCTGATGTGTTATCCTGGAGGGTCGGCAACTCCGAAGAGCGTGTGTCCCTCTGAGTTGAAGCATGAGTAGGAGCACAAGAGGGCCTTCAGGGGAATGACTCCAGCCTGATTCTGCAGTGGGAGAAGCTGTTGTGTGTGGGAGGGGAGGAGGTATAGTGCAGGCGATATGTGATGGTTATTGTGGTGCACATGCAGGCTACCTTCCTGGCCGGGATGAACTGTGCACACACTAGCCATGAGTGTACAATGGGCCCTCCACACACAGTGCAGCTGCCTGCTCTGGAGAGAGATCGCTGAACAGCGGGGAAGCACCCCACTGCCCCTGACAGCAGGGTGTTGCTAATGTGTGTGCACATGGAATGATCAATATTGGCTGTCTCTACATCTGGAGTTCACAAACTCACTTGTTCCGGATCTCCTTGACCAGCAGTCGTGCAGCTAGCTCCTGAAGAATGTGTAAGGTAAGTTAATACAACAATCTAAGGACTGTAATGAGCGGAACATACCCTGAGGGGGAGGACCTCCTGCTGCTGTTCTGCAGGAACTGGGATGTGGGGGATGAGAGGGTTTGCCTCAAAATAGAATTCCTGCAACTTCAGGCCACCAAGCTTGAGGTGAGGATGAGAGAGAGTGCACAATGTCATGGTTGAATGTGCTACACCTTGCAGAGCAATGCCATGTGGAACACAACCTTCATGACTGAAAGCATTGCTATGTACTGTGTGGTGGTGCTGGAGTAGTACCTCTGATGGGAACAGTTCAATCTGGTTGCAAGAGACGTCCAGGACAGCAAGCTGGCGGCACCCACCAATATTCTGCAAGGCAATACAGCACTCAGTCACGAGGTGGAAAGAAGGTCTGGTTTCGGTGGAATCCTAAACTGAGGTGATTGGCTCACTGAGGGAAGTTCATCCAGCTGATTCTTGTGGACCAGCAGTTTCTGAAGCCTCCGGAGGTTTCCAATCTCTGACGGAAGACTTCTGAGCTTGTTTCCATCCAGGTGCAGCTCCGTGAGGGAAGGGAGGGAGGGTGGGAGTTGGGTGAGGGCATTGTTGCTGAGGCTCAGCTGCTTCAGGGAAGTCAGGAGGTGGAGGGAGGATGGGAGGGAGGTGAGGAGATTGTCATTTAAGTTGAGCAGTGTCAAGTGTCTTAGCAGTCCTAGATGAAGAGCAAATCATGAGTCATACAACATCACATAGGTACTATGGTGAGTGCACGAACTTGGCAGTTTGTCAGGGAGAGATGTAATCTTGTTTTTGAACAGATGCAGAGTCTGTAGGCCTGCAAGTGTTACCAGAGAGTCTGGAACAGCTGTCAGTTGGTTGCCACCCAGGTTGATGTAGGTAAGCTGTGCATGGTGGAGATACACTGTATTTACAGTACACTGCAGCCACAGCACTATGTAGTCTCGCAAGCCAGCCTCTTTTTCCTCCGCGCGCGCCCCCTCGTAGAAAAAGAGGCTGGCTTGCGAGATCGATACTAAGCACTATGTACTGCACTCACACATGTCAACGCTGCAATCTCGGAAGGGAGAGTCTGGAGATGGTTGTTTTTGGCGGAGAGGGACACCAGGAACTCCAGCCTGCCGATGGTGGTTGCGATGGTCCGCAGTTGGCCATTGTCCAGGTTTAACGACCTCGTCCGGGACTTGAGAGCCTTCAGCACGCACACGTCTGTCATGTCGTTGCATGGCAACAACATACAGGCACGTGTTCAGCCCCTCCCCCTTTAGATTTGCAGTGTTATGGCTTCTTTCGGCTGGTTGTTGTGTGTAGCGATCATCTTGGCAGCAGAAGGGCTTGTGTACTGTGCTTCAGACAATGGCAAGATACTGGCGAAACCCGCAGTGATTCCTTTCATGGAAGACGAAGGAAGCGTTCTGGTACACGTGGGCGGAAACCTGAGTCATGATCGTTGGCCTCGCGTTGAGATTCTGGACGAACGTAGGACAACTCTGCAGCGAGGTGGCGCTACCGGTGTGCATGTTGACCGTCATGGGTACCGGTGGCTGCACGTCCCGTTTGACCTTGGCCCACTGCCGTACGGGGCCTCAACTGTGCGCGTGTTGGTGGGGGACGATGGGGACTGGGAGTTGGACGTGAAGGTGGTCAGGGCGGTTCGCAGAAGTGATGCTGTTCTTGTAGACAACGTTAGGGGGTGTGTGATGGGTCGTAACGGGCTGCCTTTCTTCCCATTCGGGTCCTACATCTATGGGGTTACAACTGATGCAGAAAGAGCAGTACCAGAGACGGAGGTCAAGTATGGTCAGTTTCATGAGTTGTACCTGGTCACCCCTACATGCGTTCCATCAATCCAGTGACCATGCTAGTACATCCCTCTTGCAGGGATGAACTGGATAGCTCCCTACCTTAGTGATGCTGCCGGTCACTCCAATTCCACATGGTATACCATCATGCAGTTTCTGGACAGGTGGGTCAGGGGTACACAATTCTGATCACATGCATATCGCGCATGTTTGCACCTGATCGCCCACCTCTCTTCCACTTGCTTAGATGCCACCAGATTGGTGTGCGTGTGCACTATGACCTTCACCAGCTGGCTACCCTCCCAGACACTGCCACAAAGTGGCAGTTGTTGCAGACAGAGGTCAAGATGGTCATGGACCACCCGGCAGTCATTGCGTAGGTTTGCACATAGATAATGTATGCAGTGGTTTGCATGACTGGAATTCTTCTGTGAGTGATATTGTGTATGTGTGGCTGTCATTTCTCTTCAGGTACTATTTGGCAGATGAACCAGGAGGACAGCGCATTGACCCAAAGCTGTTGGAGAAAGCATATGACTTTGTGAAGGTACAGACTGCAACTTAATCTGTGTGCCAGTATACGGCTTGAAAGCGATTCTTGATCACTCCATCCAATCCAGTCCCTGGATCCTTACAAGCCGATCACCATGGTGTTCTGCTGTGTAGACCCTTCAGAGTACATTAGTGGATTTGATATTGGTTAGTTATCAACAGTGTGCACTTTGCAGCTACAATGGTCTATATATATTTACTTCTCCCGCTCATGTGCAGGCATGGCTGACCCCTACCCCATACCAAACAGTCCACCAGAGTCCGTACGTTGCTACCTGCAGGCTGCTGTGCATTATGTTAACAACTTTGGTAGAGCTACTACATATCTGTCTGTCTGTCTGTCTGTCTGTCTGTCTATCTATCTATCTATCTATCTATCTATCTATCTATCTACCATTCTATCTATCCATCCTCTACATCTAGCTATTTATCTATCCCATGCATCCCTGCACCCATCCAGGTTATTCTCAAGACAGCTATGCTGGCCAAGACTGGGAAGCCCTTCTTCATTGTCCCACAGGTACTCTGCTGGAGCTACACTGTGCATGGTTGTGCATGATCTCTCACACCTCTTGCTGGCTACATGCAGGCCTTCGGGGGAGGGGAGCTCTGGGAGAGAACGCCCACCCCAGCCGTGAGCAGACTGCATGCAGGCCTATACAATGTATGATTGTATGGTTATGAGTTGCCTGCTCCCAACAGGAGGAACGAGTGATGACGTATGCATCTGTGCTGACTGGAGCAGTTGGGATCCAGTACTTCGTTAGAAGGTCTGCCCAGTGTGTGTGTATTATTACCTACACAGTTTCTAACTGTTCATATGTCCTAACACACACATACTGACATCAGTCCTGGTGTGTTTCCATATGCACCCACTGCCTGGTCGGAGTGTCGTCGTCTTGCCCTGGAGATCGGGGAGCTGTCATCTGCCATCTTGAGCGGGCACCCTCATGTGGCAGTACACCCATCGGTGACCCCAGGGGTGCTGGCTGCGGGGTGGGGGGAGAGGGTGGAGGGGGGATACGTGGTGGCAGCTGTCAACTATCTCAAAAAGCCAGTGTGAGTTGCAAAAGATTAGCTGCAGCTGTACAATAGTCCTTCTTACACATGTCCTGGTCTGTACATCCTCCAGCAATGTCACTCTGACAGCTGATGCCAGCTACAGTGGTGTCGCTAGTGTGGTATTTGAGGACCGCACTGTGATGGTGGAACACGGGTCAATCAATGACATCATTTCAGCCTATGGTACTGTAGTGTACCGCTTCCCGCCCACCAGTACAAGGTATGCATGTGTAGTATGCATGAGTAAAGAACCACCTGCCTTTACACATACACACTACAATACACATGCAATCACTCTCATATACAGCAAGGTCTCCCCCAGCAATGTCCTTGTCAACCCTTCATTTGAGCAGGTCACCAGTGCTGGGAGTGTGGACGGAGCATACCTCAGTGTACCCTCCGACCCAGCCAGCACCTACCTCGCTGATTCTAGGTATGTGGACTCACAGGCTGCAAGCACCATTCCAACTATACCCAGCGTCTCCCCCCTCCTCCAGCATGTCAGTTGATGGTCTTCACAGCCTTCGTCTGGTAACCCCAACCCCCCACAATGGCTACCAGGTGGGGCCCTACCCCACCTCCATCGAGGTACGGATAGACAAGTTAGCCATTGTATGGTCAGTGCATGCACCGACTCCCCCCCCCCCCCCCCCCCCCCCCCCCTCTCCAGGCAGGTGTTACTTATGACTTCTCATTTTGGGCTATCTCTAATGCTCCCAACCTCACACTGCAGTTCACCTTTGCTGACCTAGCCCCTGCTGGTGCGTGTGTGGCCAACGTGTTCAGTGCATTGGCCTAGCATAATACCTGCAACTTCCCCACTTTCAGCTGCGTCATTTCAAACAGACACCAAATGGTCCAAGTTCAACATCACACTGAAGAGCCAGTCCAGTGAAGTGACTAGTGTAAGCAATAAGATTGTATCCCACTAGTACTCATGTACGCACAGCAGTAGGTTGACTTTGAATTACAGCGTTGTAATTAGGTATATCGCGGAATTTAATGTACAAGCATTTTAACAACCAGTAAACCAATTCAGTTGGAATGGTGACATCTGAAGCACACACATCCACACTCTCACACTACATAACCTCACTACTGCTGCAGGTTGTCCATTACGGGCTGGTTGACAATGGGACGGCATGGCTGGATCTCATGCAGCTGATTCCACAGATGTAACAACAGGATTATGCTAGTACAGAACGTTGCTGAATGCTGATAGTGTTGTGTGTTCTCGATCTTTGCGATGATCACTCTGTATCCAACTCTGTATCCAACTCTGTATCCAACTCTGTATCCAGTGGTAAAGTTTTGTAAGAGATGAGCTGGATGTCAGGATCATCTGTGGCAATGTAGTTTCCCAGATCATACCTAGCCTTGGCTTTCCTCGCACGGTTGTACATCACCAGCAACCTGCAGCAAAGGTCAATACATGCAGTATGCAGTGCTCCTGCAGCAAAGGTCAATACATGCAGTATGTAGCACCACAAGTAATATTATAGAGTTCTATATGTAAGGATGGTATGGACACAATTGTCACCGAATACATTTCACTAAGATATTCTGTGACTTAGCACAAAATGTTTCGCATCAAAAAATTATTGTAAGATCACAAGACTAGATTAATTTGCATGCCCAATAACGATGGCCTGCCTACCCCACTGCCAGTGCTGTGAACAGCAGCAGGAGTAGTGCTGCAGGTATAGCAGTGCCCAGGATGGCAGCAAGACCAAGACCTCTCTCTTCAGGATCAGCCACCCAGACACTTATCCCCACCACGTAGGTCCCAGTGCGCTCGGCTAGGGCAGGAGACATCGCCAAGCTAATGGAGAGGAGGGTGGCCTGTGGGACCAGGCCAGCTGAAGGATCCGGGAAGGAAAGTCCGAACCCCACCTCCAAGGAGCTCCCAATGGCTCGGGGGTAGCCAGGAAGGAGGAGGATGTCAGATGGAGTGAACACCACAGTGTGGGAGTCCCTCCTGCATGAAAATGGCATATCACATGTTCCTCAAGGGGTTTCATTCAGTGGGAGGAAGCCCCCCCCCCCCCTCCTCTTGCCGAAACATTGAGATGTGGATCAAACTAGGGCTGGAGAACAAAGCTCCAAGTACTGGATGAAATCCTGCACCTCTTCAGTATGAGGTGCTCAATTCGCTTACCTCTTTCTGCTTTCAGGTTGTAGTCCACAAGCAGTGGGATTGGAGCTGCAGTACTGTGTAGCCTGCTCTGCAACAGTCACTTTGAACACCTGCTCCAGCTGTGCATTCCACTGAAGGGTTTATTTATGATAACTGTATCAAAAGAGGAATGTAGTTTGTTTCCATGACTGCTTCTAATACCTCTTCTATAGAGATGTGGCTGAGGATGAGCAGAACAGAGTGTTCCTGCTGCTCCTGCAGCGTGGGGCCACTGTACGCTAGTAGGGATGGTGTGGGAGTGGTTATAGGGAAGGGGGTGGGGGCGGGGAGCAGTGACGTTGACAGTGGTGGGGTGTAGAGGGTAATTTCAGTGACAATCTTCCCAGTAGCCTGGTATATGGAGCTTGTCGCTCCAAGGAGAATGTTTCCCAGTGCTTCTTGGGGGAGCAGAGAAGCAGTAAAAGGAATGTAGACCACCACCACAAGCTCTAGGGAGGATCCAGAGACCTCCAAGGACAGCACCTCCATTGTATTTGCAGTGAAGTTCATGCTGGTGGGAATAAATTCAGTGATGAAGCAGTGGACTTAATGCTACATATACTACAGGCCAGTAGTAACTTAGACTGGAGGTTGCACTCTGTCGGGTATGCATCACAGTAGATGGTGGCTTCTTCAGCAACTGCTTCTTTGAACACCAGTGACACACTGTTCACCCACTGCCAAAAAATTATTAACATCATCAACTAGAATCATGCCTATGTGGTTGGCTGCTATGCATGTACCTCATCCAACGCGGTTGATAGAATGGTAAATTCAACTGCATATTCTTGCAGCAATGTTGCAGTGGGGGTGGGAGTAGGGATAGGCAAGAATCCTGCAGGAGCGATCATGCATGATTGTATTACCCTGTCACGGGTGATTTAGTGCAAACTATCAGTGTACCTGAAGTACCCTCTCCCGTACTGAGCTGCAGAGGGAGTGAAGCGATTAAAAATGATAGAATCCAGGATATCTGAAGAGCCATCTTCGACAATTGGATGAAGACGCGCTATAAATATAGCGCATAGCAACAGCAATATAGTAACGCGCGAACGAATTGTCGCGCATGCGCAGTAACATCAACATTTTAATGGTCCCCGTAACGTTCCCCCCTGGGGTTAGGGTTCTGATTCTGAGCATTTAGATTTCTTATTTGTATGTCTAAATCATCAATGTACATTATTTTATCATGCTCACTTGGGCTTGAACGATCAGCTTTATTTTGAGCTGGAACTGCAGTTTAGATTTCTGTATTTAGTGACAGTAGAACTCTCCTGACTTGCAACTTCGTCCCCATTGCCTAACAGTCCGTTATATTGCTGTAGTGAACCTGGATAGAATATTATGAGTGACGGACAATGTAGCTGTGCTGGAGGAGTCTACCAGGCAAGGTTTGATGGGTGAGTTGGCTTTACTTGCTTGAGGTTCAGCTTTCGCACTTTGGACTTGTTGCAACGTTCCCTTCTGAAATGAAAACACACTGATGGTTAAACATGCTGCTGATGGAGACGAATAGCCACATGCTGTTACTCACAGGACCACCACCGATGAGATGAGGAATAGGACAACAGTTAAGAGGAGAGTGGTTCCTATGATGGCCGCTCCCACCAGCACAGGGAGGGAGAGGGAGGTGAGCGTATGTGGAAGAAATGAGAGGATTCCACCGCCAGCACCACCATTATCCAGTGTGGGAGGGGAGGGGGAGGGGTGCAACAGTGTTGACAATGGTGGGGTGTAGGGGGTGAGTTCGGTGATATTTTTCCCAGTAGCCTGGTAGATGGTGCTTGATGCTCCCAGGAGAATATTTTGCAGTGCCTCTTGGGGTAGCAGGGAAGTGTTAGAGGGAATGCGGATCACAACCACCAATTCTAGGGAGGATCCAGAGACTTCCAGTGACAGTACCTCCACTGCATTTGCAGTGAAGTTCAGGGCAGAATTATTACTGAAGAAAAAAAAAGCAATTAACATCAAGTAGATGCTGCAGGTCTGTGCATGGTTGCAAGCAACTAACTCGGACTGGAGATCGCACTGAGGTGGGAATGCACTGCAGAACGTATTGGCTTCCTCAGCAATGGCTGCTTTGAACACCAGTGACATATTCACCCACTGCAGTGTGAAAATGCAACACCTGAGGTTATGGGCCTTAGTGTGGCGTCAATTATCACACCTCATCCAGGGTGGTTGATTGAATGGTGAACTCCACTGCATATCCGTGCAGGTGTGGCAGGAACGGTGCAGTGTGGAGATCAATAGGAGTAGGGACTGGTAAGAATGATGCTGCAGGATTAAAACAATTTATTTATTCTCAAAGCACTCCTGTAGCAAATGCATAAGATCTCTAAGGCCACCTTGACACTCCACTATGCACCACAAATTTTATTTCCACATGCAGTTGAGGACACTTTGCAATCGGGTAAATGTAACTCAACCTGAAATACTCTCCCCAGTACAGGGATGCAGAGAGAGGGAGGCGATCATAAGTGGAAGCATCCATGATCCGTGAAGCCACCGAGAGGCAGCCATCTCACCTTTATAGCGCTATGACAACAGGCGCACGCACGCGCATGCGTCAAGCGAGCGCAACTTATAACATGCGCCGGCGCGGCGCCTGAGCAAGCTAGAGCCGGCGCGGCCAAGCCCTCGATGAAAGAACAGAATTCCGTTTCTGCACTAGATTACTGAATTAATGTATTAGTACACAGAATCTGTTGCTGGGCCAGAGTATTGTACTGCATGTGTGCGGAGTAAGTGCATGTGGTCCAGGGCTTGTGTGAGGAATGACCGCACTGTGTTGATCTCCATTAGAGTGAGGTTGTTGAGCTGGGGAGGGGATAAAAGTCAACGATGTATGACTGAATTCTGCAGGAAATGTGAAGTAAGGAAGTGGGTGGGATTTTAATGAGAAGATGGTTAATGGTGCAGAATATTGTGTACAGGCACGTAAGAGGAAAGATTATAACGCACTTGCTGCACACCTTTCCATATGTTTCCTGATGTGTGATCATGTAATCAATGCTCTTCCTGAGCTTAGCAATGCGGAGGTCCCAGATGTCCTTCATCAATGCCCGGACCTCATCTGCACGAGGGATATCCTCTGCAGCTCTGTGGGTGTGTGGTGCTACAACTAAACTGGGCAAACAAAACAATGTGCAATGATTGCGTAGTAAGGACTGACGTGTTGAGGATGAGTGTGGCCACCTCCATGTAATGGGGAGAGGGCATCTCTGTGAACAGCACTGAGTTGGTCTCCTCTCCTTTCTTATCAATGAGGGTGTCTGCCGGTGTGTGTGTGCATGTGTGCGCATTGTGTGTGTGTGTGTGCATGTGTGCACAATAATTTGTGTGCACGCACTTCTTTGTTTGTGGGTGAGAGCAGATGTAGTTGTTGTGTATAGCAGTGCTTTGCCTGTGTGCGTACTTGAACTTGGTGTGATTCCTAATCGATGGAGCCTTTGAGAAGATGGCGTAATGTAGTGTGGAGTTTTCTGTTGACGCATGTGATTTAATGGATCAAATATGCAGGTCTTCAGAAGCATGTGATGACACTGTGCTCATGCACTGTTCCTGAATGGCTCAACCTCCAATTTACAGTAGAGCCTGATCATGAGGGTGAGGTGTGTGTACGTGAGCACCTACCGACATTCATCCAGCCGGGTGCCTCAATCCTGCACTTCTGTCTCTGCCGGAGGTTGACAGCCAGCCACAGAGGTACTTGTGCATGCATGGAAGGGTTGAAGGGACCAAAGTCACCCTGCAGGCACAAGGTTGGACAATCGATCACCATAATAGCAGCTATGGACAAACAGCTGTTTTGTTCACATACAGATATGAGGCACAGTTTGTTCTCGGAGAAGTTTGGAGTGATGGTGACCAGCTCCTTTTCTGCAAGAAACTCCACTTCTGGCGGTTCCATTGCATCCGATCCTCTCTGCAAACTGCAGAACTTGATTTACGGAAATGTACGGACGTTACCGTGCAATATTCCCCACGGATTTGACTGCACCCTTTTAGCGTGGGATTGACTTTTTTTGAAGCAAGTCTTCGCGCACGTTCTCTATTTTAGGCTGCACAGGCGACTGTGTGCTGAAGCCCTGCTGCCCTAGAAGCGCTCCGTATCTGTGGAAACCCGAGGAGGGAGGCCATAGAACGCAACCGAAGTCTAACAGCATGTCCAGTGAGTTTGGGGGGTAGCCTTCCTCGGCACCCCACCCCCCCTCCCCCCTCCAACGGATACTTGGCTGGCTAAACACCCATACCAAATCATCCTCATCTTATCTCTGATGTAGTGTTGCCAGGAACGGGTGGGTCTAGGCATTAGCGTTGCGTGTAGCAAAAAGTCAACACGGGCGAGTGAATTGTGTGGATTCGTGCAGTAATTGGTCCAAGTATGTCAAGTATTTCCCCCCACCCTTCCCATGAGACAGTAGCGAGGTTGTGTGCCAGTCTGTGGAGAAGAGAAGCTTATGAGAACCTGTGCTGGTGGCCACTGGCTTCCTGAAGGCTTTGTATAGGGACTTGCAAACTACCTAGTCTTTGTAAAGAGGTGTAGTAGCTGCAGTGTATTGTAGTGTGTCTAGCAAGAGACAGGAGCAGGTTGTTGTCTACCAAGTACTGTGTTCCACGGGGCAGGAGCTGTGAGCAGATTCATTGCCTGCGCTTATCCATTCGTATCTCTCCCTCCATCACCACACACACTCCGTGAATATGCAATACCTCCAAAAATGGACGGTCCCAGAATCGGTAAGTGCTGCAATATGAGCGTGATCACTAGGAGTGCCTTGGGCTGTGTTTGTGGTACAGACCATGCCAAACTGCCGTGTGTTTGTCAATGGGTCTCTGTGTGTGTGTGTCGGTACTGTCTTTATTCTGTTCACACATTGCATGCAGGATTGGCATGCACTGTGCGGTATGAGAGATGCGTGTTAGTCAAGGAGGGTCCAGTAGCTGTCCTTGGTGGGCATGTTTGTTAGCCAAGTACTGTATAGTGAGCATACTCTATGGTTCCAGCACCGCATCATGCAGACGTGCTGTAGGTCAGCTACCTGAAAGAACGTGGCCAATCCTCGCCCAGACCTGAACTCAATAATGTAGAAATGCACCAATTCTGTCATGAGTGACTTGTGTTCAAGTGGTTAAAGCATTGTACTGTGGACCGAATGTCCATGGTTCAGTTGTCTCACAGTAGAGTGTCTCCTCCCCTTGAGGGACATGCCTTTGGTTAGGAGGTGACACTGGGCTTTTACTCTCCGTTACCTCACACACATGCAGGAAAAAGCGTCGGCTACGTTCGTAGGCTTTGCCAACCTTCCTAACCAGGTGTTCAGGAAGTCAGTGAAGAGAGGTTTCCAGTTCTCTCTGATGGTGGTCGGTGAGTGAAGCCGGGATGCTCTCTTGTTTGCATGTCTCCATGCTAGATCAACAGTGTAGAGTAGTGTTGTGTGTACTCCCACTCAGGGTCAGGAGCACCCACTCAGCACGGCTATGTAATGCCTGCATTCCACTGTGCAGAGAGCATGGCCTACTCACATAGTCGTAGATTGCCTTTAGCACGTCACCTGAGACCACCACCTGCTATTGATACTAGTCTAATATTGCTGAAAACGGTTTGAGCCAAGGGATCAAGCGCTCTCACATGTCGTTCAGAACATGGTGGTCTCTCTATTGTGAGTGTATGCATGAGGGCTAGGCACAGTTGACTAGAGTTTCCCCATCGCTCTGCAGGCCAGAGCGGACTAGGAAAGTCAACCCTCATCAACTCCCTCTTCATGAGTGACATCTATGAGGACAGCACGTATGATGGATCTGCCCATCGAATCACCAAGACCACGCAGGTAATGCAGCTGGCTCCAGAGCCTGAGCCCAGTAGCTGGCAGGGGAGGGTGTTTGTTGTCTTGATGGGTCAATGTTGGGTCTGCCCTGCTACCCTGCCACAACAAACAGTGCCTAGTGCACAGGCTCTAGGGGAACAATGTGCCACACATACAACTGTTGGTTAGCTGGGACTCCATCATGACACTTTTTGGTCTCTAGGATTTGGTTTTCAATGAGTGGAATGTTTCAATTGATGTGCACTTGGCTGGCATCTGTGTGGACAGGGCTTCCCATTGACCCAAGGAGTGTGGCATGCCATTGGTGCCCTCTCTGTAGCTAATGGCGCAGTAATAGCTCTTCTAATGGGGAGACATCTCTGGTATGCTGATGACTGTGTCACTGGAGTGTGTTTGTGTAGGTACAGTCGTCATTGCAGTGGAAATAACTGTCATTCCTGCTCAAGGATCTATTTGGGAAATGGTTGCTATGGTGACCATTAACCCCCCCCCCCCCCCCCCAGGTCAATGGCTCCACAGTGCACATCCAGGAGGGTGGAGTCCACTTGGAACTGACAGTTGTAGACACACCGGGGTTCGGGGATATTGTGGACAACTCCAACTGGTTAGCTGTGCTTGGATTGTCATCAACACTTATAGGAGTCTTCAGTTGCCACTCTAGCAATTGACAGCTGTGCATGTTGTGCACACACACGTACACACACACACACACACACACACACACACACACACACACACACACACACACACACACACACACACACACACACACACACACGTACACACACACACACACACACACATACAGCTGGGTACCAATCATAAGCCACATTGACTCCAAGTTTGAAGACTATCTGAACTCAGAGTCGCGTGTCTTGCGGGAAGCACTGGAAGACCATCGCATTCACTGCTGCCTCTACTTTGTTGCACCTACTGGCCATGGGTAAGCCCCCCCCCCCCCAATCAGGAAACAGACCACCTCTTGAGGAGGTGATATTAGCCTTATTAGTGGAGGGACACTTGACTACAAAGTACCTCTGGTATGCACTAAGTAGGTAGCTAAGACAACAGTGGTGGGAGCAGTACACTACACACACACTTCCACCACCTCCCCAGGTTGAGGCAAATTGATATTGAGTTCATGAAGCAGCTTCACGAAAAGGTGTGTATCTACAATGTTTGGTGGCTTGCAGTATTGTTAACGGATACAGAGAGCCAGGTGCATTATCTCATGAGAGTGATGTCAGTGATAGAAAGGCACTGTCCACTGTGGACAGTGCTCACCGTGGACAGTGCTCACTGTGGACAGTGCTCACCGTGGACAGTGCTCACCGTGGACACTCCCCACCGTGGACACTTTCCACCGTGGACGGGGCCCACCGTAGACAGTGCTCACTGTGGACAGTGCTCACCATGGACACTCCCCACCGTGGACGGTGCCCACCGTGGACACTGCCCACTGTAGATGGTGCCCACTGTGGACACTGTCCACTGTAGATGGTGCCCACCGTGGACACTGCCCACTGTAGATGGTGCCCACCGTGGACACTGTCCACTGTAGATGGTGCCCACCGTGGACACTGCCCACTGTAGATGGTGCCCACCGTGGACACTGCCCACTGTAGATGGTGCTCACCGTGGACACTGCCCACTGTAGATGGTGCCCACCGTGGACACTGTCCACTGTAGATGGTGCTCACCGTGGACACTGTCCACTGTAGATGGTGCCCACCGTGGACACTGCCCACTGTAGATGGTGCTCACCGTGGACACTGCCCACTGTAGATGGTGCTCACCGTGGACACTGCCCACTGTAGATGGTGCCCACCGTGGACACTGCCCACTGTAGATGGTGCTCACCGTGGACACTGCCCACTAGAGATGGTGCCCACCGTGGACACTGCCCACTGTAGATGGTGCCCACTGTGGACACTGCCCACTGTAGATGGTGCCCACTGTGGACACTGCCCACTGTAGATGGTGCCCACCGTGGACACTGCCCACTGTAGATGGTGCCCACCGTGGACACTGCCCACTGTAGATGGTGCCCACCGTGGACACTGCCTACTGTAGATGATACCCATTGTGGACACTGTCCACGGTGGACGGTGCCCACCATGGACGGTGCTGATTGTGGACGGTGCTGACGTGTTGTGCTTTACTGCAGGTCAACGTCATCCCAGTGATAGCAAAGGCAGACACATTAACACCGGATGAGTGCCAGAGGTTCAAGAAGAGGGTAAGTGATCCTGTGAGAGGAGGTTAAGTGATCCTGTGACAGGTTAAGTGATCCTGTGACAGGTTAAATGATCATGTTACTGGTTAAGTGCCAGCCTACAGCTAGGATTTCTTGTGGGAAGCCATTTTGTATTCCTGTTGTCAAGGTAACATGCTTTTAAATGGCTGTCTGTACTTCAGATGCCAATTGAGCAAGTGACTACACTTGAAAGATGTGAAGATGGCAAAGTTCAAACATGGCTGCTATTTGGTACTAGTGTGTGCCGTTTCAAGCTGTGAAATTGGAGGGAAGGGTTCCATGTGGAGAGCATGCCAGGACACACTAGAGTCCATGGTTGGAATTAGAATTGTGTCTGTATCTAGGCCTCCCACTGGCTGTGCAGATTCACGAGCTCCCGACGGTAACCCTCATCCCATGTCCTCACAGATCCTTCAGGAGATTGAGGAGCACAAGATCCGTATCTACCAGTTCCCGGACTCAGAGGGCGACGCAGAGGAGGCGGCTGCTAACAAGAAACTTAGAGTATGTTCTCTGCACTGTTCAATCTGGTGCTGTGATGAAATTAGTCACTTTGGAGCTACCCCCCCCCCCCCCCCCCCCCCCATTCCCGCAGGACGCCATCCCGTTTGCTGTGGTGGGCAGCAACACCGTGGTGGAGGTTAACAACAAGAAGGTGCGCGGCCGGACCTACCCTTGGGGCGTGGCCGAGGTGGACAACATTGAGCACTGTGACTTCACAACTCTTAGGAACATGTTGATCAGGTGACTGTGGTATAGCACCTACCAGTCCACATGCGGTATTAGCATGCTGTTCCAGCCTCGTACCCAGGCCCACACACGGTTATAGCACTGTGCTGTTCTAGCCTCGTACCCTAATTTCTGTTCCCGGGTGTTGCTGGGCTCTAAACTGCTCCCACAGGTAATATTAAGCAGCTACGTGGCTTTAACCACACCCACCAATTAACGAACTTGCAATCAAGTGTCCCAGTAAACACCAACCTGCCGTAGCTGAAAAATGGAAATGGAAGGCAAGATGGCTCGCTTCTAAGTCCATTTATGCCAAAAACGACAGAAATAGCTCTCCTGGTGCCAGGCAAGACCTTTCGCCCAGACACGGCCATACTATTTGCACCCTTCGGTTGCACCCACCCACCTCACCCTTCTGCTCACGCAGAACGTAATTCGCAAGGACATTGTCAGATGCCTGCCCTTTCTGCTCACGCAGAACCTAATTCCCAAGGACATTGTCGGATGTGACACCATGAAGCTGAAAGTCTCGCATTGCAGATACGCAACTTTAGGTAATAAAGGGTTGAGGAGTGTCAGTGGCTCAGCACATACCGGAAAACCTGCCAAGCCTTTTTCCATGACGCATATATTATACCGCAGTTGCAGTTAATTTCACGGTGGGGAAATTTTCGTGGTATTCGCGGATGAAACAAGACCGCGAATATTAAGCGCACGAAATATTTTGCCACAGCTAGGCGCTAGGCATAACAGTTACTGTCCTTCGTGTTCCTGGGCTCACGCTCACACAGAGCTCCTCCCTGGCAGTTGCTTCGCTGTAGACGTGGTAGCCATGCATACACAGCTTGATCGCTAACTCGTCCTCCATCAGCGCGATCACACGTGTCAATAGTAAGTTATTATGAGCAGATTTTTTTGCCGGAAGTAATCAGCGAAAATTTCCCTCCGCGAAATATTTGTTTATCACGTTTAGTGGCTACACCACGGAATTATTGCCACGCGAGATAATCAGCAACTACGGTACCTGTGCCAATACCGTATGAGACTAACGCTGTTGAACCAGCTGCTGTTGAACCAGCTGCACACTAAACTCTTGGCATCCTGTGAGTTTTGTTTTCATTATCACCTACTAGAGTGTTTCAGTCACAAAGCCGTCCCAGCAGCCGACAGTAGACCAGTGATTACCACTAACCTGGCGCCAGCATCCCTCTGGGGTGCCAACATCCCTCTGGGTTGCCTCTAACCTGCAGCCAGCATCCCTCTGGGTTGCCAACATTGAGTATGCACTTTGTACTTGTGCACAGCTTCATATCTCATTGCTAGCCCAAGATACCTAGCATAGTACTTAGTTGGGTCTCAATAATCGCAATTGACCAAACATCGCACTCGACCAAAAATCGTACTCGACCAAAAATCACACTTGACCAAAGGCACCTGATAGCAAAATGGACATCATTGGAATGCTCCTTTCATGGTGATCACAATGGTGCAAATCCCAGCTTCATATCTCATTCCTAGCCCAAGATATACTGCATGTCAAAAACTGGAGGTGTTGAAGGCCTGGGAACGAGGCTATGCGTGCAGGATGCCCTCCACAACAAGTGGAAGCTAGTGTACATGTAGCAAACAACTGTGTATCCTTGGTGTGCTGTTGCTCACCAGGAGTGCTGTTTCTGCCAATTTTGGTTCGTTGTTCCTTTTTTTGTGGCCGAAATTGCACATCAATCACCGTACAGAACTGGAGTGCTGTTTCCAGACTTGTCAAAATGTGCCATAAAAATTAATGGTTTCCAAAATGTGCCGTATGAACATACCCCCGGAGGATGTCAACACACCTGAAATTGCATTCCTGAACATTATTAACCATTGCCACATACATATACCCTAGCAGAGGTTGTTGTTTCCTGTGAGGAAAGACTAGTTGCCTCGTGCTAAAGCGCTCAGTGACTAAAAGCAAATGAGTGTGTCTCTTGAGATTAGTGAAGAGGCTGTTGTTATGCGCCATGCTCCCCACACAGGACACACATGCAGGACCTGAAGGATGTGACCAACAGGGTCCACTATGAGAACTACCGATGTCAAAAGCTGGCGGGAGTGATAAACTCCCCCGACCCCAAGCATGCGCAGTTCCAGGCTCCTTCCAGGTTAGCTACCTGTAGCGGTGACAGATTCTCAACAGAAGAGATAGAACTACGTGTACCTTTCATTGACACACATCCTCTCACCAGCGCCTATCATCTCCCCCCCACACACACACCTCCTCCACCACACCTCCTCCACCCATGCAGGGATCCCATTGCCCAGTTTGAAGTGGAGAAGCGTGAGCATGAAGTGAAGATGCGCAAGATGGAGCAGGAGATGGAGGAGGTGTTTGAGATGAAGGTGCAAGAGAAGCTTCAGAAACTCAAAGATATTGAAGCTGATGTGAGTTGGAGGGAGAAGGGGCACAGAAGGGATAAGTGTCTAGGAGGCTCGCCTTCAGGCTGGATTGCTTGTTTGGACATTGGTTTGTGTATGCAATGGGGCCTCACCCACTCACGCAGACGGTAGGCTCTGTTGGGAGGTCTGCTAACTGCTAGCAATCTGTGATGAAGTGGGACACCAGACAACACACTGCACTGACATCATTGAGTATTTTGCATCCACTTTGTCATCTTGTGCAGTAGTTGAGAACTGTCCCTCCGCCTTCCTTTCCCTCCACATGAACACTTGCAGCTCAACCGTCGGAAGGAGCAGATGAAGCGTGCTCTGGAGCAGCAGCAGAGAGAGTTGGCCGAGAAGCGAAAGCAGTTTGATGAGGACAAGCGTCTCTTTGATGAGGAGCACCAGAAGTACATGGAGGAGCTGGAAGCCAGCATGAGGTCAGGGCTCATCCCCGTCATTGTTCACCCTGTGGTGTGTGTGACTTCCGTCCCTCTCTCCCTATCCCCCTCCCTCCCTCCCTCCTTCCACCCACCCACACCCTCCTCCCTCCTGTAGAGCTCCAAAAGACACACACAAAAAAGACAAACACAAGAAGAAGTGACCTCAAATCATTAGCTTGTGTTTTCATTATTAATTTAGTAATTGCAGGTTAGAGCAGTTTCCCTGACATGCAGGCCCCACTCTTTACACATGCACACGAATACACACACTAAACTCAATTTGGCACTAGCAATGATACAACTAATGGTTCCCTAGAGTTTTATTTTAGAAGTGTTTGTATTTCTAGTAGGTGTGGACCAGAGGTTAGAGTTGGCTGTATGGATCGCTTTGTACTTCCACACTGCTATACATGTGCTCAGTTTGCTGGACTTGACACCATTCAGCTTTTAATCCACAGTGGACTAAGCAGTGAGCAGAATAGCAGGTGTAAGGTGTTTGTAATAAGGTTTGTGCTCAATCAGCAGTATGACTTAATGGTACACACATTCCTCTGGCCATGATTGTGTGGTTGACACATTGCTAGTGACAGGTGTGTGGAATTCCATACTAAGTAGGAGACATGCAAAGAGTGTGAAATGACAGTACCAATTGAATACAGGGAACAGAAAGCCTGTAATTTCCGTAGCTACCTGATCCCTGCTGGCAGGGTGCTAATTCTCCTGCCTCTGACCATGGTGGTGGCAGTGATGGGCTTCAGGCGGTGCAGGGCCACAGCCATCACTCCAGGGGGTGCTATGCTGGGTCTCACTGTGCCAGGAAGGTAATGTTTGTACTGCATACTCATTGGCCTTGAGTGCTGGCTGTACTGTGTGACTGCCTGTGTCTGCGAGCTGTTCATCTCTACTGCAGCGGTATCTTGCGCCTGGGAACTCGATGACTGCCCTTTTGGTTCATGCAGTCTGCCAACTGTGTCAACACTCCGTGGATATGTGTGCCCTCTTGTATGGAAACGAACCTCACTGGGTACTGGTGGTGCCTCAAGGTGCCTGCTGTATGTAATGGAGATGCCCATGGGACCCTGGTCATGGTGGGTATATCTCTCCAGCGCTGGGGGGCCATCTGTACCGTGGAGGGGGGAGTACTTCATCATGGGATGCAGGTGGGGTAGTGTGATGTTGCGGCAGCGGTGGGGCTAATGAGGGAGGACAACAGAGAACTGAGTGAAGCTATTCATGCTGTTGGCATTTGAGAGGCATGTGGTGATTAACATGTGTTGCCATGGCAACATACCACATGTGCATGCATCTGTTGCCAACCCAGCCATGCCAGCTAAAGGTTGAACTGTATTTGGTAATAACTAATTATATAACTAAGTAGAATTAGTGCACATCACCTGACACAAATCAAAACCGCCACACGTGACTGCATTTTAAATCAAAACTGCACTGCTGACGGAATTGTTAACACCTGTGACTATTGGCAGCACACAAATCTCCGCATCATTGTCAGATCAGTACATCTAATAGTGATATTATTACAACAATCAATTATTGTAATTGTGTTGGATGAGCCTGTCAGGGCCATCGCATCCACCAATACATATCAGCAACTGGGCCTGTTGCTTTGGGAAGCATTCTTGAGACACAGTGTGTACCAGGCTCCCCCAGTCTCGTACCCAGGTTAGGAGAAATGACAGTCTGGGAATGAGGCTTGGCTCCCTGAACAAGTTCATACTTTGCATGCATTGTTTGCAGTTATAGTGGTGAGTCAAGTGTATCTGAACACAACTCACTTGGTATGAATAACGCGTGTAACCAGTTGTTGGAATTGGTACACAACAATGTGAATGTCAACGAGCATGCAGGAATGAACACACAATGGATGTCAACAAGTAGCAACTATACATTTGCAGTGCAAGCTGAAAAAAAACTTATAGGTCAGGCTTGTAGGCAGTTGGTTTACAACTTCACATGAACTCACAGTGATGAGCTGAATGCTGTCCCGGAGCTGTGCACATGACAGTTCCCCTAGTTCACTTTCTATCTGTTCAATTGGCCTTTGGACCATCAACACGGGATACTTTGTTAACGGACGCTGCTGATACTTTGGATTTGTGAAGATCCTGCGCCCATGGGCATTTGGCACATGCTGTGCAGTAGCCACCCGGCCCGGCAAATGTGAGGAGGCAGTAGTTTTGAGAATCAGTGGACCCTTCTTGGGCACCGTGACAGGATTGGGCAGCCTTTTCTTTGAGACCACACCACCTTCCTCCTCCTCCACCAGGGCGAGCAGGAGTTGGGAGGTAGCAGCGTCAAAGTTATCCTGTAGAGTAGTCATCCAACCCTGAGGGCAAAACTGTTTCCTTAAAAGGCAAGGGTCAGTCAAAGTCAGTCAATCGGTCCCCAAAATAAGCATGATTTGGTAAGATGAGAACACGTGAATATAATCCTCACTACCCCTCCCCTTCACATTTCTGTTGCATGTTACTACAGTACAGTACATGGATACCATACAAGAACTCCTAAGTGGAAATAGTACACCGGAAGCATAGTTTTTCGCACAATCGCCGTGGCGTCATTTTCGAACGCGAACGCTCATGTAGCGCAGTTAGCAGTAGACTCTTTAGCGTTTAGTCTACCACGATAATCTATTTCCCCGAGACGAGAGCGGTGTGAAGTATGGCGAACGTGAAAAAACCGTTCATTCGAAACGTCAGCCTCGGGAACGTGTTCAAGAGGAGAAAGGACATCTCCTACCAGTCGTGGGAAGAAGAGGATTCACTGATCGATGAAGACGGGCCGCCGATTTCCAAACCGAAGCCTGACGTCCAGTCCGGAGACGAGAGTATCGGTAGTCCAGTCGAAGATCGGCGATTCTCACCAACAGACCAGCCCGACAAGGGTATAACCACGTCACCGGCTACAAGCCCACTCCAGCCTGACGCCACACTGCCAGCTGTGCTTGCAGGCAGTGTGAATGAGAGTCTGCAGCTAGCTGACTGCTTCTATCTGGGCTCTTACGACATGACAGGCATGACCATTAGGGGGAGAGGGTGCATAGACTTTCCTGCTGGCCTCCTTTGGGAGAACACGCAGGAATACTCACAGAAGGGCCGAAAGAACTCGGTGCCCTCCAAGTTTGATTCGTATCAACCAAAGTATGTGAGACTGGTGGCTTGTAAGAATGAGCTGCAGGTACTGGATTACTACACCAATCGTATCCTGGTTGAGTTTGAGTACAATACGATAGCGTTCGTGGGCACACATCCCAAGTACCACCGGCTGTTTGCCTTCATCGGCCAGGCAAAGGGGAAGAGAACACCATTCTGCCATGCCTTCAAGTGTGAGGACAGGCAGAACGCTTGTACCACAGCCAACACCCTCTCCAGCATATTCCACAAGAAGATTGAAGATATGCGGACAGTCCAGATTGGTGCGAACGGTTCTGTTACTGTCGTCAGTTGAAGTTATGTTTTTCTTTTCCACACACTGTAAATTTTTCACAGCACCCCCAAATTAATGGGCAGTCTTTCCCTCATCTACGCCTTTCACCATGCATTATCTTCATAGATAATTAATTATCTATCAACGTTCAGCTGTTTCCTGATAACCTCGTTGTTTACAATGGTACGTCACAAGTATATTGTGTGTTAATTTGTGACCATGTATTGGTATGTGTGTAACCTACCTGTCTTGTTTGCAGCCTTACAGTTCGCGACAGATGGTCTATGGCTACTCGATCGCAAACAGTGAACGCCCCTTTCTTTGAAGTCACGTAACTATCCGTTTTCTTCCGTATATTTCATTAATTCGGCGGCTTCCTAGCTCAGTCCCAGAATCGACATGTCTTCGCGGTTCGAAGTCACAGACGTGAAGGCTGAGGAGGCGGCGGTGGAGGAGGGTGGCGATGCTTCGGAACAGAACCGCTACGGTAAGATAGCTCTTTAACATAGCCTACAAGCAGCATAACGGTAGCAACCTGTCTAGTACTAGTCTAGGCATTATTAGAGAGTATTATCCTATGGTCTGAAGCACAGAAACGATGCATGTAAGGTACCGAACTGTGTGGGGCATGCCCCGTACAGTTTGGTAGCTTGCCGGCAAGTTATGTTTGTGTGCCAACACTGTATGGGCAGACTCAACACAAGTACACTCCTTCCTGGGTAAACATCCTCCCCCCCTCTCACAGACCCCACTGAGGGTCCTGATGGAAGGAAGAACTATCTTACAGTGTACAATGTGGAAAGAAACCAGGTCTCAATCACAAGTGGTAATCTTGCACTCTATGAGGTTAGTTCCCATTCTTGCCCACTCGCAACACTGTACCGCATGAGGTCACATTACCCGTGTACCGTTACCATGAAATGACATTCTCTGAATTGCAAATTATATGGTAAGGCTGTGTGACGGCCGGATGAAGAGGGGCTAGCGTTTAGTCTGGGTTGGGATGCAACTTTGTATGGCTAGATGTGCAGTGTTGATACATGTATTGAAGTATACCCCTCTTGCCAAGTGGACAGGTGGGTCCATGCAGTGAAGCTTTGGTAGTGAAACTTGCAGGTCTTTGATAGTTCATGAGAAGTGTGACAAACCCAGTGTTCACACTCCTCAGTGACACTGGTACAGGCTGGGTGCCTCCCTTCAGACCAGAATGATTTGTTAACGTTCTGTGGTGTAGCTGAGTATGATCACTTTGTGCAGCTGGATGTGTGTGGTAGAAGTCAGGATATCAGTCTCTTCTGGAGACACACAAGCAAGCTTACTCACCCCCCACAGGAGGAGCTGCAGCATCGTCCCAAGATCTCCACACTGCTGTCATCCCTGGTGCAGTACGACCCTATCCAGCCCAACCCCAGTACTGTCAAGGGAAAGGGCAGCAGAAAGAAGAAGGTGGGCGTGGCTGATGTGGTGACATAGTAATGATAGACAGACGTTGGCAAGTTGCTCCCTCCCCCCCAGGCCAATCTTGGTACCATTATGGGAGTGTACCTGCCGACACTGCAGAACATTCTTGGTGTGATCCTGTTTCTCCGGCTGAGCTGGATCGTGGGTATTGCTGGCGTGGGGCAGGCCTTCCTCCTCGTCTTCCTCTGTTGCATCACGGTAGGGGGAGGGGCATGTGAATGGGAGGAGGGCCATGTGAGGGGGAGGGGCATGTGAGGGGCAGGGGAATGGGAGGAGGGCCATGTGAGGGGGAGGGGCATGTGAGGGGCAGGGGCATGTGAGGGGGAGGGGCATGTGAGGGGGAGGGGCATGTGAATGGGAGGAGGGGGAGGGGCATGTGAGGGGCAGGGGCATGTGAGGGGGAGGGGTGTGTGAGGGAGGGCCATGTGAGGGGGAGGGGCATGTGAATGGGAGGAGGGGCATGTGAAGGGGAGGGACATGTGAGGGAGGAGGGTGTAGTTGCAGTCATGAAGGGCTGGTGGGTGGATTGTTGGTATGAGGCCTGCCAATGTTTGTTTCCCCCCAGACATTGCTCACCGCCATCTCCATGAGTGCTATTGCAACCAACGGCCATGTGCCAGGTGAGTGATTTGTTGCTTCTGGTACACCTGCCCGGCGGATGTTATTGTAACTTGCAGTACATTAGCTAATATGGAGGTGGTTTATTTGGTGGAACTGATTATTGAATTAACAACGCTTGCAGCATACATACACAGTAGGAACAATAGGGCCAGCCACAATAGTCATGCTACAGCCATCCTCCCCCTGCTCCCCCTCCTCTCCTGCCTCCCCCCCACCCCCTCCCCTCCTTACTGTAGCTGGTGGCTCATATTTCATGATATCGCGGAACCTCGGTCCAGAGTTTGGAGGAGCTGTAGGCATCCTGTTCTACCTGGCCACCACCTTTGCAGCCTCCCTCTACACTGTGGGTGCCATTGAAATTCTGCTGGTGAGCTGCGTAGGCCGCACAGTGCTACCTACATGTACTGTTCTCACAGGTGGTGTATTACATTGCAGTCATTTACTGCGTGCTACGTAGTGCATGTAAAGTGCGGGAACATTTCATCTACTAGCTTTGTATCGGCTCACTGCCTCACTGGGAGCAGGCAGCGTTGTCTGATGGTGTTGTAGCTCTGCCCTCACTGGGAGCAGGCAGCGGTGTCTGATGGTGTTGTAGCTCTGCCCTCACTGGGAGCAGGCAGCGGTGTCTGATGGTGTTGTAGCTCTGCCCTCACTGGGAGCAGGCAGCGGTGTCTGATGGTGTTGTAGCTCTGCCCTCACTGGGAGCAGGCAGCGGTGTCTGATGGTGTTGTAGCTCTGCCCTCACTGGGAGCAGGCAGCGGTGTCTGATGGTGTTGTAGCTCTGCCCTCACTGGGAGCAGGCAGCGGTGTCTGATGGTGTTGTAGCTCTGCCCTCACTGGGAGCAGGCAGCGGTGTCTGATGGTGTTGTAGCTCTGCCCTCACTGGGAGCAGGCAGCGGTGTCTGATGGTGTTGTAGCTCTGCCCTCACTGGGAGCAGGCAGCGGTGTCTGATGGTGTTGTAGCTCTGCGCTCCCAGTCCTCTGCCAGTCAATGGGCACCTGTAACTCAGTATACTTACGTACATGGAAATGAACCATGAAATGGCACCTATAATCCTGACGTTGATCCTCTCAACTTGAATCTCTAATGCAGTGGCAGTGTCTCCTCTCTCCCCAGACATACATCCTCCCGCAGATCTCACTCTTCAACCCCATCACGGGAAACCCGCAGAACCTGTTCAACAATATCCGTGTGTACGGCACTGTCCTGCTGCTGCTCATGAGCATCGTGGTCTTCATTGGAGTAAAAATCGTGAGCCCAACTCTCATACAACTCTTGTCTTCTGTAGTGTTGTAACTCGACCTTTGACCCCCTGCAGGTGAACTGGTTTGCCACGCTGTGTCTGGTGTGTGTGTTGGTGGCTGTCGTGTCCATTTATGCTGGAGCATTCAACCCTGTGCCTCGAGTCAAGTACGCTGAGTTGTCCGATTGGGATAGTACCTCGACCCCCATGGAAACAAGGACAGGTTTAGGCCGGTGCAGACCTTGTTAGTACATGTAGATACATTGCATGTGAGGGCATGGGGTGAGGTCCAGTTAGTGCTTGCCGTTGATTTCCAATTACACTGGTGAACTTCACGCAGCCATGGGTAGGAGCAGATGTGATGTAGCTTAGGTCTGCTGATTCCACTCACCAGCACAGTCTGCTGACGTAGCTGTTTGACAAGCACTCCCCCCCCCCCCCCCCCCCCCCCCCACCCTACCCAGTCTCTGCACAGTGGACGGTGTGGCACTGGAGGGCACCCTCATCTGTGATGAGGCCACAATCAGACTAGCAGAGAACTTCACCGCTGGCCCCAACGCCTCCCTTGGCTTCAACATTGAGGAGGTCAGCTCAATCTCTCTTGCATGATACGTAGGTACTTGTTTGTACATACACACATACAATTACATACAGGTTTGTTTTGAGGGCAATACGGACCTTCAGAGGGCCTTCAATGGCTCATTTTACCGGCCAGGAGAGGGCGGTGTGAATGACAGTGACTGGACTGCCCCGCCCACCTGCATGATCGGTATTCCGGGCATCACCAGGACACAGACCATTGTGGGTGGGTGGCACTTGTTGGCACATGTAACAGACCATGGGTGTCAGCGCATCCTAGTTCTGGCACAGCAAGTTGTGGCAGCATTGTCCTCCGTGTCTTTCACCATCCCCGCAGAGAACACACCTGCACGCTACCTGCAGCAGGGGGAGGTGAGACCGGGACAACAGGGCGAGGGGACTCAGATACGGGCTGAGATCACCACTACCTTCTTTGTGCTCATCGGCATCTTCTTTCCCTCTGTCACTGGTGAGAGGGGAGGAAAATGGGAGGGGGGGGGGGGGGGGATTGGCAGGTGGGGTGGCATGTAGAACACTGTATGCTATACCCACTGCAGGCATCATGGCTGGTTCGAACCGCTCTGGAGACCTGAAGGATGCACAGAAGTCCATCCCCATCGGAACAATTGCTGCCATTCTTACCACCAGCTTTATATGTATCCTCCCTCCCCCCCCCCCCCCCCCCCCCCCCCCCCCCCCCCCCATGTCCCCATGTGTGCTCTCCTCCCTCCCCCCCCCCCCCCCCCCCCCATGTCCCCATGTGTGCTCTCCTCCCTCCCCCCCCCCCCCCCCCCCCCACACACACACACACACAGACAGTCTATGTTGCCTTGACTCTATTGCAAGATCTGACGTGTGTGCTGCTCTTCGGAGGCACAATGAGAATCTTCCTACTGAGAGACCAGTGAGTGGAGCAGACTGTGCTACACTGTGTGACACTGCTACACTGTGTAACATTGTGTAACACTGTGTAACACAACATTGTGTAACACTGTGTTACATGTTATGTGTTTAGCAGTGCATTCATGTGGATGCATTGACTGACTGGGGCAGTTTATGCAAACAGTACCCCCCTCATTCCCATCTCCCCTCCTCCCCTCCCCTCCCTCCCCTTCCTCCTCCCTTCCCCCTCCCCTCCCTCCCCTTCCTCCTCCCCCTTCTGCTTCCCTTCCCCCTCCTCCCCTTCCTCCTCCCCCTTCTCCTCCCCTTCCTCCTCCCCTCTCTTTGTTTAGGTTGGGTTATGCTCAGGGGTTGACAGTGTCCCTGTTAGCCTGGCCCACAAAGTGGGTCATCCTTGTTGGAGCCCTGCTCTCTACCATTGGTGCTGGTCTGCAGTCCCTGACTGGGTAGGCTCCTAACACGCTGTCAATGCTGAGCGTCTTAGCTTCTGTCTGCGATCCCAGCTAGGGTTTGTATGTATGTTAGTCATGCTCAAGAAATTATGCTCAGGAATGCAATAACCTGGTTAATGCATGTGCGATGGTACATCCGGCTTGGTTAACCAGCATCTGGCTTGGTTAACCAGTGCTAGGTTGGGCAGCATCCGGCTTGGTCAACCAGCGCTAGGTTGGGCAGCATCCGGCTTGGTCAACCAGCGCTAGGTTGGGCAGCATCCGGCTTGGTTAACCAGCATCTGGCTTGGTCAACCAGCGCTAGGTTGGACAGCATCCAGCTTGGTCAACCAGTGCTAGGTTGGGCAATTTGGCAGAGCTCGAACTCTTACTTTTCTTCGTAGGAGAAAGCGAGCTAGCCATGCCATGAAATTCAGCGCTTGGGAAGTGTGCACTGGTTCAGCAAACTCTTCCAAAGGACACTTCTTACAACTACACGAGGCCAAACCTAGTGGTTATACTCACGTGTGCGAACACATATTCCTAATTTCTTGTCCGTGTGCGTCCACCATAAGACTAGCTGTAACGTTACATATTCTTCCTCATCTAGTGCCCCACGGCTACTTCAGGCCATTGCGAATGACAATCTCATCTCCTTTCTGAGGTTCTTCAAGAGGACAGGACTCAATGGAGAGCCTAGCTATGCCCTCATCCTGACTGCCCTCCTGGCTGAGTGTGGGGTGCTCATTGCGTCCCTTGACCTTGTTGCACCAATCCTCACCATGTGAGTGGAGGTCATGTGAGTCATGTGGGAGGTCATGTGGGTCATGGGAGGTCATGTGAGTCATGAGAGAGGTCATGTGGGAGGTCATGTGAGTCATGAGAGAGGTCATGTGAGTCACGAGGGAGGTCATGTGAGTCATGAGAGAGGTCATGTGAGTCACGAGAGAGGTTGTGAGTCACGAGGGAGGTCATGTGAGTCACGAGGGAGGTCATGTGAGTGACGAGGGAGGTCATGTGAGTGACGAGGGAGGTCATGAGGGTGGTCATTTGAGTCATGAGGGAGGTCATGTGAGTGCATGTGGGAGGTCATGTGAGTGCATGTGGGAGGTCATGTGAGTGCATGTGGGAGGTTATGTGAGCCATGTGGGAGGTCATGTGAGCCATGTGGGAGGACACGTGATGTGAAAAGTGATGTTCAAGAGGTGTCATCTGGTTTGTGGGGATGATCATGAGAGGTTGTGTATGTTGTCTTCGGCACACAGGTTCTTCCTGATGTGCTACATGTTTGTGAACTTTGCATGCACACTGCAATCGCTGCTGAAGGCGCCCAACTGGCGTCCGCGGTTCCGCTACTACCACTGGATCACCTCGCTGCTAGGATCCCTACTGTGCCTCACTATCATGTTCATCACAAGTTGGTACTACGCCCTTGCTGCCCTTGCCGTCGCCATCGTTGTATACAAGTACATCGAATACAGAGGGTCAGTGGAGTACCCTGTCTAGTGTGGGGTGTGCAGTACTTAGTTGGCTCTGTGCATATTGTTCGTACCAGATCTTAGACTACCACTACCCTTCCCCCCTCCATCCCTCCCCCCTCTGTCCCTCCCTCCCTCCCTCCCTTCCCCCTCTGTCCCTCCCTCCTCCCTCCCTCCCTCCCTCCCTCCCTCCCTCCCTCCCTCCCTCCCTCCCTCCCTCCCTCCCTCCCTCCCTCCCTCCCTCCCTCTCTCCCTCCCCCCTCTGTCCCTCCCTCCCTCCCTCCCTCCCTCCCTCCCTCCCTCCCTCCCTCCCTCCCTGCAGTGCTGAGAAGGAGTGGGGTGATGGCGTACGTGGTCTCAGCTTGCAGGCAGCCCGGTACAGCCTGCTACGTTTGGAGGAGACAGCCCTGCACACCAAGAACTGGCGGCCGCAGGTCCTGGTACTGTGCAAGCTGGACAGGAACCTTATACCCTCTCACCCGAAGCTCCTCAGCTTCACCAGCCAGCTCAAAGCAGGTGAGCAGGCAATGACTATCCATGAAACCACAACTGTCACTCAATTGTCTCCCCATCCCAGGGAAGGGCCTGGTGATGATCTACTCTGTCCTGGAAGGGAAGTTCATGGAGAATGTGGCGGAGGTAATAGCAGCCAAGCAGAGCCTGAAGCGGTTCACGGATGACAATAAGATCAAGGGGTTCTGTAAGGTGGTGGCAGCGCACACTGCCATGGAGGGACTCTCAGTTGTGTGAGTGGCGCTGTGTGGTGTACCACAGAACTATCGTGATTGGACTGCAGATGTCATGTGATCAATTGTAGCATACTCTCCACTCCCACAGCATCCAGGGGGCTGGCCTTGGGGGTATGCGTCACAATACTGTCGTCATTTCCTGGCCAGACAGCTGGCGAAGAAGCACCTCCTGGGACGTCTTCATAGGTAAGGCTTGCTCTGCATACTCATCACTCTAGGAAGCTCGCCAGTATACACACACACATCTCAGGATGCTCACCTGTGTAACTCTGTATAGTCATCTGTGTAACTATTCACCTGGTAACTCACGGCCATGCGTAATACAGTTTGGTCGCCATTTGACCAATCACATGGTATCTAGTTTCTAGTCCCTAGTATCCAGTCTCTAGTCTGGTGGTCTCTAGTCTCTAGTCTGGTGGTCTCTAGTCTCTAGTCTGGTGGTCTCTAGTCTCTAGTCTGGTGGTCTCTAGTCTCTAGTCTGGTGGTCTCTAGTCTCTAGTCTGGTGGTCTCTAGTCTCTAGTCTGGTGGTCTCTAGTCTCTAGTCTGGTGGTCTCTAGTCTCTAGTCTGGTGGTCTCTAGTCTCTAGTCTGGTGGTCTCTAGTCTCTAGTCTGGTGGTCTCTAGTCTCTAGTCTGGTGGTCTCTAGTCTCTAGTCTGGTGATCTCTAGTCTCTAATCTCGTGTGCCTAGTGTGCCTAAACCCAGGGCAGGTCTCGCATGAGAATACCACTCTCTTGGCTGCCTCCAGGGTACACCTATGCAGACCTACGTAGCACACTTCCAATTTACTGAAGCCCAGTAAACAAACAGCTTGGGAATCTACCAACAGCCTAGCAGACTCTGAGGGACTCATAATTATTTTGATAGCTAGTATACTAACATGGCCTCTCACCAGTACACCTTAGTATACCTGGCCGTACACCTCAGTATACCTGGCCGTACACCTCAGTATACCTCAGTATACCACTATACCATAACTGTGTGATGTTTCTTCCTGCAGAGGCTGTCCGTGTGGCCACCAGCAGTGAGCTGGCTGTACTGGTGCCAAAAGGGATTAATTGGTACCCTAGCAACGAGGATCGGATGAAGGGGAACATTGACGTGTGGTGGGTCGTGCATGATGGGGGCTTGCTGATGCTCCTCCCCTTCCTCCTGCGGCAGCACAAGGTCTGGAAGCACTGCAACCTTCGCATCTTCACTGTCGCACGTATCCTCACAACGGCACTGACGTGTCCTGTGATTCAGCTTTTGCTTTTCGCTTTTAGGCAGTTTTTTGATTGCCAACTGACTAGGAATCTAGTCCATGCTAGTCCAGAGGGTGTGTTACAGTTAGTATTGTGTGACGTGTAGGAAGTTCTTGGCTGAGCATATACGTATTGGTATTGTGTCACAGAGCATGGGAATTGAGGGGCAGGTTAGCTGGCACAGAGAGAGGGTGGTTCTGTGTGTTTCCTTGACGCTGTCCCACAGAGACGGAGGACAACAGCATCCAGATGAAGAAGGACCTGGCCACGTTCCTGTACCAGCTCAGGATCCCAGCTGAGGTTCATGTCATTGAAATGGTATGTTCAATGTACTGTAGTCGCTGTGAGGCATACACTCTCACACACATCCATCAGTCATCTACCTACACACACTCAAATTCAACCTACAGCAAAATGGATGTCATTGGCATATTCCATTCTTGCTGATACATGGTAATTAGGCCAAATGTTTGAGCCAAGTACCATGCTAGATATCTGGGGCTAGGATTGAGATACGAGGCTGGAAATTGCACCATTGTGATCAGCATAAATGGAACTTTCATTTTGCTGTAGGTTGAATTTTGACCTAAACACCATGGATATAGCCTTTGGTCGAGTGCAATTTTTGGCAAAATGTGACCAATATTAAGTATCATTTTTGACATCATGCAGTTGAAGTTCATTCATGCTGATCACAGTGGTGCAAAACCCAGCTTTGTATCTTAATCACAATGGTGCAAAACCCAGCTTTGTATCTTAATCACAATGGTGCAAAACCCAGCTTTGTATCTCATTCCCAGGGCCGGAGCACTCCCTTTAGAGGTGGTAGGGCAGGGGCGGATACAGGATTTATGAAAGGGGGGGGGGGGGCACTATATATTAAACGCTGCAGGAGGCAGTGCATATAGAGGCGCATAGCGCCGATCAGTCCACGCAAAGCGCGGAAAAAATTTTTCGCCTTCATTTTTCACTTCTCAGGATGGGCTCTCGTGGCACCTTCGGGGCCGCCATGAGCTTCTTCCTTGCTCAAATTTCGCTCACGAACGTAATACGTACGTACACGGAGGGGTATACTAGATCGTGGTCTCGTTCCCAAGCCGTTCGGTTTCAGGCAACGCACGGTATTGCGAGCTGAGGAGGCCAGGCCAGGAGTTGCAACGCAGCGGCAGCAAAGCGCGAGCGGTGAAGAAGCAAAAGGGGGGGGGGCACCGCCCCCCCCCCCCAGATCCGCCCCTGTAGGGCAGAGGGTGTGAAGTAGTGATATACACATGTAAGGATCCTGGAAAAAGTAGTAGGGCCATTGCCCTACCTGCCCTACCGTGTGCGCCGGCCATGATTCCTAGCCTAAGATAACACTTAGCTGGCTACTCCGTGTATCCATTGTGTAAAGAGAGATGTGGTATGGCTTGGTATTGTGCTATTGTTATCAGCTTGACAAGGATAGCTAACTATGGATATAATCCATAGTTTTGCATGATTTTGAGTGAAAATGAAAGCTCCATTCTTGCTGATCACAATGGTGCATTGTATCTCCTTCCTAGCCCAAGATACATAGTATTGCTATTACTGCATGCCTAGCCTCATTCCCAGGCGATAGGCCTGGGAATGAGGCTAGGCCATCCAGGCCATCGTAATTGGTAGTCAAAATGTGCCAGTTTTGGCTTGTGAATGTACCTGTTGCTCACACACAGCCCGACAATGATATCTCCGCCTACACCTATGAGCGCACACTTATCATGGAGCAGCGCAATGAGATGTTGAAGCAGATGCGACTCACACGAAGGGAGAGACGAGGGGAGGTTCAGCACCTCATCTCACGCTCCTTCAGCAGGAGGCACATGAGTGCGGACTCTCCCCCGAGGGACATCTCTGCCCCAGTGCCTCAGGCACAGTCACTCCAACAGCGTTCTTACTCAAGCCCTGGCGTCCAGCTCGTGTCAGACGTTACCCAACTCTCTGATACTGTCTCAGTTGGAGACTTGTCAATTGAGCCACGCGTTGCAGGGGTACCACGAGTGCATCTGGACAGCACAGGAACAGAGGGAGGGGAGATGACCACGGAGGAGGTCCTGACTCCCTTCCCCTCGGCTATTTCCAAGGAGAGGAGGGACAGTGTCAGCAGCTCGGATAGCAGCTGTCCCGAGGAGCAGTCAGTGCGCACGCCTCTGCTCGAGGAACAGCTGGGCTCTGTGAAGCCACCCATCGTCCCACGCCCAAGCAACCTACAGAGATATGATGAGATGTTTAGAGGTGGGAGCGAGGAGGATATACCTCTGGGAGGGACTGCAGACACCCTTGTTGCACAGCCGTGAGTCCTCCATTTCTGAGATGACCTGTTGTATTACACACTCACTCAGCTCCCTCCCCCTTTACATCACACACACACATCCAGACATGATGAAAATGTTCGTCGGATGAACACCTCAGTCAAGTTGAATGAACTGATAGTGACCAAATCTCACAACTCGTCTCTTGTGATCATTAACCTCCCAGGACCCCCGAAGAGGGGTGGGAATGAGGAGAACTGTATCCTGCAACATGTATAGATAGTTCTGTGTGGTGAGCTATTCTCTTTATATATGAAATGGCTGTCTCTCCAGCTGTTTCTCATGTAGTACCAGATGGTGTTGGTCATATGGTTGTGACCTAGTGTTGTGGTTTTGCTGAACAAGGCTTACCATTGTAATGCAGCTTGCCATTGATGGAGCAGTGATGTCATTTACTATTGCGGGGATTGACTGTTGGTTGGTGTTTACCCTGACTAGCCCCAGACATGGAGTTCCTGGACGTACTAACTGAGGGGCTGGAGAGGGTGTTGATGGTGAGGGGGGGAGGGAGGGAGGTCATCACCATCTACTCATGACATTCCTGGCGTCATTCTCTTGTTATCTACTGTATGACTGTACTACTTAGACACCAGCCAGTATGGTCGACACCGGTATCGTATTATAGTATTGTATTATATTTATGTACATGTACAGTACATCACAAACACCACCGACCTATTATAGTAATATATTTCACAATAAATAATGGACATGTCCAAGCTAGAGTTTCTGAAGCAATATCTTGGCCTCCTCACATGCCTTCAAGTATGGGGTGGGTGGGTGAGTGCATGGGTGGAGGGAGTATGGTGGTGGGTGAGTGCATGGGTGGAGGGAGTATGGTGGTGGGTGAGTGCATGGGTGGAGGGAGTATGGTGGTGGGTGCATGGTGCATGGGTGGTGGAGGGAGTATGGTGGTGGGTGAGTGCATGGGTGGTGGAGGGAGTATGGTGGTGGGTGAGTGCATGGGTAGAGGGAGTATGGTGGTGGTGGTGGTGGGTGAGTGCATGGGTGGAGGGAGTATGGTGGTGGGTGGGAGGGGTGTAAATCGTGCAATTGTATGTGGCCCAGCTATGGTATATACCATACCTCTTTGTCATCTGGGACATCACCATGGTGATCTGCTGCCTTCTTGAGCCACCTCCGGGCATCCTCCTTCTTTCCTAACTGGTAGTAGCTCTTGCCAAGGTATAGCCAGTTTGGGACATAAAAGTCGGGCTCCGCTACATTGAGAGAGCTAGGATGGATTAGTTTCTACAGCAAGTTCTGCAGCTGACCAGAACAAACCTTTCTCAGCAGCATCGAAGTGGGCAAGTGCCTGGGGAGGACATAATTATGTACATTAGGTCACCTGTTACGCTAGCCTCGTTCCCAGGCCGTTATACGCCTGCCAGGCCAGCTAGGTGGCTTACCTCCTCATACGTGGAAGTGGGTGGGGTTGCAAACATCATGCTGGCAGCTCTTCTAATGTACCAGGGTATTGAAGCAATCTTGAAGCACCTTGTGAAAGAACAGATCACACTGATCAGTATACTTTCTGAATCCACAGTGTGTGATACAAATGTACATACCAGCGTCCAAGTAGATGCTTTGCTGATGCATCTTTTGGGTTGAGCTCTACAGCTTTCTTGATGGGGAGGTGGGAGGGACAGAGAGGTGGACACAGTCCCATGCAGTTCTTGTCTAGGCTCCATTCCAATTACGGGCTCACCAATAGATGTTCCCGGACTTCAAAAGACTTTTCAATCCTCTGCTTCTGTCCTCCCAGCTCGCTATGCCAGCTCAGAAGTATACCTGTCCACTGAGTAGTGAGACGGAACATGGGTACACTTTGTATGTTGGAGTCTATGTGCAGGAGAGCAGTACCTTCTGGCACAAAAAGTGCTTGTCATTGATCTTTAGTGCCCTCTCGGACAGCTCCATGCCATGTGCCGCCATTTGCTCAGCCACCTTGCGGTCTGCTGTCATGTGCTTGCCCACACGGTAGTTGATGCGCATAAGCCTCCAGAGCAGGTCTGGGTCCTCAGTGTCTGCGTACTGTTCCAGATAGTCCAACGCCTCGTGCCACTTGTTGTCTGCATAGAGCTTGTCTGCATGCTGACGAATCGTGCTCACATCTTCTGCAGTGGCCTCAGACCCCTTGCTGCCTGATCAGTGGGTGACAGCAACTCAGATCACGAGGTGGCAGGTTAGGTCATACCTATGCTCCGTTATCTACAAAGTGCACCATGAACAGGAGCCCATAAGCTGCCATGAATCATGTGACAATTGTGGGGGCCCCAAGTTGGAGATATAATATATCTTTGCACAATGCCTTTCTAACTCAGATTTAGGAAGGTGTTCACTGCTGAAGGTGTTCACTGTCATGCGCACTGCTGAGATTCCCTACAGAAATCAGTGCATTGTGTGTTCCTGTGCATTATCATTTTTGTAGCTTTTTCTGCATACCGTTGTTGGATTTTGTTGTGGTACAATTGCACTTCTGTACACTATTACGTAACCTCGTTCCCAGGCCATTCCCACCGCCAGTATTTGGCAACAGTTTTTTTTGGCAAGTGGAAATAGGGCAATGGGTTAGGGGTATATTAATGCGGGCACGTTTCCGGTACCTATACCTCAAGTATGTACTTCCTGCCGGACCCATATCCACGTCGTATTTTTTTTGCAGCCAGTCATGTTTTGAATACTGGCGGTGGGAAATTATGGCCTGCATGGCAACGAGGCTAACTATCATGTTCATGGCACAACTTCTTGTACAGTATTACGCTCATTCCTATCCAAATATGTTTGTTTTTCTGTCTACCTATCGAAATAGGGCAATGGGTTAGGGGTATATTAATGCGGGCACGTTTCCGGTACCTATACCTCAAGTATGTACTTCCTGCCGGACCCATATCCACGTCGTATTTTTTTTGCAGCCAGTCATGTTTTGAATACTGGCGGTGGGAAATTATGGCCTGCATGGCAACGAGGCTAACTATCATGTTCATGGCACAACTTCTTGTACAGTATTACGCTCATTCCTATCCAAATATGTTTGTTTTTCTGTCTACCTATCGATCTATAATTATGGTGCCAGTAATCTTGGGTAGAATTTATGCTAGTTCTCGGGTACTACCAAGTCTCGCGGGGTCTTGCCCTGCGAGACTACGGTTAGACTAGGTACAACCAGTACAGTTGGACACAACAATCCTTGGTCTGACAAGGGCTAGACCTTACCTTGAGTGTCTTGAGTAGCATCCGCCATAACCTTCACTAGCCTCGTCGCTTGGAGTATGCAAAAACGGAGCGGACACTCAGGGGGGCAGAAGTCGCGGGAATTGCTAAGTGTACGTACGTATGCGCAAACGGTTGCAGCTAGCCACACCCACTATTGGAGCCACGCCCATACACGCAAAAAGCTAGCGCTACAGCTCAGCATTATGTTAGTGCGCTGTCGCGGATTTACACGAACTTTGCCCCTGCTTCTCCGACTCAGCTTTGTGTCCACCGCTATGGGAAACCAAGCCAGCACGAAGGGAGACGGCCCTGTGTACAACATCAACGAGGTTCCACAGCCCAAGGTTAAACGAAGATGTAATTTTGTCGCTGTTAATTTCATGTTTTTTCCTCAAGGGTTAACCAAATTTAATGATGTGCAGCCGTTGATCCCCCATTTGTGCAGGTTACATTTAAGGAGGAAGAACTCCGTTCTCGGCTGACAGCAGAAGAGTTCAAAGTTACACAACTCAAGGGTACGGAGAGGGCGTTCACGGGAAAGCATTTGGATGTCAAGGAGGAGGGGGTGTTCACTTGTGTTGTTTGCGGAAATGAACTGTTCAGGACAGATAAAAAGTTTGAGTCAGGCACTGGGTGGCCCTCCTTCTCCGACGTGGCCCATAAAGGCAATGTGTTCCGGATAGTAGATGAGAGTCAGGGGATGGTTAGGACAGAGGTGGTGTGTGGCAACTGCGGTGCCCACTTGGGACACGTGTTTGATGACGGTCCGCAGGAGGACACAGGGCTGCGCTACTGTGTCAACTCTGCCTCTCTCAAGTTTGACCCAGCAAAGGGATCCTCAGATGAGCCTCAGGGGGAGGGGGCTAAATCTGAACTCTGAACTGCCCACTGTGTTAATTTTGGGACTCTTGTGTACAAATACAATGTGTAGTGATAATATTGGCAGGGTTATTATGTACAATCATGTGTTAGTTGACCATAATTATATGCACATTAGGGGCATACCTTTTAAGGGCAGGAGGAACTCCAGCCATATGAGTCGGCCATGAGTCAGCCACTTACTTTAAGGCTGCATGTACTACAGATGTTGGAATCATATATACACCTGTAATTACCCATTACAGGAGAATGGAACACGAATAAGAATGGCTCACAACTAAGAACGTTGTGCATGCCTACAGTTAGTGTTTGGTGGCTATGAACTAGGACTGCAGGAGCTGCTCTAGCACCTGTGCTTCTTCAGGGAGCCGTCCAATCAGACGCAAGAATGATAAATACTTCACTGTACACCAGATGCGAAGTGACCACCACCTGAGATATACAAGTTCACTAGTGACTAATACAGCCACAGATTGTACAGGGAGGGAGCTTACATCAGGGTCAAGTCAAACACTGTGGCCTCCATCCATGAATTGATGCGAGCCTTGAAAGTCCAGGACTTGGGGTTGGTCGAAACACTAGCACCTCTGATAGCACTGCAGGCAATGAGAGGTCAGAGGTCACCACATACTTCACAGAAAGGACAGCTGCCAATTTGCTCGCTCACCTTCTGGCCATTATATTAAACCTGTTGACAGGTGTGCCCAGTTCTCTGTTCACCGATCGTACTATGTTGATGTTCCTGCATCGGACACAACACCAGGTACTATGACACCTCACAGGCACTGTATATTCCACCATGGGATGGGCAGGTCAACTAAGCGGTACAGCACTGCCCTGATTATCAGGAGCATCGGACAGGCAGCCTCAACTACACAGTGCAGCACTGACCTCAGTATGAGGAGCATGGAGGTGGGAAGGGCTTTCAGAACATGAACGACAGCATCAAATCTCATGAACGTGTCCTTCACTGCCCGCCAGTCCTCCGGTGTTATCTGGGACGAGGAGGTCCCAAACAGCTGCTGATGGGCCTGGAGTGTTCGACTTGTCAGCATCACGGCAAACAGCTGGTACTCTGAGAGAAAGCACACAAGAAACATGTTTCAACCAACAAGAGGATGACACTAGCTCCCTCCAAGACAATGACTGCAGCCCTTTGATTGGTCAAACCCACGCTCAATAATTGAAGAACTAGCTGCACAACTACCTTTCACACCCAATGCAGCACACTCTCTCTCCAAGGTGGGAATGTCATGGAGGATTATAGACTTCCAAATGGTGCACAAACTCAATCTCATCCTGCAGAAAAATGTGGAACAGAATATCAATGACAACAGGAAGAGTGAGGGCAAATACCTGCTCATGGCAAGGGACTGGGCTAGTGCAGACCCGGGACTGAGGCTAGCACCATTCTCACTTTTCCTGCAGAGGCATGTACAGTCCGTGGTCAATCAGGACGATCTCTGCTCCCCCCAGTGGAGATGGTCGGACCAGGACATTGCCTGGATGGGGATCTGCATGTACGAATCCCGTGTGGAAGATCTGATGGCTGAACGTTGTGACCACCTTATGAGCCACCTGCAGTGAGGCAGTGAGGGTGTGCGTGTGTGAGGGTGTGCTTGTGTGAGGGTATGGAAGGGTAACAACTTGCATCAGCACAGCTAAGTCCCATTCTTTCAATGGCCTTGCGGTCGGTCGCCTTGCATCCATCTATCCACTCTGCCGTCAGCACCCTCTGGAAGGAGAGCCAAGAGTAGTTTGTTTGTGCAATGCTGACACAGAATGCTGCATGTTGCGCTCCATGCTGTATGTTGCGCTCCATGCTGTATGTTGCGCTTCATGCTGTATGTTGCGCTCCATGCTGTATGTTGCGCTCCATGCTGTATGTTGCGCTCCATGCTGCATGTTGCGCTCCATGCTGTATGTTGCGCTCCATGCTGTATGTTGCGCTTCATGCTGTATGTTGCGCTCCATGCTGTATGTTGCGCTCCATGCTGTATGTTGCGCTCCATGCTGCATGTTGCGCTCCATGCTGCATGTTGCGCTCCATGCTGTATGTTGCGCTCCATGCTGAGGTGTGCTGCACCTTCGTTGTCAGCTCCCAGTACACTCTGGGAATGTAGACGTAGTGGAGATGCCTCAGATCCAGTGCACATCGCTCCAGATTGTGACCTTCATGTTCAAAATCCAGCTCCTCTGCTAACGTGCCTTTCAGATCCTGTGTATGTGGATACCATGGCAGTGTTCCACACGTTTTGACAGCTGTCACCCACATGCATGCATGCACACGTGCACACACGTGCACACTGCTCACGCACATCCAGTACCCACGAGAGGGTAAATTTAGGGTGCATGTAGGCCACCATCCTCAGGAGCAGTTTCAGAGTCCAGATGTCCCCACTGTAGCGATCACGCAGGTCAATGTACTGAACCTGTAAGGGGGGGGGGGGGGGGGGGGGGGGGGGGGGGGGAAGTGACAACAGACACTCTCACTGTCAGTTGCCACGGTTACCTTCACTGCCACCTCCCTGTCATCGTGGGTGATCGCCTTGAACACCTGGGCAAGGCTGGCAGCTGCCACTGGTTTTGGACAGAATCTCTTGAACAGCTGGTATGGAGTCGTCCCAAAGTCCTCCATAAACAAGATGTCCAACTGAAGGACAGATGATACCGTCCTCAGGTGGTGCAGTGGAAGCATTCAGTCGTCCAAACTGACCTACCTCTCTGTGCTCCCTTGCAAGGGCCTGCAGAGGTAGTGAAAACATTCCATTCCACTGTGCATGGCTATACCGTTGTCACAGGACAGGATGTCCCCCCCTAAATTTGCCCCCCCTGGACACGTGGTCCTAGGAGCAGATGTCCCCCCGGACAGCTGGTCCTAGGACCACGTGTCCCCCTAGGACATATGGTCCTAGGACGACGTGTCCCCCCCAAAATTAATAATGCTCTCATCTGTGGCTGTTCTTCTGTACCGAGCTGTTCTACAAGCCCCCTCCCAACAACAACTTTCAGCAGCCAAATAAGCTAAAAACCAGTATACTATAGCTTTGCTGCTCCCCATGAGTCAGGCACCCAGCAGCTCCCTGCTTGTGAAGAAGTCTGGTGAGCTCTCGCTCCCCCCGCAATGTTCTTATTAGCGCGGCGCATACGACAGTTCTCTCCAGTAGTCTCACCCGGCCTTCAGTGAGTCCAGCTACATGTATAGACCGCTCTATTAATCTATATAATAGGAATATAGTGGCAAGTGTATGGTCCAGCGTAGCGTAGCTCATCATCCGCCGGCCTTGTCACGTGCATAGCATGCATCTTTGACGAACAGCGCAGCATGCACTTGCACTGACTACAAACTTGCTGATTCCTTACTACGAGAACTGCTTGGGTATCAACTGCACTGATGGCTCCAAAGTTGTCAAGTTGGTCTCTGACGATCTAACTGTCCACCACCTTCGGGGGGGGGGGACATCCTGTCCTGACGGGGGACATCTGGTCCTACGACCACGCGTCCGGGGGGACATCTGGTCCTAGGACCACGCGTCCGGGGGGACATCTGGTCCTAGGACCATGCGTCCGGGGGGACATCTGGTCCTAGGACAATGCGTCCGGGGGGACATCTGGTCCTAGGACCATGCGTCCGGGGGGACATCTGGTCCTAGGACCATGCGTCCGGGGGGACATCTGGTCCTAGGACAATGCGTCCGGGGGGACATCTGGTCCTAGGACCATGCGTCCGGGGGGACATCTGGTCCTAGGACCATGCGTCCGGGGGGGGGGGGGGGGGGGGGGGGGGGGGGGGGGGACAGCTGGTCCTCCCACACCGTATCAATACTGTCTTGTGCCAGCATTGATTCGACCTCCAGTGCCACATCCTCAAGATGGGTGCACTAGGTCAACCAAAGGCGGTGACTGCCTCACCATGTCCTGTAGGGTCTTGAGGGTGTCAATGTACTCTCGTGGCAGCACTTGGTTGAAGGAGCCCAAGCCCTGCCCCAGCTTGATGTACAGGCCCCCATTCTGCAATGCCCCAGCCACAATCCTGTCCGCCGCACGCTGATGACAAGGATGGATAACAGCATCGTACTCAGGACTGTCCTGAGGAGGGAGGAGTTTTATCTTCACACAAATAATCATTTTCACTATAAACAGCCCATTACAGCAATCTACTTTCATCTGCAAGGAGCTACAATCGAGGGGGCAGTGGGTGTGTGTCTGTGTCAAGGCTCCTCTATGTATGCATTAGCAGATTACAATCGTTTGGGATTACCTCCTCCAATCCTCTGAGTGTCCACCAGTAGTCCAGTGATATAGTCAGCCCAACCAGTATGGATCTGAAGAAGGGGCAAGCTGATCAATTATAAGGTAAGGGAGGGAGGGGGTTTCCAGATGGTAGGGGATTTCTGGACACGGCCCCAACATTCACTCTCTCTAGATTTTGGCAACAGTACAGGAATGGAAAGTTTCAGTACAACAATGAAATGGAATGTTTCAAAGGTAGGGTATGCATTGAAGGAGTGATGTTAGGGCCATGAAGTGCAGTACCTTACTTTCAGGAAATCCCGTCCTTTACCTGAGATATGGGGAATTTATTTAGAAGAACCTCTGATACGAATTATTAAGTGGCAAGTGCACCTGACAAATCTGACCACTCCATCGTATCGCAAGCGTATCTTCCTCCTCTGTATAAAGTCAGCTCGCCAGTACTGGATTCCAGCGCCCGCCGCCCCTAGCGCGGCGAGTCCCCCCAACCATAGTCTCCCCTTGCGCCATTGCACGGATCGCAACGTGGAGGCTGGACGGGACCCTGTAGAGGACCGAAGATACACACGTAACGCCAGTTGCATAACTTTTACAAGTATCATATCATACGACCCACCAGATCATGTCATCATACGATCATAAATACCGACCTACGGACTTGGCAACATGAAGTGCAGTGCAGTGCGAGAATATTTCGTGTAGAAAGAGTTACGTATAAAACGTTTCATGCGGCCGCATGCGCCCCGAATGCGCCCGTGCAGTATATGCATCCAACAGCAGTATATGGGCAAAAGCTGCATCCATTAGTTGCACAAAAAAAATTGCAGAAATGGTTGCTGCTGGCATAGTTGACACAGCAGAGGTGAAAACGCTCCCTCAAATACTATGTCAACAACTTCTTGAGTAATGGAGCCAGAGACGTTTACCCTTAAGTGGCAGCTGTTTGTACTTGGCCCCAAACTGGCAGTCAAGAACCTTAGCATCTGCCACAATCGAAGGGTGTCTCTCTAAAGCTTAGGTCTTTTCTACCCTCCACTTTATGCCAGTATAGCCTGGGTATCTGAACAGCATAACACTAATTGTCACACACACCTGTCTGACTAGTATATATCAGCACACACGCCGCTATCCGGTTGCATTTGCGGCGCTGTGCCTCAGTAACACAGATCCATTATATCGATACAAGATGACACTGCATAACATGTAGTGGGTAATCTGATTATCAGCTTGGTATAATATTATGTTTACGCTAGGAGTTCACAATGTCTTGGACTCCAGTGAAGGCTGCTGCCCCAAGTCCGTTCCGTGACATGTGCTTGAGGCACTGTGCTGCCTGGCCCAGGGCAAACTCTAGTGGGGGCTGGCCAGGTAGGTTCTTGGACTCTGGTATACGTTGGAAGAAAGAACCCGGTCACTAAGAGATGTGTAATGTGCCAGACATCTTCACACAATGTTGTTTCGTAGTCATACACACATCTAGCTACATGTGTAGGGTATCACCTAGTATTGCTGAGTTGAGTGCGGCACACACAGGCTCTCTCTGGATAGGATTGAGTAGGTACCCAACAGGACTAGACTTGGGGTCAGTGTACGCTAACAGGCTGAAGGAATCCTGAGGAAGAGTGGGGGAGGATCATGCAGAGCAACAGGTACACTGATCAATGATCACAGTGGGTCTTCCCACCTGTAACATTGTTCTGAGCTGCTCATTTGGCTGTGAGGTGGTGATCTGGGAGAACAGCGTCTGCAGCTCCCTGCCAAATGCCAGCACTCTCTCAATTGCAACTGGGTTACGGTCAAAGTCTACACGTTCTGGGGCAGACACAACACATACAACATACAAAGCTAAACAGATAGATAGATAGTTTGAGATAGATAGCTACATACGTTCTATAGCATCGCCCTGTTTGGGTACATCCACTTCCATAGCAGCGTCGTCCACTGGTTCTCCATTAAGCACAACCTAGGGCACGTGAGATCTGTAATACATGTACAATGGAGAATGGTTTGCCATTACCAACCTCGCCATTGGCACTGACAAAGCTAGGAGAGGGAGAGGTGGGAGGGGGAGGAGACCCCATACCACCCTCTCCACTGGAGCTGCTCAGTTCAGAGTGGCAGGAGAGCCTGGGCTCAGAGTAGGCAGGCGCCAGCAAGTCCGTCGTATCATATCCAGCTATCATCTCTACAAATTGCCTGCACTTGATCTTGAACAAGAGTTCAGGGGTGGTCTCTAGCAGTCCGGGATAGTTGGCTCTGACGACCCTCACCGCTTCACTTATCCTGCCCCTTAGCACCAGCGACTGGATTTCTGGAAGAGGGCAAGTGGGGTTCCCAACCACATCAGACAACCCCCACACACCAACTGTACTCACTTTGTCTGTTCCTAATGGACGCAGCATCTTCTTCTAACAACTGTCCACAGCTGTTTGAGAACACTTGAGCCGTCCTGCTGTAGCCGTGGTGCACTAGGTAACTCAAGACCAACCTGTGTGTGTGTATTGGGGTATGTCGGTACGTGTGTGTATGTGTGTGGAGTATGCATGTTGTGTGTGGTGTGTGTGTGCAGCATGTGGTACAAGTGTGCATGTATATGGTGTGTGTTGGGGTATGTGTGGTGCGTGTGTGTGTGTGCAGTGTGTGTGCGGCGTGTGGTATATGGTGTGTGTGTGTGTGGTCTGCAGGAGTGTGTGCTGGCACCTGTCGGCACCGCCAACACACCATACACACTTGACGGCATTTGGACGATGGTGGTTTTACAAGTACCTATGTAAGTTAGCTTGCCACGCTCCCTGTCCATCGCTAACGGGAAATTGTTCAATAGAGTGTCGAATTTGTTGCTGCATTTCCTGCAGGGAGAAAAACCAACCACTCTACACCGTACCAACCACTACTACTCCGGACCAACACACACACTGGGCGATCTGCCTACCATTAACATGCCCTCAAAGTCAAACACGAAAGGGGTCTCTCCAAAGTTAGCCTCCACGATCTCTCCTGGTGTCTGTAGCCCCACAGTGGGGTAGAGGAGCAGACCACTCTGAGGGTGGTGTGAGCAATGAATTACATCACGTGGTCCAAGAGAGGCACTTGTGAGGGACAACTTACTGGGACGTCTGACACAGCAGTGCCTGTAGTAAATAGAGTTTCAGTGAGTATAAACATGTGGTGTGTAACATTATACAGGTCTTCAAGTGATGTGTGTGCAAACACAAACTAACCAAGGTTGATGCCATTCTTGGTGAAGAAGATAGAGCGATCAACCAGGTTGAACCCACAACCCACCACATCGGCTGTGGAGAAGGTGGGTCCATACTGCTGCCCCGTACCGGAGGAGCAGAACACACAGCCATCATCTGCATGGAAGCCATAGGAGTTCTTCTCCCAGCCTAGTGTGTGTGTGTGCACGAGTGGGTTCTGAGTATCAAACTGCAGAACACAGGGTGGATATCAGACATACCAGGCAGTCTGTTCAAATTCACTCCACTTGAGGACAACCCAATGCCCATATACCTACAGGGGTGATCAGCTATGATGTGGATGCCTTGGTATGTGTGTGAAGAGACTGAAGACCAAGTTGTTGTGATCTATGGTCCAACGAGGCAATGAGGAATTGCTCACCCATCTCTGCCCTTGCTGATGACTCTGATTTCAAAGTAGTAGATTCCACAGGCAGCAGGGATGGGGTGGGAAGCCCGGACAGATGCTGCATCCTTGTGGTTCTTGCCGCTCCCTACAAAACAATACGCACCCAGAGCACAGAGTTGCTAGTATCATTAGTCTACAACCACATGCCAAGAACTCATCTCACTACACAACGTTAAACACCTTTGTAGTGTACTCTGAGGTTGCTCTGAGATAAACCAATGTAAGTGTATTTGTCCTTGGTGCTCCAGACGCGGGGAAGAGGCGTCTCCAACTCGTCCACCTTCGTGTAGAGCCGCGCCAGACGGTCCATCACCACTCCCGTCGCCTCCATAACAACATAAACAGACTGAGAATAAATTCTCTAGTGTCGGGTAATTGGAACGAAAGCCACGCCCCTCCCTAGCCTAGGAGTACATGGAAGAATAAACAGAGGAAGGATGAACCCTGCGTATTTCTGCCGACCACTGGGGAGGTCATGCAGCAGGGCAGTGTTCCACTGCTTTGCACCAGTGAGAACTGTGAGAGTGCTGCACTCCAGTCTGTGGAGGGAGTCTTTGAATCAGATTGGAACTAGGGGATCTTCAAGAACCTTAACTGAAAGTGCAAATCAATCACAGTCTAATTATCGATCCAAAGTACAGTCCGATGAGTTGGTGTCTGCGGTGCCTCGGCTGCCATTCCACAACCCTGTCTATTTTGATACGCACCAAGTCGTACAGGAGCTCCAAACAGCTGGTAGATGATGTTGTAGTCTTGCAGGCCAGCCTCTTACCACACCCACTACGGGGAAGGGAAATGACTTTCACAAAATGACAGCTGGCTAAGTGGGTGCGAACGTAATTGGGAGTGTGTGTAGTAGAAAAGCACTCTATATGAAAAGGCAACTGTGCTCTGTTGAATCCAACTGGCATGTTAGATGATTTGACTAGACTCTCCCCTCCCCATAGTGGGTGTGACGAGAGGCTGGCCACGATGTTAGTGATGTTTGACGTGAAACATGATTCACTGATTGCACTGTTGTTTATTGCTCACCGTCTCCAGGCTATAGTGTTCCACAGGCAGAGACCCTGGTGACGGTTTTGAACAAATCTCTCCAGTCAAGCCTGGCAGCCATCGCAGCATCCCAGCTCTCACAGCAACAACTTGTGAGTCCTTGTTCTCGTAGCTGGTTGTCCGCTCTGTCCGTGGTACTGTACCCAGTGATTTTCAAGCACAACATGAATAATGTGTCGTTCGATTGTCTGCTGCAGGATATACTGGAGCTTAAGTTACATGCTGCAGTGGACTCAGTGAGGACCAATGTAGTGCTGCTGGAGAAGAGTACAGTAGCAGCACTAAGAAGTGAAAATGAGGTATTGCTGTCTGTGTACATGGAGTCCTGCCACCACTCGCATATATCACTCTCTCTGCACAGGGCTTGAAGGGAGAGATTACTAGCTTGAAATTCCAATTAGAGGTAAGAACTCTAGTCTAGATGTTGTGTGCTAGTGTCCCTCACCGGAAGTGCATGGTCTTCTCTCTGTAGGAGGAGGTTGGAAAGGTGCAGTCTGGAGTGAGGCTGGACATGAACCTCGAGAAGAGCAGGAACAAGGAGGAGGTGAGTGAGTAGATGGCCACTGCAACTGCTGACGTCTGTGGCTAGTGTGTGCATACTTGTCGCGTGCAGTCTACCATCATGGAGCAGAAGATCAAGGACACAAACAACAGAATTGACAAGGAGGTATGCACCCTGAGTAGTAGTGTGTGTATGAGGGGCATTCACATGCATAGAAGAGTGCTGCTTGTGTTGCAGGTGGCGTACTTGAAGACACATATGGAGTCAAGCAAGCTTGAATCTATCAAGTACTTAGTAGGTAGGGACATGTTAGCCTCGTTCCCAGGCCACCGAGAAGCAGAGAAACAGAGTAGCTACTACTCTTTGCAACTCACCAAATGTATTCCCAACCCTCTCTCGGGCCTGGGAACAAAGAGTGTATAATTATGCTCATATACATGCTCTTGCCCCCTTCCCCAACAGGAGGCATATTCTCCATAGTGACCATTATCTTATCCGTGGTTCTTGGAATGTGGAGACTCATGAAATGAGTTGGTACACACAATTAGAATCTCTTACTATTTTCTGATTGGTATGTGGGATAGCCTGGATCTGGACCTCATGCCATTTTATTGTCGGAGATTGAGTAGCATTATTAGACTATATTTTGAGATCTGGCACCTATGGACATGTTTTCTGTAAAGGATTTTCAATATCAACACAGCTCTGAGTCCATCAATTCCACATTGTTTGTCTCTGATTAGGGGTGGGGATACATGTCCCATCAGAATCATATTGTGGTGGTTTTGCAATGACAACTCATGGTAGTTTAATCTTGTGTTAATTTGAACTTCACGAGCTTGAAAAAGACAATCCTATAATACATGATTGTAGAAACAAACACAACAACCTGCATGAACCAATGAAAAAACTTGGAGAAAAGGAAAATATCAAGCCCAGCAGTTTCCCTCTAGCTCCATGAGATCTGTTCTAGCTGGTGTTCTAGCTCTATACTGGAAGCAGCTCTATGTCCATTTGCAAAGGTAACCTCCAAAAAGCTCAAGAGCATGTCCATCTCGTGTGCAAGCTGCTCGTATCTCATCCTGAATTTCTTTCCACCTCTGGGCTACCATGCATCCCTACCTCCTGACGGGGCTCAATTGGGAGCTAGCTCAGCATGTGTGTCACCCACAGGATGTATATACACCTACTGACTTAGTCTCGTGCCCAGACTCTTCCGTGCATAGGAGGGTCTGGGAACGAGGCTACTACTGACTAGACTATGTAACCATTACAACATCAGTGTGGTCCACAAGTTATGATTAATGACACGACATGTGCTACTGCCGCAGTGAGAGGTAGGTTGACTTCTTGCTCTTCCGTTTGTCAGTCATGTTTGCAGGAAATGGCTGGTTTTTCTTGATGATTTGAAGGGCTGCAGAGGTGTTTCCTGTGCATGTGTGGGATTTAGATTATTCATCAGCTGGGGTTCCCCATGTACATTGGTATGGCGCACTTACCACTCATCAGCTCAATGTATGCTGAGAGGAGGACAACTTGCGGTGGTACTTCCCCGAACAGTGAGGCAGACTGCTCAGGTAGCAGAACACCAGGACATGCACATTTATATCAACAATGGCACATACACATGGGACAGATGGATAGTACAATTGCTACTGTGGACATCCCCATACAAATTATTAGCATTGTATTATAGTTGCTATGAGGGGCTGACCTGCTGCAGTAACTTTCTTGCCTTGTCAACCTCGCCCTTGAGGCAGTACACACCGGAGAGGTTGAACAGCATCACTGCACGCGCACTTCCCAAACTATCAGGGAACTGCAGCACGCTGGGTTCAGAGAGGGCAGCTGGGAAGGAAGTGGATGTGTTGGGGGAAGTGGATGTGTTGGGGGAAGTGGATGTGTTGGGGGAAGATACCTGAAGAGGCTGCAGTATAGTAGGGAGCTTACATGTCGGTCTTGAAGCTGGCCTATCAAACTGGCTTGTTTCTGAGTGGTCACCGTGCTGAGACCCTGCACATGGAAACACAATCAACAAGGTCCAGTACGTGCACGAATCATGGCTGCCCAACATCCTACTCCCAGGCACATTCCATCCTCACGAGCAGTGGGTAGGGAGACGGTGATGTCGCCCACACTGTCAGGACTGAGCAGCTGCAGGGCCTCCAGCACTCGGCCCAGTTGCACCAGAGCTTCTGCAGCATAGGTCTGCCCCAGAAACTTTAGTCCACCGAGCAGTTTCGGCATAGCCAGGAGTTGGCGGGCATAAGAGAGGGCAGGGACAGGATCCCCTAGACCCAGGTTGACGTATGCCAGGCAGGCAAGCACAGAGCACCTGTATGACATTGCAATGCAGTTAACGTGTGTGCAGTATTGTGTGTGGATATGCAGTGCAGTTAACGTGTGTGTGTAGTGTGTCTACCTCAAGTTGATGATGTCCTGTCCCTGTATCGGTGGGCCTGGGAGGGCAGGGATGGAGGGAGGGTGCTGACTGCCCTCCCCCTCCTCCTCAATAGGGGTGAGGGAGGCGGAGGCCAGGAGGGCACTCATGGGGGGGAGTAGGAAAAGGGCATTCCGGAGACAGATAGCTGCAAACTCTAGCGTGGGAGCCGGCATGGCTGCCGACTGGGGGTGGGAGTCAATGCTGTGGGAAACGAGGGAGGGACAAGGAAGAGACTGCCTTAGTCTCTCCTCAGTTGAATACAATGCCATGCAAGACCACACCCCATCAACTCACTCCGCCTGGTGCTCACCCGTTCCTCCCCTTGACCCAGTTCTGGATGGGTGTGAGGACCATCTTGCGGTGCAGGCCACTGCCAAACACGTGCTGCACAGTACAACTCTTGTTCAACTTCAACCTTGCCTGATCCTGTTGTGCCTGGTGGGTGTGTTTAAGTGAGGGTGTGGGTGGGTTGTGTGCATGTGTGTGAGTATGAAGTGCATAATAAACACTACATCCCCGTCCACACCTTGCTGTAGGAGGCAATACAAGCCTCTGCAAGCCTCAGCCACAGGCGTGGGTTGGTGTGGTACACCTGGACCACTTCAAGAAGGGAGTCAAAGGCTGCATTAGGGTGGCCGGCATACAGCTGCTGCAGACCAAGGTTATAGAGGAGCACGTGGCGACAGTTCATGCCCAGCACTGCCAGTGGCCGGCCTGAGAGGGGGGTTGCTGTGTGTGCATGTGTTGGGGGAGGAGGCTACCCTGGGTAAGAGCATGGGAAACACTCCGTTATCTCCTCACCTCTGTCCAACGGAGGGAAGCCATTCAATGCCGCATCATTCTCCTCGATGGCTTTGGTGAAGTAGTGGGCCGCGAGGGAGTACTTGCCCAACTGGTAGTGGACACAGGCGATGTTGTTGAAGTAGAAGGCACTCAGGCACTCTCCTGCATCAGTGACGATGGGAGACTTGGGGGCAGAGCCCAGCACCTTCAGAGCTTTGCGGTAGTTCTGGCGAAGAAACTCCACATTGGCCTTAAGGAACTGTGCACAGGGAGACTGTGGGTGTGCGTGAACAGTGCTCGTCATGTGAAAAACGTGAATCTTGTATGCAATAATCGTACTGTTTAATTCTAGTAATCAGAGTTGATGTTGACATGAACGGTGACGGTGTGCTATGCAGTAGGTGGGGCATATATTGTATAACTCACATTTCCAGCGGTGCTGATGAAGTTCTTCACCTCCTTCTTGCAGGCCTTCACATTCTTGTGCAGAAGGTGAAGCCGAGCCTTGAACAGGTGAAGCTGTGGTCTGCACTGCTGTGCGGGCCCCTCCCCCTCTCCCTCTGACTTTCCACCAAGGGGGCCCCCATACAGTTTCACCTCAAGGAGCCCAATCTGTACGGCAGCCTTGCTCAGACGATAGGTGGACATGTAGGTCTCTATTAGGAGCAGGCTGACCTCAACGGACAGGTGCTCTCCTGAGAGTGAAAGTACACATAGCACACTACCTGATCACTGCGTACCAAGTATACAACTCTGCTGTCATAGCTGACCTAGTGCATCGTGAACTCGGAACAGGTGTTCAAGGATTTCCATTGCCTGAGTATTTTGGTGAAGCTGGGGCAAAAAGAACATGTTAGTATAGGCCCTCCTCTTCCCCCCTGGGTGCTGCTCACAGCCCTCCCTCCCCTCCCCCCTGGGTGCTGCTCACAGCCCTCCCTCCCCTCCCCCCTGGGTGCTGCTCACAGCCCTCCCTCCCCTCCCCCTTGGGTGCTGCTCACAGCCCTCCCTCCCCTCCCCCTTGGGTGCTGCTCACAGCCCTCCCTCCCCTCCCCCCTGGGTGCTGCTCACAGCCCTCCCTCCTCTTCCCCCCTGGGTGCTGCTCACAGCCCTCCCTCCCCTCCCCCCTGGGTGCTGCTCACAGCCCTCCCTCCCCTCCCCCTTGGGTGCTGCTCACAGCCCTCCCTCCCCTCCCCCTTGGGTGCTGCTCACAGCCCTCCCTCCCCTCCCCCCTGGGTGCTGCTCACAGCCCTCCCTCCTCTTCCCCCCTGGGTGCTGCTCACAGCCCTCCCTCCCCTCCCCCCTGGGTGCTGCTCACAGCCCTCCCTCCTCTTCCCCCCTGGGTGCTGCTCACAGCCCTCCCTCCCCTCCCCCTTGGGTGCTGCTCACAGCCCTCCCTCCCCTCCCCCTTGGGTGCTGCTCACAGCCCTCCCTCCCCTCCCCCCTGGGTGCTGCTCACAGCCCTCCCTCCTCTTCCCCCCTGGGTGCTGCTCACAGCCCTCCCTCCCCTCCCCCCTGGGTGCTGCTCACAGCCCTCCCTCCCCTCCCCCCCTGGGTGCTGCTCACAGCCCTCCCTCCCCTCCCCCTTTGGTGCTGCTCACAGCCCTCCCTCCCCTCCCCCCTGGGTGCTGCTCACAGCCCTCCCTCCCCTCCCCCCTGGGTGCTGCTCACAGCCCTCCCTCCCTTCCCCCCTGGGTGCTGCTCACAGCCCTCCCTCCCCTCCCCCTTGGGTGCTGCTCACAGCCCTCCCTCCCCTCTCCCCTTGGGTGCTGGTGCTGCTCACAGCCCTCCCTCCCCTCCCCCCCTGGGTGCTGCTCACAGCCCTCCCTCCCCTCCCCCCTGGGTGCTGCTCACAGCCCTCCCTCCCCTCCCCCCTGAGTGCTGCTCACAGCCCTCCCTCCCCTCTCCCCTTGGGTGCTGCTCACAGCCCTCCCTCCCTTCCCCCTTGGGTGCTGCTCACAGCCCTCCCTCCCCTCTCCCCTTGGGTGCTGGTGCTGCTCACAGCCCTCCCTCCCCTCCCCCCCTGGGTGCTGCTCACAGCCCTCCCTCCCCTCCCCCCTGGGTGCTGCTCACAGCCCTCCCTCCCCTCCCCCCTGGGTGCTGCTCACAGCCCTCCCTCCCCTCTCCCCTTGGGTGCTGCTCACAGCCCTCCCTCCCTTCCCCCTTGGGTGCTGCTCACAGCCCTCCCTCCCCTCTCCCCTTGGGTGCTGGTGCTGCTCACAGCCCTCCCTCCCCTCCCCCCCTGGGTGCTGCTCACAGCCCTCCCTCCCCTCCCCCCTGGGTGCTGCTCACAGCCCTCCCTCCCCTCCCCCCTGGGTGCTGCTCACAGCCCTCCCTCCCCTCTCCCCTTGGGTGCTGCTCACAGCCCTCCCTCCCTTCCCCCTTGGGTGCTGCTCACAGCCCTCCCTCCCCTCCCCCCTGGGTGCTACTCACAGCCCTCCCCTCCCCCTTGGGTGCTGCTCACAGCCCTCCCTCCCCTCCCCCCTGGCCCTGGGTGCTGCTCACAGCCCTCCCTCCCCTCCCCCTTGGGTGCTGCTCACAGCCCTCCCTCCCCTTCACCCAGGGGGCTGGCTCACAGCCCTCCCTCCCCTTCACCCAGGGGGCTGCTCACAGCCCCCCCCCCCCCCCCCGGGTGCTGCTCACAGCCCTCCCTCCCCTCTCCCCTTGGGTGCTGGTCACAGCCCTCCCTCCCCTCCCCCCCTGGGTGCTGCTCACAGCCCTCCCTCCCCTCCCCCTTGGGTGCTGCTCACAGCCCTCCCTCCCCTCCCCCTTGGGTGCTGCTCACAGCCCTCCCTCCCTTCCCCCTTGGGTGCTGCTCACAGCCCCCCGGGTGCTGCTCACAGCCCTCCCTCCCCTCCCCCCTGGGTGCTACTCACAGCCCTCCCCTCCCCCTTGGGTGCTGCTCACAGCCCTCCCTCCCCTCCCCCCTGGCCCTGGGTGCTGCTCACAGCCCTCCCTCCCCTCCCCCCCTGGGTGCTGCTCACAGCCCTCCCTCCCCTTCACCCAGGGGGCTGCTCACAGCCCCCCCCCCCCCCCCCCCCGGCCCCTGGGTGCTGCTCACAGCCCTCCCTCCCCTTCACCCAGGGGGCTGCTCTCAGCCGTCCCTCCCCTCCCCCCTGGGTGCTTACCCTCATATGGATGAGTGCCTGGTTAAAGAGGAGCACGCCTTTGTCACTGATGCTGGCCTCCATTCCACTGTTTTCTGCATCACGGTCAAACTACAGGGGAGGGGGGAGAGGGAGAGAGGAGTGCCATCGTTGCATACTAGCCGTTGGGAGTGTGTACAAAGGGCAGCATTGTACTGCTCCTGCAATCAAGATTGGTGCAAATATGGGTGTGGTTTATTGGTATCCAGTACAGTGGTACCATGGTCACCAGGTGTACTGGTCATGTGCTTAGGAGTGTTGCAGTATATGTTAATTAGAGGAACTCCCCCAGTACACGTGTGTGTGCATCATCCAGAGTCCCCACCTGCATACTGACAGTGTGGAGACTTTTCCTGAACTCGTCGGTGAGAGTCAGGTTGGAGAGAAGGTACTGAGCCACTGCACGGTTGTGCGCTACCCTAGCATCATGGCGGCGGGCATCCAGCAGCCGGTTTAAAGCAGACAGGCAGCTCTCGTACCTGGACACAGAGCAGATGAGGTACCTTATATGTCATCACCAGGCATGAAACTAGCCCACCTGTGATTGTCAAAAGCTTCCTTGGCCGTTCTGGCCAGTTCCAACTGGTGTTCAGAAACCCCTCCTGCGTCTCTTTCTCCCTCCATTTCCAGAGAAGGCGCACTATTTAGAACTACAAGCGGGCTCTAAGGGGCCGAATTTTCTAGAAATTACGGGCCCCGAATCATTCAACGAACTATGTTAGGAATTTCATGCAGGCACGCCCGACAGATCAAACTCCTGCCAAGGTGAAGCTGTAGAGTCTTCGACTGAATCAGAGAGAGATCCGACCCCGAGAAGAGAGGGTGGAGGCTGCCAGGCAAGATGGCGACCGATTCGAAGACTCCAACACCCTCCAGAGATGTGGACGTATTCGGGAAAGGGCTGGGATTGACTGGTAAGCTGTTGCATCCGGAGTGTGCGTGTGTGCGTGTAGACGTACAACAGGTGATGAGGGTGTGTGTGCATGGAGTGAGATTGCAGGATTATGGTAGTTGTGTTTGTGACTGCACACTGCAGCCAGGAGGCGTGACGTGCCACCAGCTGCTCTTGTGTGCATTCATCAGCACTAGTACTGTACATTGACACAGACCTTTGTATCTTAGTCTCACACCTGAGGCTCCAACATGCTTGAGTAAGTGTTAACCGTTGGTTGCCTGCCCCTCCCCCAGAGGCTGAGAGGCACTTGTTGAACAATGGTCGTGACATATTTCTGAGGAAGGTACTGCAGGTGGACACCCACTCCAAGAAGGGTGACCCCACAGAGCCCAAGATACTGGTAGGGAGGGCTGCAGTGCTCCTGTTGGGGGAGTAACAGTGGCTTGGAGCTTGTAGTTGAGAAAGCTGGTTGGGCATTAGTGTTCAGTGGGTTCTCCATATCCATGGTTTCATGTCCGGTTATGGTATCCCATTAGATGAATGTTGAGGTAGATCAATTATTGTTTTCAGAGTGAATTGGCCAATCAAGAAGTGTTTAGTGTTTGCATGGAGTGTGGTTGGGGTTAACCATGTGAACTGGTTTGGTAAACTCTTGTCCCAATGGTGAATCTGAATGCTCCCGTACGCCAGTATCATATTGTAGTGGTAGGCTTCTGTGTGTGGGGTATGGCACTGTGCTCACTCATGAATGTGTGTGCATTGTTGAAACATGAGGAGTTGTTCAGGCCAAGATCTGGCCTGTGTCCCAGTGCTGACCGTTGGCTGCTGTTGCTCCAACGAGTGGTAAATAGAACCCTCTGGCATGTCCTCACATCACACCTCCCCAGGTGATCTCAAACAGCCGATGCTTCATCCTGTCCCACCGACCACCGGTCAAGGTCAGCATGAAGTAGCTGTCAACCCGGCTCTCCATCTCTTAAACAAACATCTTTGTGTATCCTCTGTGATTGTTGCACCAGTGTCAGCTAATGGTAAATGGTTAGCAGACATGCTTATCACAAAGTTGTACTGGTACATTTTGTTTGTAGCTGGAAGCAAGTTTCAATTTCCTGAAGATTCAGCAGCTGGAGTGCACGGATTCCAAGGTGTGTAAGACTACATCGTTATTAACTGTGTCCAGAAGTGGGATGTTTGGGGGCGTGACTAGACTAGTGACGCACGACCTTGATACACTACTGCAACCTCTGAACATTGCCAACTCTGTCAAGACTGGTTGAGAACCTTGTATAAGGGCTTGAGCTGAGAGCTGGGATTGCATCATTGTGGTCAGCATGAATGGAGCATTTCAATGATGTCCTTTTTGCTGTCGGTTAAATTATGACCTAAAATCATGAAATCCATGGATTATAGCCTTTGGTCGAGTGTGATTTTTGGCAAAAATGTGACTAAGATTATAAATCATTCTAAGGACATCTGTTGAAAGCTCTTTGTATGCTAACCACAATTCCCAGCTTCATATCTCATTCGCATACCCATACCTAGTGCAACATTCTCTTCCAAGTCTATTCCCAATACCAATTTTGGTTCATTTGTCAAATTTTTGGCAGAAATATCACATCAGTCACCTATAGAGCAGGAGTGCTAATTGTTTATGCCAAAATCGGCATGTTAAAATGTGCCATATTTTTTTATAGAAAATGGTTCCCAAAATGTGCCAACTTTGTCACAAAACATACCTCCAGTGCGGGTGTGCTCTGGTCACCAGGCAGGAGCAGAGGGTGCTGTAGTGTGTACTTGTGGATAGCAATCCACGGTGCATGTGTGTAGTTTGACAGGGGCTTCTCCTCTCAGCTGACCTTCACACTGGCTGGCGAACCCCGACCCCGGGAATTCCATGCGAGCAAGAGAGACTCCGTGGAGATCGCAAGCCTTATCACCGCACAGTTCAAGAACGTGTTTCCCATCACCCCCCTCGAGTAAGCAACATGGGGGCCGTAGACCATCAGTCAACTCTTTGATTGTATTCCCAGTACACATGTCCCATCATCCCTACGTTGCTCTGTTGCCTTCTTAGAATGATCATCAGGTTGGCCTTTGACCCCAAGCCTCTCCAGGCTGAGGTGCAGCGGCTAAGGGAGAGTCTGCTGAGCTCAATGGAGCGCCTGGATGCTTCTACCATCCCGGGCTTCATCACTACATATGGCTTCCTCTGTGACTTCTTTGGTGTGCCCTTTAATGAGGAGGTTTCATGGGTAAGTCCCTTCGTTATGAGTACGCTGTCTATGAACCCTCCTCCCTCTGAGTTGACTAGCACACTTGTGTGTGTCTTCTGTGTAGTATCTGAAGACCGTGTATCTGGCGCATGGGTTCAGGGACCTGCAGCTGTCGGACTTCGATCATCTTTCAGCCAAGTATAATGGAGATCTACATTGCTATGCGTTGTGCTAATTTATTACACCCCAGCCCCTCCCACCTCTCCCCTGCCCCTCCCTCCTCTCCCCCTGCCCCTCCCACCTCTCCCCCTACCCCTCCCACCTCTTCCCCTGCCCCTCCCACCTCTCCCTTTCTCTCCATCACAGGGATCTGTTGCCAGTGCTAAGTACACTACGGCACAATGAATTTTTTGAGGGTGTTGTTGGGAAGGACGGGAAGATGGTGAGATTTGATCCATGTAGTGTAGAATACTCAGCAGTTGCTCTCGTCTTGAGATGCTGGAGCTACTGCCGCACCTGTTGGTTCACCATGTGATGATGCCCCTCCCCCAGTTTCCAGAGCTGTTTGACGAACTCGGCTATGTCCTGAACACTTCCCGAGCACTGAAGAAGGTTGTACTCAGGAACTGTGGCTTGAGACCGTAAGGCTACCCCACTGTGTGGGACCATGAGCAACATGTTCACTCTCCATCCTTGTCCCCTCCTCCACCCACAGAGAGAACCTCATCAGGCTGACAGTGGCTCTCAAGAACAACCCCAAAAGTCCCCTAACCCACTTGGACATCTCCGACAACATCCTTGATGAGCGAGGTAACACAGTGTGCACCATACCGCAGTGCGTACACAGCGCACTGCAATAGCCTCGTTCCAGGGGAGAGCCTAGGAACGAGGCTAGCACTACAACGCTCACTCCTTCCCTCAGCTATCGAGTCCCTGGGGACTGCGCTGGAGTCACTGCCGCATGGCTTGAGCGAACTGAGTCTAGCCAACTGCAAACTTTTGCCGAGAGGTGAGCATCGGAGCAATTAGTAAACACCAAGTCTGGAAAGCATCCTTTACGTGATGACTCCTCTCCTCTTCCCGTTCCCCTGTCCCTCCTCCCTCTCTGCCATTCCTCCCCTCCCTCTCCCCATCCCTCCCTTTCCTGCCTTCCTTCTCCCCCATTTTCTCCCCTTCCTCTCTCTGCCCCTCCCTCCTCCCCTAGGTGGGTCCCACTTGGCAAACTGCATGAAGCAGAACAAAACAATGCAGTATTCTCTGGTCCACTTTGACCTGTCGGGCAACCCTCTCGGCCCAGACCCCCAGGGGGCACTAACCTTCCTGCAGGAGCCAAACACCGTTGCAAGACTCAACCTCAGCAAGTGCGGGATCAACTTTGAATTGGTAAGCACTCTTCCTCTGAGATGAGCTCTTTCTCTGATCATTGGACACAAAGTGAATGGCCAACTGGAGTGGGGTGATGGTGCGACAGCACCACCACACTCCTGTTAGCTGATCCTAATAGCAGGGTTTTACCATACACTGCGTAGACACATTGATTTCAGGGGTCTTCCCTAAACTCTTCTACTTGACAGCCAACACACACAGCATAGCCCTAGCTGGCCCTAGCCGGCCCTAGCTGGCCCTAGCTGGCCCTAGCTGGCCCTAGCCGGCCCTAGCTGGCCCTAGCCGGCCCTAGCCGGCCCTAGCTGGCCCTAGCTGGCCCTAGCCGGCCCTAGCTGGCCCTAGCCGGCCCTAGCTGGCCCTAGCCGGCCCTAGCCGGCCCTAGCCGGCCCTAGCTGGCCCTAGCTGGCCCTAGCCGGCCCTAGCTGGCCCTAGCTGGCCCTAGCCGGCCCTAGCTGGCCCTAGCTGGCCCTAGCCGGCCCTAGCCGGCCCTAGCTATAGCTGGCCCTAGCTGGCCCTAGCTGGCCCTAGCTGGCCCTAGCTGGCCCTAGCCGGCCCTAGCCGGCCCTAGCTATAGCTGGCCCTAGCTGGCCCTAGCTGGCCCTAGCTGGCCCTAGCCGGCCCTAGCCGGCCCTAGCTGGCCCTAGCCGGCCCTAGCCAGGACCTGTCCTGCCAAATTGGCAGACATGTCCATGCCGTCAGTGATCCACCGTGCCACACTGTCTCCCTCCAGGTGATTCCTGTACTGAACAGAGGCTGCCAACAGCACCTGAGGGAGCTGAACCTCTCCCAGAACACAGCACGACCAAAGTACGGCACATCCCTCACTGCATGAGATGAGACCTTCATGCTTGTCCCTCTACTCCCGCAGGAAGGGGGCCACCCCGGCCAGCGTGGGCTCCGGGTTGCAGCAGTTTTGCAGCTCAGCCATCTCCATAGCAACCATGAACCTCTCAGACTGCAAGATTTCCAGTGACATTGTCGTGTGAGTGGGGGCCCTGCCAATAGTTTGTAATGTGCTGTACACACTCCATTGATTCTCCCTCCTACACACAGCGCTATGCTAGAGGGCCTGACAGTCAACCCTAATGTCAAGGCAGTGGACATAAAGTTAGCCTCCAACGACCTTGGCCAGGGGCGTGACACCCAGAACCTCGCCACCGTGATATCACGAACAGAGTGCCTTCATCACCTGGACATGTCGGACTGCGGGCTGGACAACCATCTGCCAGAGTTTGTGCAGTCTGTTGCTGCTAACTCGGCTATCAGGCACTTAGCCATTGGGAAGAACTTCAATGGAAAGCCAGCGTAAGAGAAATAGATGGATGTCTTATTTCACTGAACCATCTGTCATCTTCACTTTCATTGTACCTCTTCTCCCAGCATACGAGCACAGGCCTTGAAACGGCTTGCGTCTTTCCTCTTGCGGGAGGACTGTCACCTTGAGTCCCTGTGCCTGAGTGAGTCCCGGTTGAAGGAACAGACTGCTGTTGTGCTTGATGCCGTGGCAACCAACACGAGCCTCACCACACTCAACATCAGGTACGTTTGGAGCATCAGGTGGAGCTTGTACCCCCATGCCCCCACCCCCCACGACATACACACTGATATCCACCCCACACCCACCCACATCTTCAGTGGTAATCAGATGCAGAACCGAGGGACGAGGTGTCTTGCAAAGGCTCTGCTCACCAACTGCAAGCTGAGGGAGGTGATCTGGGACCACAATGACACTACTCTCTTCGGCTTCCAGGACGTTGCCAATGCACTTGAACAGTAGGTGGCTTACCTGTCGCGGCGCCTAGTGGTCTCTTTGTTGTTGAAAACGTTGTATGTAAGCATAGATATAATATCTATGATGTAAGTACAAGTAGTTAATGCCATTCTTACACTCACAGCAACTACACAGTCCGCACGATGCCCCTTCCGCTGTATGACATTGGCCGAGCAGGGAAGGACCCTTCAATCGAGGAAGCGGTGCAGAAACTCCAGGTGTTCCTCTGCAGGAACCACTCTGACGAGCGGCTGAAGGTGGAGTTGGCCGCAAGGCACCGCCACAGACTACTGACTGCTACACAACAGAGTGTAAGGGGAGGGAGGGATGGAGGGGAGAGACGGGGTAGGGGAGGGATAGGAAAGATGAAGGAGAGGAGAGAAGTGGAGGGGGGATGAAGGGAGGGGTGGAGGGGAGGGATGAAGGGAGGGGTGGAGGGGAGGGATGAAGGGAGGGGTGGAGGGGAGGGATGAAGAGAGGGGTGGGGAGGGAAACTGACTGAGCTACCGTGCCCTCCCTTGTGAACTGTAGTTGTCCTGAAACTGACCAATGAGATTTCAAAGTGGTGTGTACATGTAGAATAGCATGAGCTTTCGATTCCCCAGGCGGTTGTCAGTCGTGAGGTTGTTCAGCTGGAGGACCTGGCGAAGTGGGCGGAGAAGCTTCACGGGCCCTCACACAAGGACGTTGCCGAGGCATGGGAGGCCAAGGACCAGGCAAACAGTGTTGTCAAGGTGACATCAATCTTTTCTTAAACATTCCAGTGTTGTTGAGTTCACTGCCTCTGCTCACACACACCAGCTGACAGACGGACTCTACTCCCCACACGTGGAGGCGGAACAATTTGAAGCTGTACAGGCAGAAGTAAAGTCCTTGCTAGACTCCTTCATGGAGAAACTCTTTAAGGAACATGTGCAGGTGTGTGTGTGTCTGGAGTGAGAGGTGAGGGTGTGGTGAGGGAGAGGGAAGGTGTGTGTGTGGAGTGAGTGAGGGTGTGTGTAGAGTGCATGAGTGAGGGTGTGGTGAGGGAGAGGGAAGGTGTGTGTGTGGAGTGAGTGAGGGTGTGTGTAGAGTGCATGAGTGAGGGTGTGGTGAGGGAGGGGGAAGGTGTGTGTGTGTGAGGGTGTGTGTAGAGTGACTGAGGGTGTGGTGAAGGAGGGGGGAAAGGTGTGCGTGGAGTGTAGTATTGTAGTAGTGCAGAATAGTGTGTTGTGGTTTCATGTGTGAAGTTGGTTCCCACAGGAAAGCTCTGAGCGCATGGTGTCTCAGAGTTTGAAGGCATGCCCGACACTCCTCTCAGAGGAGACGCTACAGCAGTTTGTTGTGATGGAGATGGGCGAGGACTTCATGGAGGCGAAGAAGGCGGTGGGTCATAAGATGGCCCCCGAGATCATCAGCCGTGTCAGTGCTATCAACCTTGACGTGGCTGCCAACATTTCAGAGCTGATTGTGGAGCACATTCTGGACAAACTTGAGAGATGCAGCCGCACACTGGTGTGTCCATGCGTGTGTGTGTCTGTGTGCAGTCTTCCATGTACCACTTTCTTGCTCTCAGCTGAAGCTGAAGAAGGCAGCTGCGGCGAGTGGGGCCACTCCGGAGCAGAAGGTCTCACGAAACTTCACTTTCCGAGTCCAGGGGGAGGAATCCCCTCGTGAACGGAAGAAACGATCCCGGAGACCGGACTCCGACGAAAGTGAGAAGTAGTCAGTCGTAGACTATGATATGATCACTAGCGGCGAGGGACTGGCCCTAACCACTCTCTCTCTCTCTCCTCCGTCTCTTCCTCTCCCCTCTCCCAGTTGTGCTCCCCACCAACCCCTTGGAGACAGATGGTCCTGCCCTGCAGCACCTTGGGAAGACTAGGCCAAAGCCGGCCCGCCTGCACCGGGGTGGCAGACAACCCTCTGTGAAACCATCCATACCCAGTGTGGAAGAGGCAACGGACGCCCCATTTGAAGAACAGCATCTGGAAAGGAGCAGCACACCCCAGACCGAGCTGGACAAACCTGTAGAGAAACCACAGGAGGAGCTTGAGGAGAAGCCAGCTGAGAAGTTGGAGGAGAAACCAGCTGAGGAAAAGCCGGCACCTGTGAAGCCAGCTGAGCAACTGGAAGAGGGTTCAGCAGAGAGACAGTCAGCTGAGACGGAGGAAGAGTCACGGGAGCAACCGTCTCAAGAGAAGCTCAAGGAACAAGCAGATGAAGACAAACTGAAGGAGAAACCTGAGGAGAGCGAAGAGAAGGAGGAGTCACGGGAGACTAGCCGGCAAGAGGAGGTACAAAATGGTCCAGTGGTGGCAGTTGAGGAGGATGAGAAGAGAGTGCCCTCCCCTGAGATGAAACTGCAGGCATCGTCTCCTCCACCAGAGATACCCCGCATGTGAGACATCCTTCACTACACTACAGAGTAGAGTACACATTTGCTTGTGGTCGCATTCTGCGCTAAGAGCTGTTGGTCTTCCCTCAGTTCCTCACCAGAGAGCAATGCAGACGGGAAGGACCAGGCCTCCCCTCCTCCAGAGGAGCTACCTGTCAGGGAGAAGTCTCCAGATATCGATGTGAGTGTTTGGTTATGACCTGCAGGTGATCTTTGCTCTTGAGTATTGTGAGAGTGTACCTTTACTACAAACCACTAGACATCCACAAGTGAGGATCCCCCCTCGCGAGAGAGTTCCAAAAAGGATAGGAAAAAGTCAAAGAAGGAGAAGAAAGAAGCAAAAGTAGCTGCTCGCCCTGCCACCCCCGAACACATACCCATTTCAAAGGAGGAAGAAAAGAAGGCAAAGGCCGTCAAAGACAGGCGGAGGTAGTTGTGCGCTGGGAAGTGGGTGGACGGCCCTTCTCGCTTACAAAACTTCCCTCTTCTTGCCCCTAGGTCTGGTTTCTCCAAGATCTTTGGTAGTCGTTCAAAGCCCAAGGTTGAGGGTTCAGAGGCAACAATAGATGGAGAGGCACTGAAGGAACAAGAGAAAGTACACGTAAGATCTGTCTGTTGTGCATCACTGGTACGAATACTTGATAGCTACCCACCGCTGAAATCTGCTATGCTAGGAGCCCCCAGTCGAGCCTAAGCTAAAGACCAAGGATGACTCTGAAGTCAGACTGACTCCGGAGGCAGTGCGCAAGGCCCCACCACCTGTGAGGGATAAACCTAAGAAGGCACAGTCTGTAGATTTTGGCTTAACGGGTGGTCCTGAGGGGGAGGAGGAGGAGAAGAAGGCACCAGTGGGTGCGTCTGCTCCCATGAGCGAGCTCGCCAGTGTGCTCAAGATGGGTATTGTCACACCACTTAAGCCCAGGGTAGGTGTACCATTTGATAATACATCTGAGTGTACGTTGTCGACCACGTTATCCTATTCTCCCTCCAGCCTCCCCCATCTGACAAGGTTGAAGGCAGTCCACCAGTTGCACCACGGCAGGGTCTCTCCACAGAGGAATCCACCCCACCACAGGTGGCCAAGAAGGGCCCACCCAGTCGCCCTAAACCCAAGCCAAGACCCCGGGTGAAGAAGGCACACACTGATGAACTGATTATTCCTACTGGTGAGCACGAGAAGGCACCACTAGAGAGCTCTGCGTCACCAGAGGGCTCCAAGTCCCCTGATGTGGCACCTGTGGAAGATCAGAAGCAACCAGGGCAGAAAGGAGAGGATACACCGCATCATGGTTAGTTCCTGGATCAGCATCATCTGTAGTAGTGCTTCATGGTTGGTTTTCACAAACACACACACACTCTAACAGATTCAAATCATATAGTCGAAGGGGAGGGTAAGGAGGAGTCAGGAGAGAAAGGAAAGAGTGGGAAAGAGGAAGAGGGAGGTGATCCTTCATTGGACACGTTAGTATGAACCTGTTAGTAGACATTGTCTTCATTTGTCATTTCCATGTGTAGCTGAGCACATTTTTTTAGCAAATTTGCAAGAAAGTTGTATTTCCTTTCAAGTTTGTCTATAATTAGCTAGCTGTGTGTTCCATGCAATAATTCAAGGTGGACGTATTGTCACAGTGTTCCTTTGAAGTCGCTACTGCAGTGTTGAAACACAGCAGCAAATGGTTTGATCACCTGTATGGACAAATTGATCAAGATCCAACCTCACATCCCAAGTTTAGCTTGTGTCATCAGCACCCACCGTACCTGATTAAGGTGCTTCTGTGTGTCCTGTTGTAGCTCCATGTCTGCTTTGCTTTTCTTCAGTGAGTTGATGGTCACCCCTGCAGTGCAGTTTAAGACATATACAGCCCCTCACAGTTGGCGTTGAGCCCCTTGGGTTCAGTGCTGTGTAAGGTGTATTGCACTGTCTCATGCCATTACTAAGAGCTCACATCCCACTTCCCTGAAATAGTCTCGGTACCAGACTCTTCGCGAAGAGTCTGGTACCCATGGGTACCGAGACTATCCCTGAAACTAGAATGCATGCCATCTTAATTAGAGTGGGTGAGCTCCAATTCGAATGAGTCAAGCTCTCCCGAATTATGGTATACCGGTACTACGCACTGATGTCGGAATTAGCTTCGCGGAGCTCCTTCAGTACTTCAGCCAGCTGCGTTTGGCTGTGTGTAGTCATCTAGCCACGCGAGACTGCACCCACGCCGCGCCCGCGCTCTATATATAGTCTCGGAACCAGACCCTTCGCGCGGGTCTGGTTCCGAGACCAGCGGGAATCTCAGATTATAAAATTTGCGCAGCCATGCCTCGTGTGGACTCGGACATCAAACTGGACTTCAAGGACGTGCTAGTGCGTCCCAAGAGGAGTACCCTGAAGAGCAGGTCGGAGGTGAGGACTCGCAGTGCTTGCAATACTCCCTGCCATGCATAACGCCATGCAGCTGGTAGTACTAGTAGGTATGTGTGTGCATGGCGCGCGCAAAGTGCGCTATGGTTTCAACCAGGGATACTATAATCACGCCCTTGCATGTTGACAGTATAGAAGTTCTGCACTTCATGCATCTAGCAACAGTTGCTAGGTGGAGTGGCTAAAATGTGTTGTGTGAATTTAACTGTTATAACAAGGGGGTGACACTCCCATAGAACGCCATAGTCACAGCTGTGACTTATCTGCACCAGCAGAAAGGGCGGGACAGGGGGAGGTGAGTGGGTGCAACCAAAGGGTGCAGACAGCATAGCCGTATCTGAGCTTGGCCTTGAAAAGCCCTTGGTTGGAGCCAAGTGGGCCATTTCTCTCCTCCTTCGCATGGGCTGACAAAACAACCTTGTAGGGCCTCCATTTCTGGCAGTGAAGCTTTTTTCTCAGTTTAGATGGGCGATGGTTGGCTGAGAGCAGTGACTATTGAATACCTTTTGATGGGTGGGTGCGTCACATACGTTTAGAGGATTGCTGCATGGTCATGTGTGTGGAGTTTGGGGGGAAGAGAAATTGAGGTTTAATATCCATAAGCTAAGAGAGGCCTCCGGAGAAAAAGAATTTATTGGGTAATGGGTTAAACTTCTCCATTCTAAACTACTATGACAGTGACGGTCAGAAGACTGAAAGTATGAGTTCCACACTTGCTCGTGTCTCCGAGGCCAGTGTAGAGCTTACCCTTCTTTCTCATGAAACAGAAATGAACAATAAATTCTCCGGCAATAGACGGTCCTATAACACTAGCCTCATTCCCAGGCTAGCCTGGGAACGAGGCTACTGTAACATAGTCGTGGTGTCACGTGCAGAACTTCTATTGCACCCAGCTCCCAGCTTCCTGAGTTTCTGAGTGCTTGCAGTCGGAGAGGGGTCAGGGGTTAGGGCTGTGTGTGTGTGGGAGGGTACAGTTCACATGGACATGTATCGTCTACCTGTCTTCAGGTGAATCTCCATCGTGACTTCATCTTCCGCCACTCCAAGCATGCCTACAATGGTATTCCAGTCATTGCCTCCAACATGGATACTGTTGGCACTTTTGAGATGGCTAAGTCCCTTTCCAAGGTCAGACCATCACCAAACCACCATATCGATAATGAACTTCACGGAACCTTGAGGTTTATTATCTGAGCCAGAAACAGCATCCTGTTCTATAGTAGCCTCGTTCCAAGGCCCACACACGGAACGCTGAAGTGTCACCAGGCCCTCTTCCACGTTCCGCGTGTCGGCCTGGGTATGAGGCTAGTTCTATAGGGCCACTTGTAATTGTTGTAGTGTGTGCCTGGGGGCATGAATAGCCTCATTCCCAGGCCTTCAGCTTATGATCCAAAATGTAATTTTGGCACACAAACATACCCCTCCTCCCCATAAGACTGCTTTCTTTACATTATCGATTTCTTTGAGTGGTATTTCAGCTGCTCTCTTGTAGCATACCCAGTGTGGTTGGGCGCATATGGTGTGTATACACATGCAGCATATACAAGTTACTTTCCATGCACTGTGAGCTTTACCAACATGCTCTCCACCCAGTATGATGTGTTCACTACGGTCCACAAACACTATACTGTCGACGAATGGAAGACTTTTGCATCAGAGAATCCTGATGTCCTGAAGGTATAGGCAGTGTTGTCACTCACTAGTACTACCGTCTCACTCCAGAGGTGCTGTTCTCTTACGTACTCCACAGAGCGTTGCAGTGAGCTCAGGCAGCAGTGAGGATGACTATGCAAAGCTGTGCAGGATCATCGAATCTGTTCCAAGCATCAAGTATATCTGTCTGGACGTGGCCAATGGGTACTCGGAGCATTTCGTGTCCTTCGTACGTCAGGTCCGGAAGGAGTTCCCGAACCACACCATAATGGTAACATGTGAACATAGCCTCTGTGGGTTCTCTGGTTCTTGGTGATGAAGAACTGGAGGTGAGAATGAATGAATCCCTTTGTGCCTGGTGCGTAGGCTGGCAATGTGGTGACTGGGGAGATGGTGGAGGAACTGGTGCTGAGTGGAGCAGACATCATCAAAGTGGGCATTGGGCCAGGTAGGATTATCACTGGTGGTGTGTGTGTGGTGGGGTGGAGGGGGAGGTGTCATCGTCTTTTGGTACAGGGTCTGTGTGCACAACGCGCAAGAAGACTGGTGTGGGGTATCCCCAGCTGAGTGCAGTGTTGGAGTGTGCGGACGCTGCGCACGGCCTGGGAGGACACATCGTGTCTGTGAGGGAGCACACACATTGTATTTCACTGACACGGTGATCAGTTGCTGTACTGTCTGTGCTTGCAGGATGGAGGCTGCACATGTCCTGGAGATGTGGCCAAAGCGTTTGGTCTGTCAGAATACACTGCTCCCTAAACTCCTCACTCACTAATGCCCCTCCCCCAACAGGTGCCGGTGCAGACTTTGTGATGCTAGGGGGAATGTTTGCTGGCCATGACCAGTCGGGAGGGGAGATCATTGAGCGGGACGGGAAGAAGTACAAGCTGTTCTATGGCATGAGCTCTGCCACTGCCATGCACAAACACAGCGGGGTCAAGGACTACAGGTATGCACTCATTCCCAGTGTGTTGTCATAGCAGTATGTACCTGTGTAATGGGTTGTGATGATATATACCATGACTGAATACATGGACACGGTGTGAAGTTTTGTACCCCTCCCTCAGGGCCTCGGAGGGCAAGACGGTGGAGCTGGAGTATCGTGGTGATGTCAACCCTATGGTGCAGGATATCCTGGGGGGGTTGCGCTCGACATGTACCTACGTTGGCGCACAGAAGCTGAAGGAACTCAGCCGGAGAACCACATTTATCCGTGTAACACAACAAACCAATGAGATATTCCGGTAGTGAACCAGCAGGTACACAAGAATTAGTATTCGTTGACCTGTATAATAATATGTGGATGTAGAAGACAGTCTATTACATGTATCCCCCACCGAGTACTTTGCTTGTACATTCTGTTTATGAATGCAGAGCCTACACGTTTCAACATACTGGTAGAAACTAGAGCTTGTATGTTACCAGAGATGGCGGAGAAGTTGTAATGGTGATCACCTGCAGTTTTCCTTGCCAGTTGCTCTATATACCCGGAGTGTGGTTGCATGCAAATTCAATTGACAACTGACTTTTCCAAATCCAAGCTGGGAGGCCCTGGAAACGAAGCTAGAGTAGGCCTACACCATGTACGTGACCAGCTGGGAGCTGCCAACTGTCATGACATCATTGCAATGACGATGATGTCATCATGCACTCTTGATACCGTAGATTTCAGGTTGGTTGTCCAAAAAATTCGGAATGCAAAACTGCAAAAGTATCATGTGACTTGAATCCACCAATAGAATCCAAGTTGTCGCGTGACAACTTGGATTCTATTGGTGGATTCAAGTCACGTGATACTTTTGTAGTTTTGCATTCCCAATTTTTTGGACAACCAACCTGAAATCTACTGTAGATATACATGTAGTACATCATGATATAGCAACATTGACTGGTCCTGTCTGTAAGAGGGTGGAGAGGTTAGCTATTGTATCCTTCATTAGATCCTCTGATTGTTTTGTACCAGTGGGAGGGTGTGGCTGTCCACCATCAGCTGTGGACATGTTCTCTGATAATCTGTGATCCTTGTGCTATGTGGAGAGGGAGACCCTAGTAATTTCACAGACCACTACAGAAACGAGGAGGAATCCAGTTCAGTCCTGGTTGCTGCATATAGCTTAGCTTAGCAAATAATTGTGCAGTGAAATACGTTCTGGGTGGTCAATATAACAAGTAGTTCCAGGGGGTGGTCAAACTTCTTCAAGGGGTTCATATTTATGGTTCGGTGAGTGGGAGGGGGAGGGGGGATATTAGTTTGGGGGGACCAATTTTCCACCAAATTAAAGTTTTGGTTGTGCAGACAAAGACCAAATTCCAGTGACACACCTGCTGCTGGTGTTTGGCTGTGCCTGAGACTTGACCCTGGATCTCAGTGAATGCCTGGTCCAACAGCTCCAAATTACATTTGATCTTCTGAAAGTCCTGCAGCAGTAAAACACAGCTTTACACTCAGTCTGCCCCTTCTCGGTAACAGTTTGGCAAGCCAAGCAGTGACTGTGACAGCATACACACAACACGGACATGTAGCTGGGATACAGGGTCTGCATATGACACTCTCAATCGGACAATATAATAGTCATCACGCCTTACCTTCTCTTTACGGTGTTTCATCTTCCTGCCCACATTCTTCACTTTGAAGGGGTGACTGACTGCTTTGGCCTGAGGGACAGCATATTTCTTTCTCGGCTTGCCCATTTTGGTATTGCTACTCTATTTAATGAGCACCCACGTGTTCATTTTAGTTGGGCATCTTTTAGAGCGCTACATCATGGAGGATCCAGCGAGTGGTGAGGTACGTTCAGGTTCGTTATTATGCATTTAAAACTCTGATATCTTTTATGCTCTTGTGGTGATAATCTATTGCAGTTGGTAGCCAGGGAGCTTCCAGAGCTCTTCAGGCTGCTGGAAGACATGAAGGGAAAGGTACGTTAGTTATAGGGCTGTGAGTGCAGGATTAACAGCTAAGTTGACGTAAACCATTATTGTGCCGCACGCAAGACGTGTATAGATAGGAGATGCTCCTATACGTGGAACAAGCTACTTATGTCGTTTCCCTTTGTATGATCTGATGCAAATCCATCTGCCGTTTTCTGCATGGGAGTAGTTGCATCCTGAAGAGGATCCTATTGAGAAGTCTCCAAACGAATTGCTTATCGGTCACTGTGTGCCTGTACTGAATCATGTATATTGGTGAATGCAAACTTGTCTGTTGCACAGAAGTTTTTTTTACCGGAAGTCAATGAAGTGATCGAACCTTGCACTAGCCCTGTTGCTAGTTGCTAGTCTGCTACCTCTACATGCTTCTTGTATATCATTGTGCTGTATACATTATTACGGAATGCTAATTTGCTGTGGCATGTGTACACGGACGTCATGCCACCCCCTGAGATGAAGTGTAGTAGTATTGGTTTTACATCCACGGACGTATCATAGTGTGAATATTTGTACCTGGTCTCTGCAGGTGTTGGAGGTGGGGGAGCATGTCAATGCCGTGAAGAACCATATCCAGAGTGCCAAGTACAACACTGAGAAGGTAGACCTCATTGGACCAGCATCAACATTTGGGTAGCCTGGATTCATACTGATTTCGTTTGTTGTGAAGGGAATTAGCCTGCTGGAAGTGAAGAATCACATGTTATTGAGGTATGTCTGTGCTATAACCTGCTTGAGCGTGAAGCTGTTTACAAGGGTTCCCCTTCCCCAACACAAACCACACATGCTAAGCTACGTGATTAATCTGACCCAGCTTATGCTGATGAAGGTAGAGGGTCACTCCATCATTGGGTGTGGACCTGTCAGGCGCCTGGTGGAGATCAGAACTGTGAGACTCATGCTGTAAAGTGCCTGACTCACGTGCAGCTACAAGTGTGTAGACATTCACATTTTCAATTGCTGGTAGGTTTTGGAAAAGATTCGACCTCTGGATCAGAAGTTACGGTACCAAATTGACAAGCTCATTAGGACGGCTACCACAGGACGAGCAGGTATTCCCTTTCCTGTTCCAAACACGGCAGCACTCACTATTGTAGTCTGTTTCTTGCCAGCCAGTGATCCACTGACGTTTAGGCCAAATCCAGGCAGCCTTGTGTCCAAGGTCAGACTGCAAACATCCACAACGTCTGAAGCATTGGTTGCATTATGTGTGTGTGTTTCTATAGCTGGAACAGGAGGAGGAAGAGGAAGGGGAAGGAGACAGTGAGGAGGAGGAGAACGAGGGGTTCACCCAGCAAACCAGAACCTATGTCCCACCTAAAGTTGTTGCTGTGCCCTATGGTAAGCATATTACCTCTTTCATGTTTCCTATGGAATCACTATTCCCCCTCCCCAGAGGACGAGAAGGGGCAGGGGAAGAGGAGGCAGCAGCCTCATCTCAGAAGTTCTCTCATCCATGATCTTCGGAATGAGCTCCTGGATACACCAGAGGAGGTCCATGTAAGCCCCCACCCCACTTCTGATGAAAGTCCAGCCATTGTGCATGGATGGTACTACTCAACTTCACTGCATTCAGGATGTTGGTTCTGGGGTGAGGAGGCGGAGAGAGGTCCAGGAAGAAAGGGAGAGAGAACGGTACATACGTACACATACCTTTGTGATGTCACAAGCTGCTCACCCAATCAGCTAGAGCAGTAATACAGTGGCCTATGCATGTGCAGGTACGAGGAAGAGCACTTCCTGCGTCTGTCCCACCCGGGAGGGAGACATGGAGAGGGAGGGAGGGCGACACGGGATGTGATGGAGGAATTAACCGACTTCAGCGCCCTCAAGGGGCTGACCAAGGAGGAGAGGGTGAGGATCATCTATCATTGTGACCTTGTGTCCATGGTAGTTACACCCATGGACTTGTGATGTACAACAATTTGGCTGTCCTTAGCTGGCAGGCAAAGTTGTTTCTCATCAACCTCTTCAATTTAGGGTGCAGGCAGGCACCATTATTCATTGTGCTCTTATAGCAACAAATAATTATTATGTATATAATCATCATGGCTCTGATGCAAGTGCTGATGACCATACTTCACTGTGAAGATTTTTGTCTACACTACTGCAGGAGGGTAAGGCTAGGAAAAATAATCCAAAGAGGCTTCAGGGCAAATCTGGAACTCGGAAGGGCAGAAGGAAGAAAGGTTGGTATAGTCTAGTGCTCCACGTGCCCCCCAAGTCATCACAGAACATTGTTTGCAGGTTCAAAGAGAATGCGGCGACAGTGACAGTAGGACATACAGCAATACAACAGTCACAGTAAAGCAAATGCACAGCATTCATTGTATTGCAACAGATAACATTGCATATCCACGATAATTTGAGAGTGGAATTTGCCTAACATTAGCACTATACTGGCACAAAGCAGGAATCCATACAGTGCACAAGACAACAATAAAAATAGTGATGTCATATTTTCAAGCCTTGAGACTGAATACAAGGGTGAGGAACTGCTCGTAGGAGATCTGGATCCACCCATTCCGGTTGGTATCGTATGCCTTGAAGGAGTTGGTCAGGGTCTGGAGAACAAGAAGAGATCCAAGATTGGAAGTGGCCTGGTCAGTAGCTTGCAGTGCAGTTTACTAGACATCGATCTAACACCTGGCAGGAGGTACTCACTAATAGACCCACCTGTATCACAACACAACACTGGATGAAGTCATCAAAAGCAACTGTGCCTTTTCCTGTCCGGTCAAACTTTCGTATGAGCAGGTCATAGAAACGATCTGACAGGCGGTAGCCGAAGCTGGTCAGTGCTGGGAGAGTATGAACAGAGAAGGGCTTCAAATGTAGAGCTAGAATGACAGACAAACAGCCTTCCCTACCAGTTTTCAGCTCGTTCTTGTCGATGCTCCCTGAGTTATCCCGATCATAGCTCTTGAAGGTTGTCTGCCAGTCGTTGACGTACTTCCACAGTGACCCAAACTCCTGGAAGTTGATGGTACCACTGCGATCACGATCAAACATACCTGTGGGGTGTGAGTGAGTCAGCCAACCAGTACTGCTCACAGTAGTCACTCATGCACAAGCGTCCAACATACCAATCATCAGTCGAACTGTCTCTGGGTTGAATGTGGTCCATGAACCTGTAGAGGAGAAACGGTATACAAGGTGACAAGCACCACAAACACTAGTCTTGTGGTCCAGACTCAGGGGGAGGAGAGAGTCTGGTCAAGTTGCCATAAGGCTTTGTGTTGCATAATCAGCAGTAGGAAGGCTAACTAAGTCAGAGATGCCATGCCAACTCTGCAAGTAAATGAGTGAGATGTGCTGTGAAAATGTGTGTGTGTGTACAGCAGTTCATTCCAGTTGCTTCATTGCTTTTGTCCTTAGCAGAAGGCTGTACCACGCAGTTTGACAAGGTGGTAGTGCCTGCTCTTCGATGCGGATTGACACAGGCTAGGAGTCCATTTGAATTGTGGTCGTCCTTGTCCATAGGGCATAAATTAGCCATACAGCTATACACGTTCAGAACTAGTATACAACCACATGTATGTGCGCCGTATTCCCAAGCCCCACCCACAAAATAAGCGGCTAGCTACTAATGCGTGAGATTTGCTGTAGTAAGCGTGAGATTGCGGGCGAATACACGAGTTGCATATGCGCAATTCGTGAGAGTTGGCAAGTCTGACTAAGTGGGTTGGGCCATGTGTGTAGTTGACAATGTTAGCTGGTGTACTACTGTACTGAAAGGCAACAGCATGCTGTTGAATTCCTGGCAGGTCAGACACCAGAAGATGGGAACTTGACCAGACTCTCCCCTCCCTGTAGTGGGTGTGGTGAGAGGCTGGCCCGCAAGACTACAGCAACACTCAGGTCACCGACTCACCATTTGATAAAGCCTGTTGCAACTCATCAGATGATATTGCCCCACTCCTGTCCTTGTCCACTCTACAGTACACAGCACACAGAATATACTGATATGACCACACCCACCGTTGACAGGACAATTTAATAATCAAAGTCAAAACGAGTTCCACAGGTTGGAAATGGTGTCCTCTTTTGCGCTCACTTTTGGAAGATGCTCCATAGAAACTGTTGTTGGGGGTCCACTGCTGGTTGGCCGTAGCCTTGCTGGGGATAATAGCCGGACATGTCGCACTGGTCCACTAGCTAGGTCGTTTTGGAATTTGCAAAAATAATATTATAATGTTCCGCAAAATTAGAATGGATAACGGAAGAATGCGGATCCAGTATTCTATTACGGGCACGTGTTAGAAAAGTTGACGATTGAAGCCGGCCGAAGGTGTAGGCTGTAGCGATGCATCTGTACGCGTTGACGCTGCAGAAGGCCTCCTGCATCACGCAGGCAATCCACGGTAACTTCTCGGGTACCAAGCAGCAAGAGATCGTTGTGTCACGTGGCAAGACTCTGGAGATTCTACGCACTGACCCGAACACGGGGAAACTTCACTCGCTGCTCTCTCTGGAAGTGTTTGGGCTTGTTCGTGCCATTATGCCCTTCAGGCTTACTGGCAGCACCAAAGGTACGTTTTGATGCTGTGTGGTGGGCATTTATTCTAATTGATGCGCACCGAACAACCTTCTGCAGACTATCTCGTAGTTGGCAGTGATTCGGGAAGGATCGTCATCTTGGAGTATGACCCTGCAAAGAATGCATTTGAAAAAGCAAGTGCTCCCCACTGAGCAGTATAAGAATGATCCGATGGGCCTTGTGTAGTCCTGATTACTGATGTCTTGGTGTTCAGGTGCATCAGGAGACGTTTGGCAAGAGTGGCTGCCGCAGGATTGTGCCAGGGCAATATCTTGCAGTGGACCCAAAAGGAAGGGCAGTTATGATTGGTATGTTCCAATGCCAACTGCACTCTACATCGTCTAACCACCCATACACGCGCACACACTCCTTGCTTTTCCAGGAGCTGTTGAGAAGCAGAAGCTGGTGTACATCCTGAATCGTGACTCGGCAGCCCGGCTGACCATCTCCTCTCCACTTGAGGCCCACAAGACACACACCCTCCTCTACCATACCGTGGGTGTGGATGTTGGCTTTGAGAACCCCATGTTCGCATGTCTTGAGTTGGACTACGAGGTATGACTGAGATGACTGAGCAAGTTTTGCCATAGGAAACAGAGACTGCTTTATGGGCAGTCTTCCTTGCTCCCTTGCAGGAAGCTGATAATGACCCAACGGGAGAGGCTGCGCAGGTGGCACAGCAGGTTAGCAACACACCATCTTCACCACTCTCACTGCCGATAGACTTAGCACCTCACCCTCTACAGATGTTGACGTTCTATGAGCTGGACCTGGGGCTCAACCACGTTGTGAGGAAGTACAGTGAACCACTCGAGGACACGGCCAACATGCTAATCACAGGTGAAGATTTCATTGGTGGAAGTATATTCTGGACACGGTATGCTTTTATTGTGGAATGAGTAGTGACCTTTGCCCTCTTCCACAGTGCCAGGAGGGAGTGACGGTCCAAGTGGTGTGTTGGTGTGCTGTGAGAACTACCTGGTGTACAAAAACTTTGGGGACCAACCCGACCTCCGCTGCCCCATCCCACGGAGGAAGGTGTGGTGGGGACGGCAGGGAGGGAAAAGAGGGAGTGACGTTGGTATGCTATAATTATGTCTCTCCCTTCAGCACGACTTGGATGACGCTGAGAGGAGTATGTTGTTTGTGTGCAGTGCCACACACCGGACAAAAGTGAGAGTTGACTGCCCATGGATACTGTTGCGTGGTTGCATATTCAATGTACATGTGTCTCATCCTCCACACGCACTTTCAGCACATGTTCTTTTTCCTGATCCAAACGGAGCAAGGAGACATCTTCAAGGTCACCCTAGAGTCAGACGATGATGTGGTAAGTGGGTTACAGATCACATGACTTCCCCCTGGAGATCACGTGACTTCCCCAGGAGATCACATGATACCTCACTCTTAATACAGGTGACTGAAATTCGCATTAAATATTTTGACACGGTGCCAGTGGCAATGTCGATGTCAGTACTGAAGACTGGATTTCTCTTCTGTGCCTCTGAGTTTGGAAACCAGTGAGTGGAAGCGTGCCATCACCAGTTATTACTTCAAGAGTCTTCACTGTTCCTCCTTCCCTCCCTGCAGTGCTCTCTATCAGATTGCCCACCTTGGCGATGATGATGATGAGCCAGAATTCTCCAGCGCGATGCAGTTAGAGGAAGGGGAGACATTTTTCTTTGCCCCCCGGCCGCTGCGTAACCTCGTGCAGGTGGATGAGGTGGAGAGTCTGTCCCCCATCATGTCCTGCCAGGTGTGTTCATGGAGTGTGGGGATAACGTTAACACAAGCAGTGTTAGTGGGCATGTGCTGCTGGCTGTGATGACGTTCTGCTGCCCCAGTCTGAATGTGTGGACATGTGTGACAGGCAGATTAACTGAGGCTGGCTGGCTGGCTGGCTGGCTGCAGTTGTTTTAGGCACAGAATGTTCTGCACATGTAAATAAGTGTTTCCTCCAATCAGATTGCTGATCTTGCTGGCGAGGATACCCCTCAGCTCTATGTGGCATGTGGGCGTGGTCCCCGGTCCACCCTGCGAGTGCTCAGGCATGGCCTTGAGGTTAGCCATGCTGCCACGCCCTCCCACACCTCCTCCTTGTACACACACTCTCATACCTCTCGCATGCTCTCCTGCATCAGGTGACCGAGATGGCTGTCTCCGAGTTGCCTGGTAACCCCAACGCCGTGTGGACAGTAAAGACCAATGCTGCAGGTTCGAACTGTCACTGTGTGTACAGTGTGTTGTGTGCCATAATGGAAGCAGTGTCAGTTGATGTGTGTGCTGCTGGCTGTGATGATGTTCTGCCGCCCCAGTCTGAATGTTTGGACGTGTGTGACAGGCAGATTAACTGAGGCTGGCTGGCTGCAAGTGTCTTAGGCACAGATAGACTTGAACTGTGTGTACTTGTGTAGGGAGTGTGTGAGTGGATGTACGGCACATTGTGTGTTGTACATGTGAACTATGACGGCCAATAACCTGCAACTCTGTAGTGTGCAGCATTGTCATTGTGCTCAGTCCAGTCTGTGTGTGTGTGTGTGTGTGTGTGTGTGTGTGTGTGTGTGTGTGTGTGTGTGTGTGTGTGTGTGTGTGTGTGTGTGTGTGTGTGTGTGTTGTGCTGTGCTGTGCTGGATGTGCTACTAATGGGTGGACACTCGCTGAGTGTTACCACCGTCTCGCTTTCTTGCAGATGTCTGCTGAGAAGATGGAACAGGTAATTGTCTAGTAATGGACTCCTGCCATGCTTCCCGTCAAGTCCACATACATGTACTCGGCTGTAACTAGGTCATCTGTGTAGGTACACTGCAGTTGTTCAGATAGCTACATGTTAGCAAACATTTCCTTCGATCCCCTCCAGATGAGTTTGATGCGTACATTGTGGTGTCCTTCACCAACGCTACACTTGTTCTCTCAATCGGGGAGACGGTGGAGGAGGTTACAGACTCGGGGTACCTGGGAACCACACCCACCCTTGCATGTTCCCGCCTTGGAGACGACGCTCTGATTCAGGTACAACAACACAGTCTTTGCTGAGCAAGGTCTTGCACATGGCAGGTGTCTGAGCATGGTCTCACATGTGGCAGGTGTCTGAGAATGGTCTCACATGTGGCAGGTGTCTGAGAATGGTCTCACATGTGGCAGGTGTCTGAGCATGGTCTCACATGTGGCAGGTGTCTGAGAATGGTCTCACATGTGGCAGGTGTCTGAGAATGGTCTCACATGTGGCAGGTGTCTGAGAATGGTCTCACATGTAGCAGGTGTCTGAGCATGGTCTCACAGTGGCAGGTGTCTGAGAATGGTCTCACATGTAGCAGGTGTCTGAGCATGGTCTCACAGTGGCAGGTGTCTGAGCATGATCTTGCACATGACAGGTGAACCCACGGAGACCTGCTGGTTGAGTTGGCGGTTATTCTTTGCTGTAGGTGTACCCTGAGGGCATTCGGCACATCCGGGCGGACAAGAGGGTGAATGAGTGGAGGGCCCCGGGCAAGCGTACCATCAACAAATGTGCCCTGAATGAGCGGCAGGTATGTTGGGAGGGAGGCATGCAAGGTGGAGCAGTTAGTGTGTTGTGGTTTACGTGTTGGGAATGGTGTGGTTTATGTTTCAGAGGTCATTTCTCTTCATAGGTTGTGATAGCTCTCAGTGGAGGGGAGATTGTCTACTTTGAAATGGACCAGGTAGGGCACAGGTCTTGTTGTGGTCACTGTAGTTGCTGTTGTGAAACTGCATGGCTGCTCCTGTGCTGTGCAGTCCATGTTAAAACTGGCAGCTAGAGGAACACAGTGGTTGAGTTGGAGGATGGGCCCTCTCTGCTCATTGCTTCGCTGTGTGCACTGGACACTTGACCATTGTGTTGTAGTGCCACCTGGTACTCCCCCTCTGGGACTGTTGTGCTAGGGTATCATCTCTTTCCTGCAGTCTGGCCAGCTAAACGAATACACAGAGCGGAAGGAGATGTCCGCTGATGTGGTGTGTATGAGTCTTGGGTCAGTTCCCCCAGGAGAGCAACGGTCAAGATTTCTGGCTGTGGGCCTCACAGACCAGACTGTCAGGATCATCTCCCTGGATCCCTCCGTGAGTTGCTTGTGGAACACCACAGCTGGTTGCAGTAGTCCTGTCACATTGCCATGCGCTCTTGTGTGCTCACAAGCTTCTCCCTAACACCTGCACATACATGTACCACTCTCCCTCACACCTGCACACACCACTCTCCCTCACACCTGCACATACCACTCTCCCTCACACCTGCACATACCACTCTCCCTCACACCTGCACACACCACTCTCCCTCACACCTGCACATACCACTCTCCCTCACACATGCACATACCACTCTCCCTCACACCTGCTCTCCGTCCACCTGCACACACCACTCCCTCACACCTGCACACACACTCCCTCACACCTGCACACACCGGCCACTCTCCCTCACACCTGCACACACCACTCTCCCTCACACCTGCACATACCACTCTCCCTCACACCTGCACACACCACTCTCCCTCACACCTGCACATACCACTCTCCCTCACACATGCACACACCACTCTCCCTCACACCTGCTCTCCGTCCACCTGCACACACCACTCCCTCAAACTTGCACACACCACTCCTTCACACCTGCACACACCACTCCCTCACACCTGCACACACCACTCCCTCACACCTGCACACACCACTCCCTCACACACCACTCCCTCACACCTGCACACACCACTCCCTCACACCTTCACACACCACTCCCTCACACCTGCACACACCACTCCCTCACACCTGCACACACCACTCCCTCACACCTGCACACACTCCCTCACACCTGCACACACCACTCCCTCACACCTGCACATACCACTCACTCTCTGTACACTCTCTTGTGGAGGGCGTCCTGCATGCATAGCCTCGTTACCCGGCCTTTTAAGTCCCCAGTTTTTGATCGTTTACAGTATGCAAGAGTATACTGTAAGCTGGTACGTGTTATAGAAGGCCTGTGAAAGGGGCTATGTGTGCAGTTATAGTAGACTAATATGCTAGGTATCTTGGGCTAGGAATGAGATATGAAGCTGGGATTTGCACTATTGTGATCAGCATGAACAGAGTATTCCTGTGATGTCCCTTTTGCTGTCGGTTGAATTTTGGTGTCAGAATCATGAAAAACCATGGATTATAGCCTTTGGTTGACTGCAATTTTTGGCAAAAAATGTGACTGAGATTAAAAATCATTTTAAGGACATCTTTTGAAAGCTCTTTGTATGCTGACCGCAATTGCACAATTCCCAGCTTCATATCTCCTTCGCAATACCCATACCTAGTGCAACATTCTCTTCCTAGTCTACCAATTTTGGTTCATTGGTCCATTTTTGGCAGAAATGGCACATTGGTCACCCTATAAAACAGGAGTGCTGTTTCTGCCAAATTCCAAAATTGGCATGTCAAAATGTACCATAATCGGTAGAAAATGGTTTCTATACGTTGGCACATAACATACCTCCATCTCCCTCACACCTGCGCACACCACCATCGTCCTCCACACATGCCACGCCCACAGGACACCCTCCAGCCGCTGAGCATGCAGGCATTACCAGCTCCCCCAGAGTCTCTGTGCATTGTGGAGATGGGAGGGGGTGGGGAAGGGGAGAGGGGGCTAGGGAGTGTCGGGGGACTTTTCCTCAACATTGGGCTTCAGAATGGTGTTCTCTTGAAGACGGCTCTGGACTCCATCACGGGTGACCTCTCGGACACCAGGACCAGGTAGGGGTGTGCCAAGCGTCCACTTCCGATGTGTGTGTGTGTGTGATGTGCCTACTTCCACTGCCTTCCCTGTAGATACCTTGGTACACGGCCGGTGAAGCTGTTCCGAGTGCAGATGCACTCTTCGGAGAGTGTGCTGGCTGTGTCCAGCCGCTCCTGGCTCAGCTATACCTTCCAGTCACGCTTCCACTTGACCCCACTCTCATATGACGTCCTGGATTTTGCCTCAGGGTTCTCTTCTGAGCAGTGTCCAGAAGGCATTGTTGCCATTGCAGCCAACACCCTAAGGTAGGCGAACTGAGTCAGGAGCAGAGGTGCATGCACAGTTTGTTGAAGGTAACCTGGCAGGAAGTGGGCAGTGGTGTGACAACCAGTGGGTGAGTCTATTGTGGGGCAATAGTTCAGGTGAGAATACCCCCTCTTCCAGACCTAATCCTTTCTCTCCTCTATGTTGCAGGATTCTGTCTCTGGAGAAGCTGGGTGTGATCTTCAACCAGGTGGCGACCCCCCTTCAGTTCACACCACGCAAGCTAGCTGTGCACCCCTCTACTGGGAATCTCGTGCTCCTGGAGACCGACCACAACACGTTCACTGAGGCTACCAAAGCACAACGCAAACAGCTGATGGCCGAGGTGTGTTGTGTGTGTACACAGCCTTGTTTGATTGACGTTCTAGTGCATAAACTACAACAAGCCTTTTGCCCTGCCTAAAATCTGTACTCCTGCCACAAAGGAAAGCTCTTCTCGGACCTCACAGGAAATGGTGCAGACGGCAGGGGAAGATGAGCAGGAGGCCGCAGCAGAGGCAGCCGAAGCTTTCCTTGCGGAGGAACTGCCTGAGACCATCTTCGGAGCCCCCAAAGCTGGTAATGGAATGTGGGCCTCCTGCCTTCGCATCATGCACCCCACTGAGGTGAGTCGTACATGTACTTGCTGGGTGTGTCATGTGACTTACCATGTGACTTACTAGCTGTACCATGTAACTTACCAGCTATACCATGTCACTTACCAGTTGTTCCATGTGACTTAACCAGTTGTATCATGTGACATGCCAACTGTGCCATGTGACTCCCTTCTCACAGGGTCGCACTCTGGATCTTGTTCAGTTTGAGCAGAATGAAGCTGCCTTCAGGTAAGGAGATGCCTGTGCAAGGAGTGTGTACAGATTGTGTCACCTGTCTTCTCTCTCCAGTGTCGCAGTCTGCACGTTTGCCTCTCGTAGTGACGTGGAGTGGTACGTGGTTGTGGGGACAGCAAGGGACCTCACTCTCAACCCGCGCACATGCTCAGGGGGGTCTCTGGTTCTCTTCAGACTATCCCCTGATGGAACAAAACTTGAACACGTCCACACTGTGAGTGAAATGATTAACCCTTTGAATGCGCTCATTAATACCTTCCGGTCACATGACTCCTGATAGCAAATACCTGTAAGGCTTTTTGCTGTTTAACTTGTAATCGCTGAGTGGAATTCAACTTCGGAGGCTAACTGTAATTCGTCTGCTAAGGGCATCATTGAGCCCCGACTTGTTATTGTGGCTGTTAGGCCGAGTTATACTCAAGCGCTCACCCAAGGTTCTCTCTCCCTGTTCTTGTGCCACTGATGTCTGCCCTCCAGCGGGTGTTGATACTGGACTGATGCCTCAAGCCTACACTTGTACATGTATAGAGCGGTTGCATTGACGTCACAAAACCACGTGACTGCACTTCCGTGTGGCAAATGAACATGGAGTTCAATGGCAGCTGAACGGAAACTACTGTCTCACTTGTACTCCAGGTCGTGTAGCTGCTCAATCTAATCAGCGTGGTAACTGCGATCGGTACGAGGAGCTCATAATTGATTGCTGATGCCCGTAGGGTCCGCCACTTCATGGTGTAATTAATCAGCAGGGTCTTCCCCACTTCATTAGCTTGCAAAATCACTGTAGGTATCTAAATACGCCGTTCAAGTTTTTGACAGGAGTAAAGTATGCTGTTTGAGCTCAAAAAGTTAACGCAGTGGTCATCTTGCGTTCCACTCTGTGGGCTTCGACACACCCTCAGACGCCTCTGGATGATGTTCCTGTGGCCATGGAACCATTCCAAGGTCGTCTCCTGGTGGGCGTTGGACGGTTACTTCGGATCTACGACATTGGGAAGAAGAAGATGCTCAGGAAATGTGAAAACAAGGTGAGTGATGGAATTTTGCTTTGACTGTGTATAGTACATTTACAATGATAGTCCCCTCTCCCCAGCACCTCCCCACGCTGGTGGTGGACATACAGACCATGGGACACCGGATCTTTGTTTCAGATGTGCAGGAATCGGTGCACTTTGTACGCTACAAGCCAATTGAGAACCAGCTTGTCATCTTTGCTGACGAAACCTACCAGAGGTCAGTGCTGAATAACTGCTATTGCTCTACCAGCAAAGCAGTGCAGATGGCAGCATTCCAGTGTGGTTCTTGGTCTTGCATGTGGTGTGTGAAGAATGTGTCTGCCCACACCTGCAGGTTCATGACCTGCTGCTGTATCCTGGACTACAATACGGTTGCTGCAGCTGACAAGTTTGGCAATATAGCTGTGGTAGGTGGTAATACCTGCGAACACCCCGTGCCGTGCTGATGTCCTCTCCTCCCTCCCAGATACGCCTCCCACAGGATGTGACGGATGAGGTAGATGAGGACCCCACAGGTAACAAGGCTGTCTGGGACAGAGGAGTTCTGAGCGGCGCATCACAGAAGGTAGCAGTGGCTGTTGTCGACTTCTGTTGTCCATGTCGATGCCCTGCATACCTCTTCCAACCTCTCCTCCCCCTCAGGCGGAGCTGCTGTGCTCCTATCACATTGGGGAGACTGTGAACTCCATCCATCGCACCACGCTCATCCCGGGAGGGTCTGAGATTGTGGTCTACACCACTCTCTCTGGGACTGTGGGGATGCTTGTGCCATTCACTTCACGAGAGGTGAGTACGTGTGGAGGGGGCATCACACTGCTGGTGGGCCTGTAGTACTGTGTTCAGCAACAGTGCTGATGGAAATGGACCACTCCCCAGGATATAGACTTCTTCCAGCACTTGGAGATGCACATGCGGGCAGAGCACTCCAGTTTAATTGGCAGGGACCACCTCTCTTTCCGATCCTACTATCTACCTGTGAAGGTGGGATGCGTGCACACAAACACACACTGCGCGCCTCACTGACACACACACTAGCACTACCTCCCTCCCATCCATAGAGTACCATGGATGGTGACCTTTGTGAACTCTACAACTCGCTGGACCCCAGCAAGAAGAGGGAGATTGCGGATGACCTGGACAGGACACCAAATGAGGTGTGGGGAGGGCGGGTTGAAGTGCCGTGTGGTATACCTTATTGTGCTTGTTTACTCTGAGAAGGGCTACTGTACGTGGAACAGTTTCTGTTTGAAGGAATTGATTCTTCCCAGTTGTTTACGGTACTAGCGCTATCATTTTCCATAGGTGTCCAAGAAAATTGAAGACATTCGCACAAGATATGCATTCTAGAACATTCTCTGCTAGTCTCCTCTTCCTGTTGCTAGTGCATTGTGTTGAGCAGCTGTGTACACCACTTGGCATGATGAAAACATGTCCATTCACTGATAGTAATTTGTTGTAACTGAATTAGAGTCACAGGCAGTCTTACACCACTGAACCACACACTCACCCGCCAAATTACTCATTGGAGTAGAGCCATTGCAAGATTATGCCACTGTTGAAAATCCAATTGCATGCGTTATGCCAAAGGATGTAATAATTGACCCACTCTATGTATACCTTGCACAATTGTGCATAACATACATTGTCACGTTAAACTATGAATGCACACAATACAAAAACTAGGCAAGTGCTCACATAAAAATGGGTTAAAATACTGCACTGATATAAATTAGCAAATGTGGCAGGCACAGTTCATTGGAGTTGTGGAATGAATAGAGACCGCACCCACAAGAGTGCTAGACATACACGTGATTACACAAGTGGAGGGATATCACCCACAGACACACACACACACACACACTCAAAACTGGGATTGTTCCAGGTAACCATGAACGTGCCTTGGCAGAGGCAGCTCACGGATCATGTCAAAGCGAATGTTCTGTCGAATCACAAACCTACAATAATGTTGCAAGGAGCGTACATGGTTGAACCGTGAGAGGGGGTTCAGCAGTCGTACAGGCACTGCCGGGGACCCCAGTGCCCTTGCCCTACTGAAGCAGAACACACCGTCACGGGAGTGGGCCATGGAGTGCACTATCAGCTCCACAACAGACTGGTAGCCCTCAGACTCTGAGTCAGGGAAACTATAGAAGCTGAAGAAGCCTGAGGAGAACTCTATCCTGGTGTGCAGCGTCTTCCCCTGTGACCGGAAGCTCAGACTGAGCAGGTAACGGTCATCAGAGCTGTCTCGAACAAGGAACGTTCCATCCTTTGTTCCATGAAGTTTCTCTTCTGCCTCTACTCTAGTAACGGGACCCCAGTACCACCCATGACGGGCCAGGTTACGGAGGCCGAGTGTCAGCCCATTAGGGGAATTGAGACGATGGTCCACTGTCTCGTATACACAGTCATGCTTGATTGCACTGCCACTCACACAAATTGCCATTGTTTTCTCAGCTGCAGGTGCCCCCGGAAGAGGGAGGGGGGGTAGAGGTCTTGACGCCAGTCTCTCATCCTCCTCTTCCTCCAGGCCATCCCATCTGCAGGACTGTCTGGATGATCTAAGTGGTCGTGTGTTGATGTAGCGTTCCTCAGTGTCTCTCCCCACCTGTTGGGAGCTGTATGTACTATACCATCTCCCCACATCCTTCATGGGACCAAATGCCTTTTCAAATGCCGCCTGATCGTAAACACCCAGTGTTTGAAGGTCTTCTATCTCTGAATTTGGCAAGAGTGCCTTGGACTGGCCAGGGGAGCTATTTGAGTCCGACTCACTCCCTTCTACTTTGCCTACTTGGTCAAATCCTGAGTCCACAGACTCATCACTGTCCTTGCGTGTCACTGGTGCTCCACCCAACGAACCTTCAAAAGTGTCCAACAACTCCTCCATCCAGAACAGAGTCTTTGGCTTGTTCTTATCTCTGTCTTTGTCCAGGGAAGACATGCGGGCAGGCAGAGTTGCACACTTGGCCTGGGGTGGCAGTTGGTCTGGCTCAGAGTCCACCGACCCGGTTCTGTTGCGTCGCAGCTTTGTTTTAATGACGGTGAGCATGGTCTTGCTTCTCTGCCTCCCTCCACTGGCATTCACCTCCTCTGAATGGTCCGTCTTTGGTTTGCGTTTTGGCATGGTTGACCTGCAGAGGTATATATACAGGGACATCATTCATTCAACCGTTCATTCAATCATGGAGTCATGTAATCCAAGTTCTGAGGCATGTATAGTAAACAGCTGCAGGTCAACTGAAGAACACGATCGGGCTGAGGTTTGGGGTATGTTGGGGCCAGATCAGACTACAAGGATCATGTTCTTCAGTTGATCAACAGCTGCTCTCAATTCAAGCACTCCCTATCCAGAACCAGTCTCTCACTTGATGGCAACAGACCACACACACGGACGCACGCACACTAATCAGACCTGGGAAATGCTATTTTGAATTCTGTCGGATACAGATTACACGGTACACCTACAGAACTTATCTTTGATTCGTGCTACAACTCACCACACGGCCTGCAGCACAGTCACCTACAACGCCGAGTCGTTCACACCAACTCTAAAAAGTGACGAATGAAGTCGAATGAACACGATCCAAACACCAACTCGTGTAAACTGTAACTGCACATTCCTTAGCTGCCAGCCTGGCATTACGTCACGATGACGTCACACCATGTGACCTGTCACGGGAGTAAACTTCACCACTTTTGTACGTACTTCGGAACGATCTAGGGCAGTTGTAAAATACGTTGCTGGTCGTGGAGCAGTAGTCACACCAAAATGCCAAGTTTCAAGCCCGATAAGCTGAGGGTGAACCTGAGGCTATCAATCAACCGCCTCAAGCTGCTGGAGAAGAAGAAAAGTCAGTTCTCTATCATAATATTAGTCTGAACGAATGTGGCAGAAATGTTGATGTATGCCCTGCCTGTGTGGCTGATTGGCACTATGCATCACGTACAGTGTGAGATCTCCACCCCCCCCCCCCCCCCCCCCAGCTGAAGAAGCGATGAAGGCTCGCAGGGAGATTGCTGACTATATGAAGAACAAGAGGACCGAGAGAGCAAGGATTAGGGTATGTCTACAAGAATGAACGAATTCAACCTTTATCACTTGGTATGATGTCATGCACTCCTGTGGCTGGGAGTATAGTAGCAGACAGCTCTTATCATGTGTAGTATGTTCAAAGCTATGTACTGGGTGACTCAGTGATGTGTGCAATGCTAATTCACACTGAGCAATGTTGTGAAGGCCTGAAGACAAGGCTGTTTCTGTGAGTGCTGTTCAGTCAGCCCTCTGTGCTCAAAAGAAATAACCGAAAATGACCGTACAAGTTTGAACAAGTTCAGGGCAATGGGTTGGGTTATGCAGGTCCTCTCCGTATCCCACAACTTGCTCTTAGGTATAAGAAGTGGCTTCTGCAAACACTGTAGGTTGTTTGCATATTTGTTTCTAATACACCACACCCCATTACAAATCTGCACTGTGTCACAATAGCTACTGGTGGTGGCCTGGCCTGAGAGTAGCTTATAATGAGTAGCTGTGTGGTGTAGCTAGCACTGATTTGTTGATGTCATGTGATGCTGTGATGTCAGGCAGTAGCTTCCTTACATTTTACTTGTAAAGGAAATTGGAACTAAGAATAGTAACAAGTACTTCCAGTGGTCATGTGATTTCTTATGATGTCATGATGCTGTGTCACAACATAACTAGGTGGAACATATCATTCGAGAGGACTACCTGGTGGAGGCCATGGAGGTTGTGGAACTTTACTGTGACCTGCTTCTGGCCAGATTTGGGATGCTAGAGCAAATGTCGTAAGTTCAATCATGGAGCACTCTGATTGGTCACTTGACACATGCCCTTTGCTCTATGTGCAGCTATTGTGAGGACACCCTAGCGGAGTCTGTGGCGACGCTAATATGGGTTGCTCCCCGGCTCTGTGCGGATGTGCAGGAGCTGACTCAGGCAAGTGTACTAACTGGGTTACACACTAGGTGTGGCTACCTTGTCATTCATGTGCCAATGATGTCTGCAGATATCTCTTCAGTTGGAGCACAAGTTTGGTAAACCTTTTGCTCAGCAGGCCAGATCCAACCTCTCTGGAACAGTGAACCCCAAGGTACACGTGCTCTCAGTGCTACATTGTAGAATACCCTTAATCACTAGCCTTATTGCACTGTCCTCAGGTGATCCATCGGCTTGGGGCAGAGGCCCCGAAGAAGTCCTTGGTGGAGAACTACATGATTGAGATAGCTCGCAACTACAAGGTGGAGTATGACCCGGACCCAACCATGTTCATGGTGAGAGCGGCTTGATGGGAGTTACGCTCCAATTGCACTGTGTTTGCCTGCTGCCCAGTAGCCAACCATACTGTGCCATGCTAACAATGTAATATACTGCCGTGTGAATGTTGACCTTGTGGGCCCTGTGCCATGCTAACAGTGTACTGCCGTGTGAATGTTTGACCTTGTACCACCCACAGGAAGATGAGGGGTTTCCAGCGTTAGACAAGCCCTTTCTCCCTGATGGTGAAGAGGCGGGTCCTCTGCCTCCCAAGGGGGAACCTGACCGCTACCAACCCCTTCCAGCTCCACGGGGTCCCCCACAAAACCACGTACCTCACCAACAGATGCCTCCTGGACCAGGGGTAGGCACTGCCCTAATGCTGGTTGCAGAGTGTGGTTAAAATAGAGTGACAGTATTGTGACCACGCCTCACCTCCTCCAGTACGGTCCTACTCCTCCGGCTTACCCTGGCCCACCCGGTATGGAGCAACGCCCACCTCCCACTAATCCAAACCTCCCCTATGTGAGTCTTTAGTCGCATGCTGGAAACTTTTCTGTTTGGTTTCTGTTGATGACAGTATTACACTGAACAGCAAGGGCCCTGGGTAGCCCTGGGGTCAAGCATCACATTAATAATGTCATAGCAAGCAACCACACGTGTTTGTCCACCACTCCACACATCGCTATGGTTACCAGGCCTGTGGTCTGCTCTGTGTACAAAGGGCAGGCTGAGAACAAAGCTGGTGTTTGTATACATGTTAACTTATCAGCATTGTCTCTGATGCTTGCAGCCAACTGGTCCACAGTCTGGGGTGCAGCCACCCACTCTCCCTGCGGACAACTTGGACCTCCCTCCTGTCCCACACACGTCCTTCCCAGAGCAAAGCACAGGATCTGAATCAGGGGGGGATGTAGACTTCGACGACCTGACACGACGCTTTGAGGAACTTAAGAAGAGAAAGTAGGGAACACTTGCGGGCAGTTTTTATCCTTACTTCATTCTGTGGTATTGCATATTGAGCTCTAATTGTGCATAGCAGTTATCACAGTCCTGCCACAATTTTAGTTTTTCTCTTAAATGATCAATACTGTATATATTATGAATGCACGTCCGTGTTTCCCAAATTATCGATCTGTCGAGCTGTACATTATAATATTATTATGTGTATACTAAGATCAGTTGGTGTGGATGATAGCATTCCAATCGTGCATAAATCACTCCTGTCCAATCGATATCGTCATAAATCACTCCTGTTCAGTCAGAAATCATTTCACAGGCTTGCTCAGTAGGACCACTCGTGGGTTGGTCCATGGATTGCTCAGGACTATTCGTGACTTGCTCAGTAGGACCACTCGTGGGTTGGTCCATGGATTGCTCAGTAGGACCACTCGTGGGTTGGTTCATGACTTGCTCAGTAGGACCACTCGTGGGTTGGTCCATGGATTGCTCAGTAGGACCACTCGTGGGTTGGTTCGTGACTTGCTCAGTAGGACCACTCGTGGGTTGGTCCATGGATTGCTCAGTAGGACCACTCGTGGGTTGGTTCGTGACTTGCTCAGTAGGACCACTCGTGGGTTGGTCCATGGATTGCTCAGTAGGACCACTCGTGGGTTGGTTCGTGACTTGCTCAGTAGGACCACTCGTGGGTTGGTCCATGGATTGCTCAGTAGGACCACTCGTGGGTTGGTTCGTGACTTGCTCAGTAGGACCACTCGTGGGTTGGTCCATGGATTGCTCAGTAGGACCACTCGTGGGTTGGTTCGTGACTTGCTCAGTAGGACCACTCGTGGGTTGGTTCGTGACTTGCTCAGTAGGACCACTCGTGGGTTGGTTCGTGACTTGCTCAGTAGGACCACTCGTGGGTTGGTCCATGGATTGCTCAGTAGGACCACTCGTGGGTCGGTGTACAGGATCACTGGTTTGGTCAGCTAGCTCAGCAGGCATTGGTTCTCCATACTTAGCAAGCACCTGCAGCGAGAGGAACTCCTTCACAATACTGACACTGATCTCCCACAGTTGCTCCTGCACTGCCTTATCCCTGAGGAGAGATGGTACAGACGGTCACTCCCACCCTGCCATAAACACTAGCACAGCCCAGACCTTGAGAGCGGTGCTGGGTTGCACGGTTTGCAGTCCTCGTAGTACACTGATTGCTGGGTGTTGAGTGCAGGGTTGACAGCACAGTTGATTGCGGTTGCTGCTCCTCCCTTTGTGCTGCGAAAGGTGGCTGTTGGCATAGAACATTGATGGATAATACAGGTCCCACCAGAGTTGACTATCACATAGACACTACCTGAAACGACACTCCCCAGCCAGAGCAAGGGCCGGTTCTCTCCAGCTAAGCCACGGTACACCTCAGACTTTGTCTACACAAACAAGAACGGGCAAGTTTCAGTTGTGTGGGAATGTATCACGACAGCAACTCACTAGTCCAGGATGCAGGGAGGACACAGTGATCCCTGTCTGTTGCAGACGTCTCTGTAATGCTAATGCTGTCATGACCTACAGTGACGATAAACCACTAGTAACAAGGTATGTGGAGGGTGGACTGCCGACCGCCACCTACTTACATTGTACAATTTAGAGTTGCCATAGAAGTGGCCACGTCCATACGACTGTTCTCCGTTCATGTTGTTTGGATCAACAGAGCCCTGCCTGTGAGCCGACGAGGATACAAATACAATCCTGCCATCTCCCGTGGAGCCAGCAGTCTCCAGGAGGGAGGGGAGTAGTTCCAATGTCAGCAAGAAGTGGCTCAGGTGGTTCACCTGGTTAGTGTGTGTGTGTGTTGGTGGGGAACAGTCTAGCCACACTGTCTAAACTGTTGAATCTTCCTCACCTGGAAGTGGAGCTCGTAGCCATCATTGGTGCGGCCTACATGCACAAAATAAAACATCAGAGTAAGGATCATGGATGCTGTCTACCCCTCCTGCTGTGGCAGCCTGTGCTTCTTCTCAGACAGCAAATGATCCAGCCTCATCTCGTCTTGTCCACAGACCCTTCACGTGGAGGGTCTGTGGACAAGACTACGGTTTATTCCCATTTGGTCAATTCCCATTTGGTCAATTCCCACTTCGTCAATTTCACTTCGTCAATTCCCACTTTGTCAACTTCCCACTTTGTCAATTCCCACTTCGTCAACATTGACCAAGTGGGAATTGACAAAGTGGAAATCTATGGTAAACATGGTATGCAAACCAAGTGTGCATAGTAGCTATAAGGCTGGCTATAACAACATGGGTTGTGAGACTTATTTCTCCAACAATGTATGCTAGCTTTCTTAGGCATTCATTGACAACTATACATCTCTTTCGTCTGGGTGTCATGTGATCCTGCTTCAAGTTGGACTGCTGTGAGTTCCGTAGGTGCTTGCTCTTCTTTGATGGTATCCACCAGTCGGTAGCTAGCTGTTAGTATGTCGCCAACTGATGATACTTGCTGTGCCATCCCTGCAAGTGATTGCTTGTTCTGCTCCCATCAAGCTCAAAGACACTCCGCATTGCAGGACAAAACTGCCCACCATCTAGCCAGCTAGGTGTTTTCAAAATAGCTGAGAAGATCGTCCAACTGAGGGAGTGCACTGGGCATTTTCGCTTGAGCTCGGAGTAGTAGATTGAGATCTCCCACTCTGCTAGCTCACTGAAATTGCTCACCCGCCTCCTGAGGGTTCCTCCCTGAGCTTCAGTCAATGCACATGCCTGGTAATTGAGCCCTGAGTCTCACAACCCATGTTTGCCATACTATGCACCCTTGCTATGCAGTATTTAGTATATAGATTCCTACTTTGTCAATTCCCAATTCGTCAATTCCCACTTTGTCAATTTCTCACTTTGTCAATTCCCACTTGGTCAATGTTGACGAAGTGGGAATTGACAAAGTGGGAAGTTGACAAAGTGGGAATTGACGAAGTGAAATTGACGAAGTGGGAATTGACGAAATGGGAATTGACCAAATGGGAAGACACCAAGACTACATGTTCTGGTGGAAGCACCCAGGAACATGGTGGAAGCACCCAGGAAAGACATGCCTCTACAACGTACCCTGAGGGACAAGTGCAATGCCAGCATTGTTGATGAGGATATGAAGGGGGAGGTTTCTCTCTTTGAAGGCTGTAACAAACTGCTGTGTTTTCAGGAAGGAGGAGAGGTCCAGAGGCATGAAGTCAACCTTGACTTCACGTTCTGGAACTTCCACAGCCAGTTCCTGCCTCAGCCGAGCCAGAGCCTGAACACAGGGACGGTCAGAAGCACACCGTAGGTTCGAGTCATGCCTTTATAAGCAAGCCCCACCCCCTACCAACGGCGCACCTCTTCAGCCCTCTGTTGGGATCTGCATGCGACAATTGTGTGCGCGCCCATAGCAGCCAGAGCCTTAGCAATCTCGTACCCAATACCCGTGTTTGCACCCGTAACCACCGCCACTTTACCCGAGAGATCCACCGCGGGGTAGGACAACTGCGCACCCATTATTTGCGAATGAAAGCACAGATAATTCGATGCGTAAGTCCTAATACTAATAATCTCGAGCGCTCGTTAGTACGGTACCTCGTAATATTCTGCGAGGGCAGCTAGAGGGGCTGAGCTCTGAGCTAGCAGGCTGGCACACTACCGAATTTTTAAAGATGCATATGGGAATTGTTCTGGTCTTGGTTGCGTTGCTGATCGCCTACAGCAGCTTCTGTGCTGCTGGATCGCCTCCAGAACTTGGTTGCTACCGGGAGATCGAAGGCACCAGGTATACACGGGTACGGGTGTACGTGTGCCCCCCACTCTATTAGTCTGGCTGCGCCAGACTACCCACTCTATAATATGATCTACTCCCCATCCAATATCTATGTCCAAACACCCGGGAAGCGTGTTTCATGGCCGTACTTCCAGCGCTAATCATAGAAGTTGTGTAACTGTAGGAGTTCAGTCACGTACATACACAAGTTGTTAATTTTTGCTAACCCTGCCCCTCCCACACCGCTATATATATATAGCATTCTACTTGTTGTTCCCCCATGTAGTGCTGGGAATTCCTAGCTCACCGGCCTCTGCACATTGCAAAATCAAAACATCAGTCATCCATAAATTATTCTATTTATAGACAGCTATTCCACCTGCCTCTGTAGCCACCCTATATATATAAATGAGGTCGGTTTATTTATAATGTTTTTGTGATTATGTTTGCAGGCCCAGTCATGTCACCAGCAAGCTACCCTATCAATACATTGATCCTGCTACTCTGCCAGAGACGTTTGACTGGAGAGCAGTGAACGGCACCTGCTACGTCTCTGCTGTGACAAACCAGTTCCTTCCCTCCCCGTGTGGCTCATGCTGGGCACATGCATCCACAGGAGCTCTCACTGATCGCATCATCCTGGCCACCAGAGCACAGCTACCAGTTGTGCAGCTCTCCCCCCAGGTGCTGCTGGACTGTGCAGACCCAATGGCAGGTAGCTGCAGAGGTGGGAGTGACCTGTTGGCCTACAAGTTCATCCATGAGAATGGAATTACAGATGTAACCTGTTCACCATACATGGGTGTGGACCACAACTACTGGGCAGAGAAACCCTGCGGAGATACCATGTGCCGGAACTGCGACCGCTTCGGGAAGTGTGGGTTTGTCAATGGCACAAAGTACTTTGTGGGCGAGTATGGTTCAGTGAGTGGCGAGGCAGAGATGATGGCTGAGGTGTATGCCCGTGGACCCATTGTCTGTTCTGTATATGCCCACAGTCCTGCCTTTGAAGGGTACACGGATGGCGTCATCCAGGATGCCACGGAGTACAACTCCACCACACATGTTGTGGCCATCACAGGGTGGGGTGTGACCAAAGAAGGGATGAAGTACTGGATTGGGAGGAACTCTTTTGGCACCTCATGGGGGATGGAGGGATGGTTCTACCTGCAGCGAGGGGTGAACTGCCTGGACATTGAGAAGCACCTGTGTTCATGGGCAGTGCCCCAGTTGTAACCTCCCTAGTAGTCAAGATAAACTACTATATGGATGTGTCGTGTCCATAATACCTGCGTCTACTTGGTACATGTGTGTATTTTACTTGTACGGCCTTGCTTCAGGGCTTCAGGTGAGCAACTGATCACAGAAACACTGCTTGTGTTGGAGAGGAGAACTTTAATGATTATTGCAGTAATGATTCAGGGCTGTTGATAATGAGTTGCTATATGGGATGCACCTTGACAACAGGGCGCTCCTTTAAGCGGAAGAGTCTGGCCAGAAGCTTCCGTGTTTCATCAAGGATTAGGACAGAGGATGCAAGGGCAACTAGAAACAGGAGGTCCATGAGGGAGAGCGCACCAGTCTGGAATATCACCTGAAGCAGGGGGAAATAGATCACAAGCAACTGCCCCACCAGGGAGCCACCCACGGCTAGCAGGAACATCTTGTTTGAGAAGAGCCCGATGGTAAATACTGACTTCGTCTGTGTGTGTGCAGGTTTGTGTGTGCATGATACAAATAAAGAGACTTCTATGTCATGCCAAACTTGGCCACGTACAGGTATGATCTAGCCTTGTTCCCATGCCTCTCAGGCCTGGGAATGAGGCTAGGTTAGCCTCGAACCCAGGCGCACCTGGGTCCGAGGGTAGAGGCTAGGTTAGCCTCGAACCCAGGCGCACCTGGGTCCGAGGGTAGAGGCTAGGTATGATCGTACTTGCCGTACCATGGATCTGCAGCTCAGTGCATTGAACATGTCGAACAGTACGAAGCAGGTGAAGGTCATTGTGACGTCACGTGTTGTTACCACCTCATCCTGCGTCTGCAGAGAGAGAGAGAAGCTCGCAGTGAATGACCGGGTACCGGGTCAGTGGTTGGGTGAGGGGGTTGTGCATTCAGTGTGTACCTCTCTCCTGAACACCCACAGAGTCCCGGCCACGATGGTGAAGGCAGAGGCACAGATCTGGGCAAGCAAGGGCAATGTGATCATTCGCTCTGTGGCCTTGCGAGGTGGTCGTGACATCACATCGCAGTCCACTGGCTCCACACCAAGGCTGCATGGAAAGCAACAGAATATGTATTCTCCAAATTGAGCACACCTTAGAGCATCATTGATGTTGGGTCAATATCCATGATGCTCTGTACGTAGTGAAAATCTGTAAAAGCATCAAAAGTTTGTTCACTGCCCTGCAATTGTAATTGACCGACTAGTAGACATGCACTGTGCTTGTCATCGTAGGCTGTACCGTACCTTTGCGCTGGGGGTCCATCCATGATGATGTTGATCCAGAGGATCTGCATGGCATTGAGAGGGTTGGGGAGGCCCAGCAGAGTGGAGACTGTGATCAAACAGAGAGCAGCAATGCTCCTGCACAAGGGAGGGAGGTGTGGTGCCAAGGATCCACCAATGGCGTTAGCCCTGCCTCTCACATTGTAGTACACACTAACAATGATCGGGGGAGGGGGGCTTACGTGCTGAGCTGGAACCGGACAAAGTTTGTGATGTTGTAGTAGATCATCTTGCCTTCCTCGATAGCTGCCCTGCACCAGAAACACAGCACACTCACAACACCCACCACACATACCATTCCAACATAACTCACATGATTGTAGTGAAATTGTCGTTGGTGAGGATCATGTCTGCGGCCTCCTTGCACACATCTGTTCCTCCACGGCCCATTGCAATGCCAATGTCAGCACGCTTCAGAGCTACAGCATCGTTAGTACCATCGCCCGTCATGGCTACAATCTTGCCCATCTGTTGCAGAGCCTGTGGGGACAGTGCAGGACAGTGCACCAGTCTGTGACACTGCGGGACAGCAACCTCTCGAATGTACAAGCAATGCAGCAGTGCTACCTTAACGATGACAACTTTGTGCTTGGGGGTCACCCTGTAGAACACAGAGGTCTGGGCACAGAGAGGGATCAGTGAACTCTGGCATGGCACAACACACTCATCCTTCCACAAATGCAGACACGTGCTCCCAGCACAAGCCCACCTGTAGGATGGTGTCTGCATTCTCATGTGGTGCTAGATTGTCCAACTGTTCCCCTGACAGAGAGAGGCTGCCCTGTGTCCACAGACCCAGACGCAGCGCTGCATTGAACAACATACCAAACACTGAGTTGTACTGCACTCCCTTGGCTGGTGAGGTGTCACACTGCATGCACACTGTGAGAGTCCTTACCGATTAGCCTCGTTCTCAGGATGGGGCCTTAGGCTACTTACCGATGGCCTCTGCTGTCTCCCGTGCATCCCCAGTGATCAGCTTGACGCTGACTCCACTCTCTCTCAGCCTGAGGATGGCCATCTCCACCCCTTGACGGGGAGGGTCCCACATGGCCATCAGACCCACAAATGTCAGGTGGTTCAGGTCTACTCCACTGGCCATAGCTACAACTGTTTGTGTGTGTGAGTGTGGATGTGTGACGTAATTATGATGTAACTACACTTGAATTGGAATTGTCAACACAGTGATATTCACAACAACAGCAATATTATTGCACAGTCACTTCTTGTAACCACTACACAAGGAGAGCTATGACTGGCCAGTCCCTACCTCTGAGTCCCTTCCTCCCCAGTTCACCGGCCTTGTGCTCAAAGTGCGTTCGTTGTGCATCAGTTAGTGAGGAGCCTCCGGGCAGTGTGGAGCAATGCTGTAGTACCACTTCAAGTGCTCCCTTCATGTACCACGTGTCCAGGCTGCCAGGAGACTGAGGGGGGGGGGGGGGGGGGGGGGGGGTATAGGAGGTGGACACCAGCTGTTGTAGTACACATGGTTGCTAGGAGCTTCACTGGACTCACTACTTGGCTCACATCAGTAGGTCTGTGCGTCCTCCTTCGAGCACGCACACCCATCCACTTGTGCTCCGAGCTGAACGAGTGCTCCTTGGTGCGCATAAACTGGTCACCCAGGCTGTACAGGCCAAGCTGCAGGGAGAGATGGTACAAGCGGTGACCAACTATGGTCATTCCACATTAATTAGAAGGCACATTACAAGGCGTGGCTCGTTCAGTGTATTAGACAGTTCTCACAGCAGCACTGCAATCAGCCAAGGCCTATAACTTGGAGCTACCATTGAACCAGAGCACAGAGTAATCTCTTTGTTGACCTCTGACCTTGTGACTAACAGTCAGAATGGCACACTCCGTGGGGTGGCCCAGGACTTTCCCCTCCCGCACCTGTGAATTGTTGCACACACATCCCACCTGCACCAGAATGGGACCAAACCAAAGATCATCAGGTTCCAAAGAAGCAATGTCGTGAGATTACGGCGGAAATTATGTGTGTACTTAGCACTGGGCGATATTGGACAACAATATCCCAAGACATAAATGGGAAGGACACGGGGGAGAAAAGTAAACACACCAGCAGATAGCAAGGCTAGCTACGCGTATGAGCTGGTGGATGCAATCAGAGTCTGCAGAGGCGTCCACGAGGTGAGAGCAACACCCGAAGTTTTGCTCTGAAGCTGTTGCCCAGTTGGTGGGAGTCTGAAGGATCCACAAGGTGAGAGCAACACCCGAGGCTTTGCTCTGAAGCTGCTGCCCAGTTGGTGGGAGTCTGAAGGATCCACGAGGTGAGAACAAGACCCGAGGATGCCGATCTGTCTTTGGAAGTGATCCACTTGATAATCATCAAAATATTACTACAGAATGCAGCAACACCTCAGTCCAGGAATGTCTACTGTGCAACTGTTACTCAATAATTCAGTACTGTGTGCAGGTCCTGGTCCCATAGGACTGGTGCTTGTAATGCGATTTCATGCTCTGTTGCGGTGCGTTCTGATGAACACGCCCACTCCACCCTCCCCTTCCCCCTCACCTCCACAACCTTGATGACGTCAGGGTGTGTGTCGGTGGTGACCTCCTTCTCTCCACACAAGACCCTGGACCCACTCACGGTGCTGTGGACCATGGCATGCTGGTGTGAAGCGGTGTAGATGTCTGTGACCTCCATGACATTCTCTGTGAGAGTACCCGTCTTGTCAGAGCAAACTACATTCACACAACCTGAACAGCAAATAGCCCATGTGATTATACTTGCACTATATGCCTGGCCACACTTACTCTCTACCAACACCAGCAAACATCTGTCCTGATTAGCAAGGTGTCCTTGATTCAGGGGGCTTGGTCAAGTCTCCTAGGTTACCCTGAACTGCTCTGTAGTGCCATGAGTGATAATCAGTGATCAAGTTGCTCACCGAGAGTTTCCACGATGGGAAGTTTCTTTACAATGACATGCCTCCTGGCCATTCTGATGACACCCAGAGCCAGCGTCACTGTCACTACAATGGGGAGACCTTCTGGGATGGCCGCCACTGCAAGGCTATGTGGGGTCAGAGTGCAACTTAATGTATAACAGTGGCAGTGAGGTGGTGTGCAATACCTTACTCCGATTGTGAACATGTTGAGCATCCCCCGACCCTGCAGCCAGCCAAGCAGCATTATGCCCGCTGGAAGGATAGATAGATTGATAGAGAGAAAGGGAGAGAGAGAATGGCAGAGCTGCTGGGCACTCCTTGTAGCACACACACACACACCTTAGCCTCGTTCCCAGACGGAGCCTGGGAATGAGGCTAAACACACCTATGATGCAGAGTGAGTAGAAGGAGAGTTGTTTCCCCAGAGTACTCATGCTCTTCTGCAGCGGTGTCTTGGGAGACTGAGGGGGCGGAGAGGAGACCTCACTCCTAGCCACAGCCGGGAACAGGGACCCTAGCATTGCACGTACTTACCTCTTCTGTCTGCATCATTCTGAACACATTGCCAAACTCAGAATGTTCACCAATACTGATCACCACTCCCTATAGAGCACAAGAGCAGCACCAACATTCACCTCTGAAACACCCTCTCCCTCCCTCCTGCACACACACACCTTGCCATGGCCACTGCAGACAAAAGTGCCCATGAATGCAACATTTTTCAGCTGTGAGATGTCATTGCGCACTACAGACTGTGGATGTGTGTGCTTGCGAGAGGGCAGGGTCTCCCCAGTGAAGCTGGACTCATCAATATCCAGGTCCACAGCCTGCAAGTAGGTCAACAGGTAGATTCAAGAATCAAAATGGCAGGCTAGTCAGCCACCTCACCTCCACAAGCCGTATATCAGCTGGCACACGGTCACCGATTGAGATGTACACCAGATCGCCCAGAACAAGGTCTCGAGCCAAAAGCTCTTGTATCACACCATTCCGAATACTGTGGGGGGGGGGGAGAAGGGAGGAGTGAGTGGAGTGAGTGTGTATACAGATTTCTCACAGCAGGTCTCACCAGTGGCATTTGGGTGGGATGAGCTGGCTCAATGCTTGCAGAGAACGTTCTGATCGATACTCCTGTCAGCACAGGGACAGAGGGAGTTTTACATTTCAATGGAGATAACAGTGACTGGAGATTTAATGACCTTCCACTGCGGTCTGAGAACTCGACTTTAGCTTGGGCAATGATATTCACACCAGCAACCCCTACACACGTTTCCCTCTGTGCTAGGGAGGTGGTAGTCACGGTACCAGACCCTCGCACTAGGGAGGTGGTAGTCACGGTACCAGACCCTCGCACTAGGGAGGTGGTAGTCACGGTACCAGACCCTCGCACTAGGGAGGGGGCTGTTGTCACAACCCACACAAAACTTTCCTTCCACAAAATTCGAGTTTGTATAACTCTGTAAACAACCGTAGTGGAATGGTGTGTGTCTGCACTGACTTGCTGGCGTGATTATACTCCACCAAATATTGACAATCCCGTCCAGAGTTTCACTTGTGTACATTTATCAATTCACAACCATAATATTATAGTACACTTTATGCAATGACGTCATAATTAATTAAGGTAGTAAACATGGGTACCGCGATCTCCGAAACCAAGTTGATGGATAAATGGGCAGCATCAAAGCGTACACAAGTTTCAGCAATACTTTGCATCAAACTGCTCCCTCTGCTTGAAAGTGCCCTAAAACTCAATTTTAAGGCCCTCTACCAAACTGAAAATTTGGACCCTCTCCAAGGCCCCACCCACACTCTGACCCCATCATCAATACACACACAAAACAGGCCCAAAAACTATGATGGATTTACCACCTGCTCTCCTCACTTGCAGGCTACAGCCCAAAACTCACTGCCACCCTCAAAAACAGAGGTTTGGCTACCCTAGGCTTTCAAAAAAAATTCCACGCATACCAACTAAAACCGACTCAAGCCAAGGCCAGTTTCCAAAAGGTCAACCTACCCCCTGCAAAACTAGGGATGCTTTTCCACGTTCACCTCTCGGTTACAGAGTTTTGGCCACACATCTACTCCCTCTCACCAGCCCAGTCCAGCTACCAAACCAGCCAAATTCGCCCTAACACGAGAATGGGCGGGGCCTGTAATGCCGAAAGGTCAACTCTCTAGAGTACCTTGGCCAGGGAGCTGTCGGAGGCTGTTCACTTTCCAGGCTGTTCTTCGGCCACTTCAGCAGACCCACAAACATTCCTGCTCACTCCACCTAGCTATTCACACTCAGATAGCCCATTGCTACATTCAATAAGCCAGAATAGCTTCTTACTTAAAAAAAAAAAAAAGAAAAAAAAAAGAGTGTTCAAACAAATCTTCAAAGTACCGCACGGCCACATCAGAGTACCGATTTGAAACTCGAAAGGGCCGCTAGCCGCATCAAAGAGAGAAGCCCCCCTTGTTTATTCCGGTTGCCGCCATGGGAAAACGTAAACAGATGAATAACTCTAAATAACCGTATGCGAGTGACGTCATCTCATTAATTATTCATGAGCAAAATTGCGCGATTTCGCCGATGCCGTGCTTCCTACCTTAAAGCATATCAGTGCAAGTATGCAGCCATGGCCATTCAATCTAGTCTTGGTCTCAGACTCAAACCAACCCCAGAGTGGATTGTTTTTAGCATCACACACGGGAAAGGGTCATGCCAATACAATAAAGCCATCTACAGACGGCATGAGAATTTCATCTAGCGGTGTCACTTCCGGCAATGTTAGGTTCTGCATGAGCAGAAAGGGTGGACAGGAGGAGGTGGGTATGTGTAAAGGGTGCAGAACTGAATGGGCCATGCATTTCTCTCTTCCTTGGCATGAATGGGCTGAGAAAACCGTCCTCTTGCCTTGTAGGGCCTCATTGAACTTTCTTGCCAGTCTGGATAGGCAATGGTCAGTGGATAGGGTTGAAAGCTTGCTGATGGGTGGGTGTGGTTATAGAGCTACAAATGTGAGCACGATTGTGAAGTTTGCAGGCTGATAAGGTGTACCTTTCATGCATCAAAATATAAGGTTAATGGGTTAAGGTGATGAAGTACAGAAGTTCCATAAGGTCTATTGAGGTATTCAACATACCACACCCTCTTTTGTCAGTGTAAAATGTGTGAAGTGTACTTCACAAACCTGGATAAACGCCACTGTGACCACAATACCGATGGCCTAGACGGGTAATATGATTCAGGAGTGGTTAATCTTTCTAAATATTGCACATCTAGTACCTGGATTGCCAAACGCAAAAAATATCAACTCACCATTGCGATTGAGAAGGCGTCATCAAACTGCCTTGAGCACACACTAATAAAGGCCGACGCCAGCAGCAGCATAATCAGCGGATCCTTGAACTGGGAAATATGCAGGATACACCATCAGGCAGCGCAGTGCAGAGATCACAGGGAAACGAGGAACGATACTAGCTGGATCACGGAGCGCTCACCTGGTTGAGGTATTTCCTCCAAAGTGGGTCATCCTCTCTGATTTCAAACTCATTCAGTCCGTGCAGCTGCTGCCGCCGCCCCACTTCCTCGCGCAAGATCCCCTGGCTGCAATCGGACCCCAGGCGGTGGACTACGTCCGCCACAGGCGAAACGGCAGCTTCTGATGCTCGCATTTGTGTCAGCGACCCACCTTTATGCTCAAGAGAAGTCATCAGGACTCACAGACTAGTTAACTAGTACAGCATGTGACATCCTAGGAAGGAGTACTACAGTACTATATATATATACCCGCCGATCGAGCCTAGAGCCACGCCTACTCGGGAGCGAGGATGTCAATTTTGTAATTTCGAAGTGGATATTATTGGTCCGGCATGAAGTAACCACAGCCTGTAGTATATTCTGGCCCACCGAGAGCCTGGGAACGAGGCTAAGTTTCCAATTTCAATAGTTTTCCAACGTCGATCGTCGATAGTTCCCAGGCCCCGCCCAGCTTTTCGATCGTGAATTGAAGAGGCGCGCGGGCCTGGGAACCGGAACGAGGCTAACTTACTGCATAGTCTCTATGCTAGCCTTGTTCCCAGGCCCGAGAGAGCCTGGAACGAGGCTATCCCTATCCGATTTCTCACCGAAACGCACTCCATCAAGTGAATTCCAATTAAAGCTCTGCTGTTCCTTGAAACAAGCGATGGATGACCTCCAGGAAGCACTGGTCGACAACTTCGCAGCTGTAACTAGCTGTGGAAGAGAGCGCGCCATATTCTATCTTCAGTCCGCCGGTTGGGATCTTCAGGTATGATGTGCCTAAATAATTTACGTGTGAGGGGTACGTCACTACGTGTACGTATCTGTTCCTACAGGCTGCCCTTGGTTCGTTCTATGATGCTGAGCAGGTGGAACCGGAGGCGGCTAGTGAGGAGGGACGTAGCAAGGTACCTGTTTGATGTTGGTTGCATTGCCGTATTGTTTATCCCTGTGTCATCGTCATTATCCACCTGATAAATGCTAGCACCAGTTAAAATCTGCTTCCCTCAGATGGAGGTTTCACCCCCACAACCTCCCCCCACCACCACCAGTAGCAGCAAAGGGTGAGCATTACCCCTCATGTCTTCTACCTTACCCCCCCCTCCCAAACTTAATTCATCCTTTCGCTCTGTGCAGTGGAGTTGCCACTCTGTCAGACTACCAACCCACTCAGGATCGTGGCACAGAGGAGGGAGATGATTCAGAGAAGTTCTATGCTGGTGGTTCTGAACACAGGTAATCACATTATGCCAGTAGCAGTGAAGACAGCATGCAGGAGTGGACTCAGTGGAGGATAAACACTGCTAATTGAACAGCACAGTTGTGATTGTGAAATCTCATTTGCTAGTGGGCAGCTGATTGAAGGCCCTCCTCGCAAGAAGCCAACTGCACAGAAGCTGGCGCAGGAGGTCTTTGATGCAGCGAAGCAGTAAGACTTAGTACAAACCACCTCTTATGCTGTGGGCAAGTGAGAGTCCTTTCTCTGGTCTGTGGGCATGTACACACCTCTTCCACACAGGCAGGGTGCAGTGAACGTGGAGGAGGAGGAAGAGCGGAGACGACAGGAAAAGGCGGAATCCTTCAGAGGAGCAGGTGAGTAGGCAATGTATTCTTGTTACCGATGCTATCAAACAGTTGTTACCAAGCCTTTGTCAGTGCCATTTGTAGCCCCTTCTCCCTTCTGCAGGCTTCAAACTTGGAGACTCAGAGGGACCCAGTCTGGAGATAGGCGGAGTAGCTATGAACAAGAAGAAGGAAAAGGTCTTGCAGTTAGAGTTAACCAGCCACCAGGATAGTGTCATTGATCTTACTCTGTGTGAATGTAATTTTCGGTTACAGCGAGCTAACGTTTCCCATGCATATCGATGCAATACTCGTTAGTGAGTGGGTGTGGTTTGAATCACAAATTTGCTTAGAATGACTGTGTGTGAAATTTGGAGGATGAAAACCCGAGAGAACGTTATGGCAAATAGTACTAAGCGGAATTGTAGCAGTAGAATTTACTACTGGATCCTTGAACCAAAGAACCTGACACACTGAGCATGGTTGATGGAAGTCTTCTTTCGGATGGGAAATTCAAGGCAGCTAGGGATAACAGCCCTGGTTTTGGAATGTGGCTAGTAGTCCTTCAGCACCCTGACCGTGGTGTCTTGGCTCACAGTGTGTACCATCTGCCTGCTGCTAGGTGCACCACACACTATGCTTTTGGTCTGATGGGTTCTCGGTGGATGATGGCCCATTGCGCAATGGACAGAGTGAGGAAGATCGCAAGTTCCTTGCAGCCGTCAGCAAGGGGTGGGTCTGCTGTGGCCATGTTACTATGCATGCCCCTCATGATCACCTGACTCCCTCCTTACACATGCCCACACAGGGAGATCCCAGAAGAGTTGCGGCATGCAGCACAAGGTGGGGAGGTGGACATTGACCTGCAGGATAAGCGTAATGAGCCTTACTCAAAGCCAAAGCCAAAGTTGGTGGCTTTCTCCGGAGAGGGACACAAGCTAGGAAGGTGGAGATTCAGCTCTATGAGCATGACATTATCCTGTATGTGAATGATTAGTGTACTTGTACCGTCCTCCTCCCCAGTCTTGCTCCTGTAGTGGTCACGCATGAGTCACCTGAGGGTGCATCAAAGGAGCCTCCTACTCCTGAGGTGCCCCTGGACCCATCTCAGCCCACCACCACAGTGCAGATTAGGCTGGTAGATGGCACTAGGTGAGCTCTTCAGGTTGTGTACTGTGTTGGACAGTCGTAGGATATAGGCTGTCGTCAGAGGTGTTTTGCACTATTACTTGCCTACCCTATTCATCCTGCAGATTGGTTGCGAAGTTTAATTCTTCGCATACTGTTAATGACATACGGAACTTCATCAACCTGTATCCTCCCAGTAACTGATGCGGTGGGATCATTTAGAAGCACCTACCAAGCACCTGTTCCTTGACTCACGCACTCAGATCACGTCCCAGCATGTCAGCCACTAATTATGTGCTTATGACAACCTTCCCAAACAGGGAGCTGATGGACTTGGGACAATCCCTAGCTGATGCTAAACTTTTGAATGCTGTTATCGTGCAGAGAATGAAATGAGCTAGCTCTGTGCGCGTTTACAACACGACACTGTTCACTGCTATTTCATTTCTGATTACAAGTTTGCGAACGTAGTTAACCTTTGACCTAGCGCGCGCCGATAGTTATGACGCAATTCTGTTTCTTGTCCGGTCATATCATGTGACCAGCTCTGTGGGTTCACAGCTAGCTAGCTAAGCGGTATAGAGCTAGCGTTTGATTTGCGACCGCTTGACGATGGCAGAGTATTTTTTCAACGTTGACAACGGCTATCTGGAGGGGTTGGTGCGTGGCTTCCGCTCGGGCATCCTGAACAGGGCCGACTACCTCAATCTCGTGCAATGCGAGACCATTGAAGGTACTTTACCGTAGCTCTGTATGATTTGGCGCCAGTTTGCGTTCCTAAGATGTGGGTGGTTACTGTGATCCTCCAGACTTGAAAGTCCAGCTCCAAGCGACAGACTATGGCAACTTCCTACAGAATGAGCCGAGCCCCATCCCCGTTGCCGTCATTGATGACAAGCTGAGGAACCACCTGGTGGTCCAGTTCCACCACATACGCAACCAGTGCACCCAGCCTCTCGCCTGCTTCCTGGACTATATTACGTGAGCACAATGACTGTTGAAACTGTATGTGCGTATGTAGCAGAGCCGATGTGCGAAAGCTTTTCCAGTAATGCACTCTGCTTTGTGCCACTGTCTATTGGTTATTGAATGTAGTTTGTGAATAGATGATGTTGACCCCTCCTCATACCCCCACTTACCTACAGTTATAGCTACATGATTGACAACATCATCCTGTTGATTACGGGCACTCTGCACCAGCGGCAGATTGCTGAGCTACGCTCCAAGTGCCACCCTCTAGGCAGTTTTGAGGAAATGGAGTCGGTGAACATTGCAAATACCCCAGCTGAGCTATATGAGGCTGTGCTGGTGGATACGCCACTTGGTGAGTAGAGTGAGGTTGGGAGGTGGGACAAGCAGTGGGACAAGCATTATGACGGCATGTTGTTCCGCCTTGCAGCTGCTTACTTCAAGACCTGTATCTCTCAGACGGACTTGGACGAATTGAACATTGAGATCATCAGAAATGCACTGTATAAAGTGAGTGTGTACAGAGCTTTGGTTGCAGTTTGCAATCAACATTCAACATTACATGCTCCCCCTCTCCCCCAGGCCTACCTTGAGGACTTCTACAAGTTCTGCCAGCAGCTTGGTGGGACTACAGCGGAAGTCATGGGAAGGATCCTGCAGGTGGGCAGGAGATAGTCTTTTAGTTAGGCCAGTTGTTAGAGAGGTCTACTTCAGTCTCCCTTCTCTTGCCATTGCAGTTTGAGGCAGACCGGCGTGCTTTCATTATTACCATCAACTCCTTTGGGACAGAGTTGACTATGGACGATCGGGAAAAGCTCTACCCAACATGTGGCCGACTGCATCCTGAAGGTCTTGCTCAGCTGGCCAAGTGCGAGGACTACGACCAGGTCAAGGCTGTTGCCGACATTTACCCTGTGAGTCATGACTAAGAACCCTGCATAGTGTGTTGATTGGTAAGTATACTTTGATTTGTCACTTGACCGCAGGAGTACGCAGCCATCTTTGCTGGGGCAGGGACCAACCCTGGGGAGAAGACACTGGAGGACAAGTTCTTTGAGAAAGAAGTAATCAGCCAATTACCTATAGAGCTGTTTGTAATCATCTCACCAAGGTATATGTCTCCTTATTACACACTCTGAAACACACAGGTGGAGATCAATGTTCAGTCTTTCATGCAGCAGTTCCATTTTGGTGTGTTTTATTCGTACGTTCGTCTGAAAGAGCAGGAGTGCCGCAACATTGTCTGGATTGCAGAGTGCATCGCACAGAGGCACAGATCAAAGATTGATAACTACATTCCGATATTCTGACTTAAATAGTGATAACATTGACAGTGTTGTGTCTGTGTTTACTGTGTAATTCAGTGGATTGGATGTACAGATTTATTGTTTCTCTTCACAGTTGTCTCCTAGTTGTGTCAGTATGTTCTTGGGCCACTTGGCACACAATGGCATCAGCCATGCTGGTACGTTGTTGGGCCACTTGGCACAGCTCTAGAATGACTTCAGCTGAGAGGCTGGGTGTCCCTGGGGTAGGAAAGGCCGGTATTGTAAACCCATGACAGAGGCATAATTATTATAGTATGCATGTTCCTGTACCAGTTTTGAGCACTGCAATCACTTTGTCATGGCTGAGGGTAGCCACTGTCACCTGACCAGTACACACGCTCTCCTCCTCCACCGTGGGGTCTAGGAGGGTGTGGCTGCATGGATAATATTATAAATAACACTAGTGCATTGCAAAATGTTGCACAACAGGTTTGACTAACGTCTGAAAAAGTCCAAAGGTGTTCGACATGGGTAGTGATGCTATCTGAAGTGGAGTCGTGTGATGGAGGGAGACAGAGGGCAACATACTTTCCACACTAACATCTGGCAATTGTGCTGGGGGAAGAGGCAATGAAAGCAGTGAGTGTGTATTGGGAGAGAAAGGTGAGGGTGGGCTTTACTGTTGGCCAGGGCAGCCATTGCAGCAAGCACCGAGGCATCACCAACATTGCCATCATCACACAGGCAGACCACATCCACATAAAGAGCCCAGCACAGCTAGGGAGAAGGGGTAGAGGATATGTACCTACAGTACAAGAGCAACTCCAGATGAACTGACCTTTCCTTCTGAGATGCAGAGCTGACTGGGGTCAACACAGCTTGAACTGAATGTGTGAGTGAGAGGGGTGACTGTAGAGAGCTGACTGGGGTCAACACAGCTTGAACTGAATGTGTGAGTGAGAGGTGACTGTAGAGAGCTGACTGGGGTCAACACAGCTTGAACTGAATGTGTGAGTGAGGGTGACTGTAGAGAGCTGACTGGGGTCAACACAGCTTGAACTGAATGTGTGAGTGAGGGGTGACTGTAGAGAGCTGACTGGGGTCAACACAGCTTGAACTGAATGTGTGAGTGAGGGGTGACAGTAGAGAGCTGACTGAGCTTGAACTGAATGTGTGAGTGAGAGGGGACAGTAGTGCATGTGCGTGCGTGTGTGTGCATGTGTCGATGTTGTACCTGAGCACTGTGTCCTGCAGGAACTGTGAGAGTGCCTGTGCCCGGAGGGAAGGGGGTCCAGGGGAGAGGTGGGGGGAGCAGCAGGGAGGTAACTCCACATTGCATACTGCAGTGGATGGACAAGGGTACATGACATTGTGTGTGCTGATCTAGCAAAGGGTGCTTACCAAAGTAACCTTGGGAGGGGATATTCACTGTGGGGCTGGCCAGTTCCTGGAAGAGGTGCTGGAATGACCAACAGTGTGATAGTATGATGGTGTAATATGAACTCACTCCCTTCACACCACAGAGAACCACAGTGCCTCCTGTACGCACAAGGGCTGACCCATCTGCAGTTGACACTGAGCCTAGAGGGTAATTGTATAGGACCTATATTCATCCATAGTATAACCCCAGCAAGAAAGATACGTTGACCTCATTCAAGTGAGTTCATGGATACCGTACCGGTATTAATGGTGAGGTGTCTGCTTGTGTGTGCAACCCTCCCATCTGCTCTGATCTGGTGTTCCTGTAAAGTACAGATCAATTACAATTTGTAAAGAGGGGTACCATAGCTTAAAACTAATATCCATCGGGTGCAGGACTCATTGATTGATAATGTATGGCTCCTTACTTGCTTACAATTGTAACTCACCCATGTAGTCTCATGAGGCCAGACCCACACGGAAAGGACGGTTTAATAATATAAGGTTAATTATCCTCCTTCCATGTGGGTCCCACTACACGTCATGCACCTATAAATTATCTGCATACATACACTCCTTACTAAAAGTTTGGCCAGATATTCCGATGGCTGGAGCACTCTGCATGAGCAGAGATAAATGCTGGATCAGAACAATAATATGTTGTATAGGGTAGCCACATACTATACCTGAAATCCATCTTCTGTGTGCAATTCAGCTCATGCACGTGCGCATCTGCAGCTAGCTCCACCCACTAATTGCTGTATCGGTAAGGTATTATGGCGATGGGCAGTGTGGTGTTCTACTACGACGTGGTGTGTCCGTTCGCGTACATGGCCAGTCGGCTGGTGGAGAGGATGGGGCGGCGAGCTGGGGCCGTCGTGACGTGGAGACCCGTTCTTCTTGGTAAACCAACATAGTTTATATCTCGAAACACAATCAACACATGGCAGCAACACAACTAGTCTCGTTCCCAGGGGGGACTGGGGACGAGACTAAACACAACTGTGGATGTAGTCACCATTCCCTTGCAGCTGTACCATGGATAATACACACTCCGCTTAGTCGCAAAAATCTGTTTATCGCTGAAGCCAGAGGTGTGCACCCCAGAGGCAAATATGCAAGTGTCTGGGAACCATACTACCCTAGTCTCTATTCGCTCATGGCCAAATAGTCTGGAAGACTGCCCAATAAGATTCATTTTTTACGTCACACAGTACAAACTGCAGCTGGCCAAGTTTGGCCAAGTATAATTTATATTAGTCTGGCGCAGCCAGACCCTCGCACGCGGAGGAGGGTCTGGAATCAAACCTATATACATTTTTGTCGCGCTGCAACCGTGAATGAAGCCCCAATCAGATTGCAGAACCAGCGATTACTACGGCATTACTTCCGGTGTTTTGAACTGAAGCCTAAGTGTTTGTAGCCTCGTACCCAGGCCTTCAATCGCGGGGGGAAGGCCTGGTATACACTGTTTGCGCATGCGTTTAATTTAAATGTGAATATTACGTCAATTTTAATTGTGACGTTTGCGAATGGGTTGGGCTTAACCGATGACGTTGGCGTAAACACACCCGCGTATAGTCTCGGAAGTCGGAACCAGACCCTTCATCTGGTTCCGAGACTAGCGATCAAAGGGCTCACAACAAGCACACCACAGCTCTTTCCACTGTCTACAAGTCTCTTCTTGTAGCTAGACTCCATGAGGAAAGGGAGCGCAGGCTCTTGCCATAGCCAGTAGGTAGCTAGCCACACGAACACGTCGCTGCCTTCGTACACAGTTCTCATGGAGGAGCACTGCTCTTCTTTCACAGTCATCCGAGTCATTTTCAGCCTTCGCAAAGCATAGGTAAGAGCCTCAGAGAAACTACTACCACCGGAACTTTTGCACGTCATTGGTGTCGTTCGTTGCGGTTCTTCTAGGAATGTAAACGTGAACGTCATTCAACGTCATCGTTTCACGGAAGAATACCGAGATATCCTATTTTCCAAGATTTTGGGGGAAATTAAGCGCATGCGCAAACAGTGTATACCAGGCCTTCCCCCGCGATTAAAGGCCTGGGTAGAGGCTAAAGTGTTTGCTGCGTGTATAAATGTATTCATGATCCTTAAAATGTATTCATGATCCTTAAAATGTATTCACGAATGCTAAGTAGATTCCACAGCAACAAAACCTCATATAGGTTTGATTCCAGACCCTCCTCCGCGTGCGAGGGTCTGGCTGCGCCAGACTAAATTTATATATGGGCTGAACTTATATCAGTGTTGTACGGGTTGGGCATGCTTATTGGGGTTGGGAATCTGCGATTACCATATAGGAGAGATTCTGACACCAAGAATCTGCAAACCACAGCGCTTCCATATATGGCATGTTAATTCCAAGGCGTTAAGTAAACTACACTTAACCCCTTGGAATAAACGTGCCGTATTATATTATGGAGCCGTAGGTGTAAGGACCAGGCCAAAGAAATGATTCTTCTCCAGGTTTTCAGTGTCGCCAGCGACTAGACACAACAAATTGCCGTGCCGTGTTACCCGTACCCACGAGTGTTTGGACAGTAGTGCAGGGGAGCAACGAGCAGACCAATAGCGATCATATGCATTGTATTGCTAATTACTAATGCATCAAATGTAGACATCTGTTCCCAGACCCTTCCTCCTCCCCGTGCAAAGGGTCTGGTTCCGAGACTAAGTGTAGACATTAGGGATTCAATAATGTATCCCACAATAATGTTATTGTAAAATTATCGCCATATTTTTTTAAATTTGGTTGACAATAATAGATGGAATCAGAGGATTAGTCAATCTCCCTTCTGATTCCCTGCAAGTGACAACTTTCTTGGCTTACGGTAGGTGGCCTGTATGAAGCCACATTGGCACCACAGGGCAAGGCTGGTTCCGCGACTGATGTGATGAGCCCTGCTAAGCTGCGGGTCACTGGCAGTGGTGAGCAACCTCCTCACTGATTGATACTGCCTTGATGGCTGTCATGCAGGACTTTCCTTCAGACCTCCACAGGCAGTTGCAGAGGAGGGCAGTCCCCTACCGGGAGCCATCCTACCACCCACAGAGGACGGTGTATGCCATGAAACTGCTGGCAGGAATCACAGATAACCAACTGCGGGCATCAGTGTCCCATGACCTCTATCGGGTATAAGCCCTTCTATGTGCTTACAATGTACAGTACAGTAAACTATGTTTCTCTATGCAGGCATATTGGTGTGAGGATCGTGATGTTGCAGACTTGTCTGTGTTAGAGGAAGTGGCAGCCCCCCATGGAGTCAATGCCTCACAGCTTGTAAACTCAGAAAGAGCTTCACAAGTGTTGCGAGCTAACACTGCTGAAGCTGCAGGAAGAGGAGCATTTGGAGTACCAAGGTGAGATAGCTGATCACAGTGTCAGAGTACATAATGGTAAAGATGTGAAAGGGAGAGGATTCACTCCTCTGGTCATATGAGGTATTGATTGTATTGTTACTTGTTTGGAACAATGAGTGACTGAATGAATATCTTCCCGTGTATATTACATGACAGTTTTTATGTGGGAGAGCGGTTGTTCTGGGGAACAGACCGCCTCTTTCTTGTGGAGAGGGCTCTTGGTATAGTTGATGGTGAGCCAGAGCGCCTGATGTATCCACCTGGGTCTGGTAGAGCACACCTCACTTTCTACTTCGACTATTCAAGCCCTTGGTCGTATGTGGGGTGTTTGCGGCTGCAGAAGGTGCTGGAGAGTGTGAGCCCAGTACAGGTGCAGGTGGAATGGGTGCCCATCTTGTTGGGAGCACTCTTCAAACAGATTGGAACCCCCGTGGTGAGATTTGAACGATAGTATAGGGGTAAGAGAATCTCCATACACCACAAAAGACAGGGGAGTCAGGAACGCAGGTAGCCTGGGAACCTGACCTCTGTGTGGTGTGGAGTCCAGAGTAGCTACTACTGATTACATATTGCTAGGTGCCAGTTGCTGCCCTGAGTGAAACCAAGCGGATATACATGCAGCAGGACCTCAATGACTGGTGTGACTATGCTGGTGTGCAATTACGCTGGCCTGACACCTTCCCCCTCTGCACTGTGCTTCCCCTGAGGGTGACCTTGGCTGCAGGTTGCCACCCTGATCTCATCAGAGCACTCTGTAAGCAAGCAGTGAACAAGGTAGCCTAATCGTCAGGTGACTGGGATAATTATTGAGTTGAAGTACTTCCAAGTTAATATTCGTGAGTGTCGGATAATGATTTAATTGTCTGTTGGATGCAGATGTAGCTGCCTGGCAGAACAACAAAGATATTGGAAATGAAGAGGTATGTCGTCGTATGACAATGTATGATTGTGCAGAATAGCCTAGCGTACATACCATAGTCATAATATTACAGGTTGTACGTGAGGTGCTGGAGGATGGTGGGTGGAATGCTGGACAGCTACTGAGGGAGGCCCAGGACGAGGTGGCAAAGGTCCAGCTACGCACTAACACCAGCAAGTAAGTGTTAGGGGATTCTGATAGAGTATGTACTCAGATGCTAGCAATAATATCATGAACTCTTGATGCTGGCTAGGACAAAAAATGGAATGAACAAGTTGCTACCATTTACGGTACAATGACATGTTGCAAGCAGTGTGTGTGTCTTGTGTCAAAAGGTGTTGGGAATATGTATAGCCAAAATCATGCATTGGGCTGGATATCCCTTCCCTTTTTGCATGCAGGGCAGTTGAAGTAGGACTGTGTGGGGTACCTACATTCCAGGTGAACCAGGGACCACTGGTGTGGGGCCAGGACAAACTCAATGTTGTAGCAGACATGCTGTGTGGCTGGCAGGACCAGCAAGCCAAACTGTGACGCAAATTGTTCTCAATGTTTGCTACATGTTACTGACTCATGACAATGTTGTATAATGTGAACAAGTAGCAGTACAGGTCAGTTTGCTCATCAGTCATTTCAGGTATCCTCTGAAGGGAGAGATACAGGGTTGACAGTCACGGTAGCCTCCCCCCACTAACCCTAACCCCCCCCCCCCCGCTCCTACGTTCAACATCAATAGGCACTACTTGGCATCTGTACTGGGCCAAACGATTGCCCATGGTCTCATCATTGCCTTGCAAAGGCAGAGTAATAATGCTAGGAATTTAGCTTCCTACTTATTCTAGAGGGTGGAACATGCATGGTATGTAGAGATATCTTTCATGGAGGTACATGATCATAAAGACTTACGGTAGCTTCATGGTCATGAAGATGCGACAGGCGATGAATGCAGCTGCAACACAGAAAAATCCAAAGGAGAGCAGCATTGTGCGGTTGAGTTTTGTGAGGCCAACAGAGTTGGAGCGCTCCAGGATGACGAAGCCCAGACCTCCCAAGAGATACATAAAACTACTGGCAAGGCCCTCCATAATGTACTGTCCATTGACACGATATTGCATGAAAGCAACTGGTCTGGCATGGCCATTCTCGTCTGTGGTAGATCCAATGGAAGGAGGCTCCACAATCACGTCGTAGATTATACCTCCTGTCACCAGGAAGTAGGAGCACAAAACCAGCCCGAACACCATCATGGCTGAGGGGGCACGCACAAACCCTGGCTTTCTCAGTCGTAGGTGTGGCACCTACATAATGTAATACCATGCCACACAAATGGCAGTTTCACCGTACTTGAATGCAGCTATATAAGAGCAGTATACTTGGTCCACAGAACAAGGGGTGCTCACGCCAATAAGCACTGTACTTAGAGCTGCGACCGGCGATTGTGATCCCATATACGGCGGATGTAGGTGTCGCTTACCGTATTACTCTATACTACCAAAAAGTCATGCAGTCACAGTGGATTTTGTGACCGGCAGTTCAGCAGCGCAGTCACAGGCAGTTTTTGGACGGTCACAAACTGTGACCCCGGTCGCAGCTCTAAGTACGGCGCATATTGGAGTGACCACCCCTTGCAGACCTAAATTCTAAATGCAGCACACCCAAAATGCTGCTAGAAACTCAACCTTCCATAAGGAGAATCCATGCCTGATTTGCGTGCTCTGGTTTATGTATTGCTGGGAGTATGGTGTACATGATTACCATCACAGGAAACAGCTCAAAATCAGAGAATCTGATCACTTAATTCTCGAAAGTTGTTACAATCCCCCAGTTTATCGAGAGGACATGGCTTCTACTCACCTCAAGTACTAAGAAAGGCACACGGTACAACAGGTCCATCATGTCAAGGGGATAGTAGATGCTTCACGCGGTGCGCTCGATCACGGGCCCAGATCCTGTATACTGTGAGTGTGAAGCCTCGTTCCCGTTTCGCGTGTGGGCCTGGGAACGAGGCTATAAGGTAAATTTCGGTCACCGCATAATTCCGGTCAGTACAGCCTAAGTTTAGCCACATAGAGCAATGCGGATATAATTGCAGTTCTATATAGTACGAGGAGTAGTTAATGTTAAGGTAGGGCGGGGTAATTCGGGCCACGGTATAGTACGGGGTAATTCGGGCCACTTCAACGTTGCAACAGGAAAGAAGCATCCTTTTTATTCTTGCTTCTAGTGAGTTGTAGGCAGGTTGAGTCCCTGGATATACATGGCCAGAAGTTTGCCTAAAGTCTCTCCGTTTTTAGTATTCCGTTGACCTGAAGTTGAAGTGGCCCGAATTACCCCGCCCTACCTTACTGCAGCATAAGTGGGACTCCCAAAGAATCTATCGTGTACAATTGGCGGTGGCTTTTGTATAGACTGACCGGAATTATACCGTGACTGGAATTACCCCGTTTTACCTTACCGTATGTAGCGCCTAAGAACTGAAATTGAGAATTCTGCACCGTTTCATCTATGGCAAATCTTTTCTACCACCTGGTAAAGTAAACCACTTTGCTCCTTCATATAGAACACGTTACGCACCCTCATATTGTCTGTACCTTATGCCAGAACCAACTGTTACTATCATTCGTTTTTTCCTTCTACTTTACGTTATTGGAACTCCCTTCATGCACTGCATTAACCATAGCTTAGCAACATTTATTCCTTAATAATTTATCCTGTAATTAGGGCTAGGTGGGTCTCTCGACTAATTATACGACGTGGATATTGGTCTGGCAGGAAATACATATACTTTAGGTATTTAGGTACCGGAAACGTGCACGCATCTATAGATCCGGCTCTGGCCCTAATATACCCTAACCCTACTTCCTGCTGGACCAATATCCGCTTCGATAATTACAACAGTTGGGATGCTTCTAGTCTCGGTACCAGACCCTCGCACACGTGCGAGGGTCTGATACCGAGACTAGGGTGCTTCATACACCAAGTGTGTGGACCAGCTAGATAATCCGAGTGTAGCTCATGGTCCATGCAGACTCTCGTGCTCACGTGGCCTGACTAGGACAATAATTGTGCTAGTTGGATATGAAGTACATACCCACAGTTGTCATAATATTATGTGCGAACTAGTCTACATGACATTGTGTGAGTCTCTCTCAATTGGTGGTCTGTGGTAGCGACGATGCCGGAAGTCTGCCACTGAATGGGGCCGGTGTGGTATGTGTAAGTGATCAGGCGGCGAGGGTGAGTATGGAGGTGGAATGGGGGAAGAGGAGAGCTCAAGCAGGTTCTCCTCAGAGCTGGATGTGAGATCATAAGAAGACACTGTAAAAGGATTAATGTGGACTACAAATTATCTCCAGGATTTCTAGCTTTGCTTTGAGACAAGGCCTGACTTGTGGCATCATAATGTTTGAGAACGTGCATACCTAGCTTCTAAACATTACTCTTGCAGTGAGCAGGAGATTGTACCACCAGTCACAGAACTGAAAAGAGGCACATTTAGTAACACAGAATTACTGTCTTCTTGATAGTTAATTAACTCTTTATGAACCGGTGTGTTTGCTGGCACCATCTCCCCCAAGCTAACAAGAGTTGTTAATAATACCCATACCCATGCTTAGTAAACCTCTCTAAGGGAACCCCTATAGGTAAAGCCAGACAACATCATTAGCTGTGAATGTGTGTTCTTATCTCACAGGGTAATGGCACACTCCACACATCTTTAGGGCTAATTAGGGTTTTGGTTGGAAACAAAACAGTGTGTAAGCCAGAACCAGCAGTCTGACTATAACATTGTAGGGCGAGCCTGAGCGAGTACAGGTGCTGAATGTGCATGGAGCAGTTGCATGTGCATAGCACAACTTGAAGACACAGATCACACCAGAGCAGTCTGGCAGGTAGGTCCAGGAGCGATCTCTGTCTTTGTTGTTGCCAATGAGGGTCACTTCCTCGTTCTCTGCTGATGCCAAATCAGTGTCATGACTGGTCACAGAGAGTTTAGAGTTACCGAGCGCAGGCCAGTCAACTTCTCATCCCCTGGCAATAGCTGAAGCAGTCTAACAGGCACATCACACCGTGATGGTTTATAGCTATGCATGCTGCACACCATGATGTGCTCTAGCCCCGTTCCCAGGCCCACACGCGAAACGCGGAAGTGGGCCTGGTGACACATGGTAAAATTCCCGTATGTGCTGAGCTCAGCAGTCTTGATTTCGGGTAGGCGAATCACATTCATCCATTGCCAATTATTGCGTAGTAATTACATTCTTTACCCTGTGAAAAGTGTAGCCGTTTGATAAAAACCACTTCTAGCCTTCAAGAGTCACCTCTGGTCGCTCCTTTGCAAGGACTTTCTACTTAGCCATCACCAACAGCTACCTTCCGCCTGATTTCGAATGCATCAAAGTAAGGAATGTAATCGCTTACGTAGTTATGCTGACTGTGCACATACGGGAATTTTGCCAAGTGTCGCCAGGTCCTCTTCCGCGTTCCGCGTGTGGGCCTGGGTACGAGGCTAGATGTGCTCTGCATGCAGGACATGAGATCGCTTGAAGCACTCTCCCCGTCTTCATAAAATGCTTTAGCCCCTCACCGCGCGCTATAGTCTCCATCCTTGTTGAGGTAGACCGTTCATAGTTCATGTCTCAGTCAGACATCATTGACGTTGCAATGAGTTCCTTTGCGGTTTGCAATTAACGCATGATGCAATCACACGCAAAATACGAGCAGGAAATGATTTACGGCACGACGTACGATAGAAATAAAGAAAGAAATAAATAATTATATGGAAAATTCATAGCAAACTCATCTATGTGGGGCTCGCTCAGGCTCGCCCCAATCAAGACACTCCTGCATATGCAATCCACAGTGTTTACACAACAACAGATGTTTACACAACAACAGATGTTTACACAACAGGAGTATGACCTCTCCACTTACTGTGGTCTCCTGTCAGATGCTAGCTCATTTCTGATTGGAAGAGTGGAAGGGCCATGGAGAGATGGCTGTAAGCATGTGTGCACATACCAAAGGTTGTGATATGTGGGAGAAGGGGGAGTTATACACTTAAACACTTATTTGTTATCAAGTGCAAGATAGCAAGTCAAAGCTCACCCGACTGACCCCATGCTGGTGCTTCCTAGCCCTCAGTGCCCGTACTGGATTACCACATATCACTTGGTGGAGACCTGTGGGACAAGCTGACAGTAATCAAACTCCACAGACCAAAGAAATCCTACACTGAACGTTTGGCACTGAGGGGGCCTGAATGGTGGAGCACTGCTCACCATGGGTTAGCTCACTGGTACTGTCGTGCAGCAGTGGGACGACACCTCCTGCAAACCAAAGATTGAACTTGAGCACCCTAATAATTAGGCCTGGGAATTTCTTACTCTGAGCAGGAGCTGTCTTGGGCCGGGCTGGTGGGAGGGCTGTACAGGCGGTACCCACAAATGCCACTGTAATACAATGCACATGTAGCACTCCCCACACAGCCACCATACCTTCCTCACTCCGCTGAGGCCTTAGCCGAAGACTGGAATGGACAACGTTCAAGTCTGTGTCCAACTCGGACCACTGCAGTCTGGGAGGGGAGGAAGGGCAAAGTCCTCCCTCACTCTGCAAGGGCACATCATCGAGCATGTTCAGTTGGGGGATTGCTGCAGCTACTGTAACACGGTAGCCTGTCTCTCCACCCTGCGGGCATGGGCAAGAGTGTGTGGGGGATGGTACTGTGTAGTCATATCCCAAAAGTTCATAACAAGAAGAGTGTGCAACTGCCATATGGGTTCCACTACCACTGCCAAGTAGCAGCATGCTCCATGTGTGAAATTGTGATTACTAGAGACTTTATGTGCATGTAGACCACACTGATTGCCTATGGAGAGATGGTGGTAGTGGAACCCATATATGGCAGTTGCACTCTTACTGTTATGAACTCTTGGTACTACTTCTGCCTATACTAGGTCCGGTTGTCAGCCAATTAAAGGCTGGTGACTATATTTCTTGCATGTCAACGAGTCAAGAGTACTCCATAGCACGCAGTGTGTTTGAACAAAAATAGTTTCTGATGGTCTGTGATGCTAAGTGAGGACATTCAGTTGACTAGTCCTGCAAACTAGTAAACTACTACATGCAGCCATTTAGTTAACACCAGGGAATCCCTCTTCACTGCAGTCCTATCCCACCTCTCTCTTAGCCACAGTGGCGTGCAAAGGGTTCCCCTGCAGGGTCAGTGTAGTCAACGCAGTGCACAGAGATAAGTATCCCAGCTGGTCCAACTCTGCTAAATTGTTTCTGTGTATGTGTGGGCGTGTTGGTGGATGCTGAGAATATTATGTATAATCATCAGCAGCCATGGACTACACTCACCCTTCAATATCCAGCACTTTGAGGGCAGACAGCATCGTTACCAAGCTGATGTCAGAGACTTCATTAAATGCCATGTACAGCTCCTGGGTATAGGACACTGTGTGTGTGATCCAAAGAGTTTCTGACACATCAGCAGAAACTCTCACCTGCAGGTTTGGGAGTGAAGTCAGGCCATCAAGGTCCCGCAGTCTACTCTGTGGCAGCCACAATACACGCACTGCTGTGAGGCTTGTCCCAAGGTCACGAACACACGGCACAACACTGTCAGTGAGTCTCAGATGGGCAAGTTCCGGCAGGTAAGCACCTGCAGACACGTGTGAAGGACTCATAAACTGTGTAACCAATCGCCATAGTTCATCACATATCCTGCGAAGGCCCACGCCTGGTACATGTACAGTGCTAGACTCTTTGCCTGCACGCAATGAGCACCATTGTCTGTAATGATTACTGACCAAAGTTTCCGAGGCTGTGTTCAGAGGAATTCACGGCCAGCTCCAGGCAGGTGACACTGGCAAGGTTGGTAGTCCCCGTCAGCTCGCGCTATTGGAATGGGACGGGTTGATGCTCATGGGTCACAGAGTTAGACAAGTATGCAACTTACCAGTTGGCTAGGAGAGACATAGTCATGGCCTTGGCTTGAACTTTGTGGATGGGGGTTAACACTAGACTGGAACTCTGTGATGTGGATGCTGGCCGAGTGCAGAGGAGAATGGTGGAAGGGGGGGCTAAGCACTGCACTGTGAGAGCTGATTGTGTGTCGTGGATGCACTCTGATGTATTGTGTGCAGGCAGAAGGTCAGAGAAGCAAAAACATTACACTACATTTCTAACACTATCCATCATGGGTGTGCTGTGATGTGACTGCTGATTTTGTCCCAGGACATACCTGCCTGACTGCATGAGACCCGGGTGGTACTGAACCTGGAGAAGATCAGGAATGATGTGCCCTTCATACCAAAATAGAATCTCTGCAACTACAAGCAATTGGAGAGACTCTACCAACTGGTTCAACTGCAGTAAGGCAGTTGCACGGGAAGTCCAAGGTACGCAGAGACAGGAGTGCTTGAGGCTTGCGTGTTGGATGTCTTTGCTCTCAGCCCATCACCCCACCATATAATTAAGCAGGCGGTAGGCCTGAGCCTAATATGCCGGATAGGGACTGCCTCTCATGGAGCATAATGTGAGAATAATCGGGACAATTATGTCATGTCTGGGGGGCGTCTTAGATCAAACTGGAAATTGCACGTGTACCCAACATGGTGGAGAATTAGAACCTTAGCAGTGGTGTTGATTATGGAGTTTCTGCATGCAACAAAGTTCTTCAATTGCCAACATTTCGACTACTATACTGCAGTCTTCATCAGGGCACACAATACATATATAACTGTCATGTTTTGTGTGCTCTGATGAAGACTACAGCATAGTAGTCGAAACGTTGGCAATTGAAGAATTTTGATGAACATTTTCATGGTTGGAATTGGAGAAACTCCATAATCAGTGGTGTTGAAATTGTGCGCTCACTCTGAAGAAGAATCTGGGAGAGGGAGAATGAGTAGCTCTATAGCTGCTACTGGAGGCCTACTTTTGAGGAACAGTATTCAATGTACAAACAGCGTTAACTGTGGTTTATGTACCATAAGAGTCAGTCAAATGATGTCACAGTCCTAAGCATCCAAAAGTGTAGTAAATTACTGCTGGTTTTGCACACACTGTAATTATTGGTTCATTACTTCCAAAGCTACAGTCTGCATAAAGACACAAACCTGTTCCGTAAGCAGCCCACTGAAACCTGCTCCCTAAGCAGCCCACTGAATTCTGTTCCCTAAGCAGCCCACTGAAACCTGTTCCGTAAGCAGCCCACTGAAACCTGCTCCCTAAGCAGCCCACTGAAACCTGTTCCCTAAGCAGCCCACTGAAAGTAGCCCATTCACTTTACTTCACCACTTGCACTGGCCCTGGCCTGCTCCACTGTTAGTTTCAAGATTGGAGAAGACCGCTCACTACTGGCAAGCAAAATGTCACTCTCCTGAGGAATGGGATGCTATACTCCTCCTGCCTCCTCTCCACAAATCAGAGGATCGGCATCTACTGTTCATAGTCTGACGAAGTAAAGTGCCGTCTATGGGTTTCATTTAGGCATAGGGGGAGGTGGTAGTCTCACAGGCCAGACATTTGTGGTGGGAAAGAATGCCTGGTCACTATTGATATGTTTTGTGGACATTGCCGGAAAGTAGGCAGCACCACTTAGACCGGATAACATTTAATACCTTCCATTTTGGTCACATGCTTGAGTCAAACAAAAGCAAGAACAGATTTGTGAGTAGTCTTGGAACCAGACCCTTCGCGTGGGGGAGGAGAAAAGGGTCTGGGCACCATCTTACATTCGAGTTGTCCCCAGGTTGGAATGTTGACTAACAAATCAGAAGCGTTGATTGCGAATGACGTCAGGGTAACGATTTTTCTCCAGGCTTTCGGTGTCGCCAGGGACAAGATGCGGCAAATCACTGTGCCGTACCACGTTACCAGCGAGTGTCTGACAAAAGTTGAGGAGAGCAATGAGCAGGTCGACTGTGACTGTACGCAAGGTATCGCAGTTGATCGCTAATTACCATGCATAATTGCATTCCGTGAGGACAACTTGAATGTAGGCATGTGCCTGTCACGGTAAAAATGGACCCCCCCAAATTGGTTCCCCCCGGAACCAGTTTGTTGATAAATACGGACCCCTCGGAACGTATTTTACTGAAAGATTTGGACCACCCCCTGGAACTAATCTTGTTGATAAAATAATAAGGACCCCCGGAACTTATTTCACTGCAACATTTGGATCCCCTCCGCCAACAACTATATGGACCACACCCCTGGAACTAATTTTGTTGATAAATAAGGACCCCCGGAACTTATTTCACTGCAACATTTGGACCCCCTCCACCAACAACTATATGGACCACACCCCTGGAACTAATTTTGTTGATAAATAAGGACCCCCGCAACTTATTTCACTGCAACATTTGGACCCCCTCCGGCAACAACTATATGGACCCCTTATAGATGTCACTAGTACTTGAACATTGCAGTGACAAAACCTTTAATAATGATAGCGGTCAATACAACAGTTCTGTAGCCTCGTTCCCAGTCCGACGCCCAGCTTTCCGTCGCTTGCAGTACGGTACGCTTTAACGTACTGCAAGCGACGGAGAGCTGGGCGTGGGACTGGGTACGAGGCTAACAGTTCTGCACAATTCCTGACAGCTCTCTTCTTCTCCTTTGTGAGGTTTGGTGGGTAGGAGCCATTTCGGCATAGTGAATGGCGTATTCAACTATCTCGTCTCCCGCACTATTCGTCACTTTGACTTCGGCCTTTTCACTGTTATTCTCAATCTCCGTTCCAATTCTGTCTGCCATTGCGGCGATTGCCTGCCACTGCGGCAACAGCATCTTTTATAGCACCATCCCAACCTCTGACATGCACTGATTTAACCTTTGGGCCTTGGCGGGACTGCTGTGCCAGGGGGGAACAAACTTTTCAGGGTGGTGGTGGTGGTGGTGGGGGGGGGGGGGGGGGGGGGGGGGTCCAATTATTTCAGAAAAATTAGTTCCAAGAGGAACCAATTTTAGGGGGGTTCAAATTAAACGTGACATGCCCAGAACCTTTCCTCCTCCCCCACACGTAGTCTCGCAAGCCAGCCTCTTTTTCTACGAGGGGGCGCGCGCGGAGGGGGAGGGAAAAAGAGTCTGGTGACTTATTAAGCCAACATTTCGTTTTCTCTGCCGGAATGTGGGTAGAGCCAATGAGACTGCAGCAGTCACATGATTTTCATAGCGTAATTCAGAGAGACAGTGCGTGCGATTGCCATCGCTGCAAAGCGCAACTAGGCTATCCAAGGTTGTGCCCCAAGCAAGAATTAGCAGTGAAGAACTCCTTCAGCGGACGGGATGTACTCGTGAGTCTTCTAACCGGCACTGGAAAATCTCCTTGTTACTACATATATACTGCTGAAGGCTTTTCCCTGGCTCACCTTTCAACGGTTACTACTCTCCAGAGCTTCGCGAGCCTCCTCCAACTTGCTTCGCAGTCGCACATTTGAAAGTTGTGGGCAATAATTGGATAGCTATCATGTGACTTCTTCATTTGTTACAGTTGATTGCATTCCACTGGGAAACGAAATGTTGGCTTAAGTCACCAGACTCTTTTTCCCTCCCCCCTCCGCGCGCGCCCCCTCGTAGAAAAAGAGGCTGGCTTGCGAGACTACCCCGCACGAAGGGTCTGGTTATGTTCTGAGACTAATTTGTGAGCTAGATGTCCAGCACTGTTTCTTGCTGATCACTGGTGTCATAGTGCACAGGTACAGACACAATCCTTCCTCATGACATTTCCTGTTACACCATAATTTCAATCAAGGTGGATATTGGTCAGGCAGGACGCCTTCGCATTCAGCACCTGAGGCCCTAATATACCCCCCACATCGATCTATCTTTGCTGCTCACCTTCCTCGTATGATACCAAAGAAGTACATCGGCAGGAGGACGATTGATCTCCGATTCAAAAACTAGTAATAACTAGTTAACTAGTACTGGTCGTTCGTTGCGGTTCTTCTAGACTAGGCTATAGGCCTATATATGGAATGTAAACGTAGACGTCATTCGACATCTTCGTTTCACGGAAGAATACCGAGATATCCTATTTTCCAAGATTTTGGGGGATATTAAGCGCATGCGCAAACAGTGCCTTCCCCGGGCCCCCGATTGAAGGCCTGGGTACGAGGCTATTCTGGTGCCTGTAGAGTTGAGCAGCAGCAGCATTGGAAGCAACCAATAATGGCAGCAGTTCACAGCATATAAATTGGCAGGAAGAGCATTGGCAGCAGCATGCAGCGACAGCACTGGTTGCCCGGATATTGGAATCGGCAACATTGGAAGCCAGGACTGATTGGCAGGGGCCCAAGATTCTCCATTTTTTTGGGCGCCATTTTTTCGCGCCATTTTTTCGCGCCACACCACCTGAGTTTGAACCTGAATTTGAACTTGTGCGGTCTTGCCAAATTCATTCGGCGTCTAACCTGTAACTGTCTCAAGCGAGTCTGCAATGGTGAGTGTGAGGAGCAATGTCGTGAATTCATTCGGCGTCTAACCTGTAACTGTCTCAAGCGAGTCTGCAATGGTGAGTGTGAGGAGCAATGTCGTGAATTCATTCGGCGTCTAACCTGTAACTGTCTCAAGCGAGTCTGCATTGGTGAGTGTGAGGAGCAATGTCATGGTAGCTATTCATTTTTGTGCTCTATAGCTAATGTTTTGTCAGGCAGGAATGCTACATAGCTACTAGTTATCTGTTTGGGTTTTTGAAAGATGGTTGCATGCAGTGTAGCAAAGCTCGAATTCAAATTTTCTGTATGGAATGTTTGGCTGCCAAGGTGGTTTTCCAGCTCCATGTGTGCATGCAGTATAACATACTGAGTCGGCTGAGTTTTTACTGAATAATGAAGGCGTGGTAAAAATAGAGCATGTTAGCACTTACCGTATAGCGGGAAAATTTGGCGGGCATTAAATTTGGCGATTTCAGCCAAAACGCCGTATTTTTAAATTTGGCGAATTTTTAATTTGGCGATCCTCGACCTCGGCACAAATGACATACCGGAAATGACGTTGCCTCACTGCCAGGCGCTCAGTACAGTGTGAACTGTACATGTATCGATCGAGTGCGACCAGTTTAATAGTTACCAGCTAGCCATGGAGACCTTCGAAGTAGAGCTAGAGATGTGTCAGAGGCTATCACGTTTTCCATACAGTTTGGAGCCCCACCGTCCGAGAGCGGCGACTGGATTGCGCTGTGGCGGTGATGCGCGCGCTCGAGCGCAATCGTTGGCCACGTTCCTCACACTCTCGTTAGCGGCTTGTAGTTCCTTCCCGGAGAGAGAGGAATCGCCGATGTCGCGTTCTCTTGGGAGTATACAGCTGTCTTTTCACTGGTACAGCGCCATAATCGATCGTATACCGTACCATAAAATAATCTATGACCGTACGTACGGTGCGCATACCCGAGTGGCCGGCTGGGGTGGGGTTTAATATTGGCGGAATTTAATTTGGCGATTTTTTCCTGCACCGCCAAATCGCCAAATTAAAACCCCCGCCAAATTTTCCCGCTATACGGTATATTGAAAGTAGCTAGACCCTCCTGTTTAAGGAAAGTATACAGGCCAGGCAGCAATTCTAGCAAACTGTGTGAAGAACTTTCAATTGGTAGGTAGCTACAGTTGTTGAGGAAGTCTCTCCACCCCACCCGTATATTTATACAAACACACACTATAGCCATTTGTCCTAAGGAAACCGAGCTCTTGGAACACCAGCAGAACCGGCAGTGACCATGCACATCCCCTCATACAGACACCCATGGACAGCAAGTTTGCATCATAAGGGAAAAGGTGAGCCTGAGAGGAGGGGAGGAGAATTGATATCTTTGGGTATTTACCTGTGGGCTAGCCTCTGATTCCCAGGCTCTCTCACGTGCATGCAACAAAATGCGTTACTGTAAGACAAATAACTGGGCAATGGCCTGGGAACGAGGCTACCTTTCGATTGAGACCCATATATATGATTTCAGAACCTACGGATTTGAAACTCATGCATAAGTTAACCAGTGTCCACAAGAAGCTTCTGTGAATGGAATCAATATTACAATACAATAGAGTAATTAGGTAAATAGTATTCATAGCTGAATGACTGCATGGACATTGGGTGCATATATAGATCTACATGACATTGGGTACATTGACATTGACATTGGCATTGGAAGTACGTTAGGCAGTGTCAGCATTCTAAGCTTTTCTTGGTTGGCTAGTTAATATGAACTTTCAGCTAGAATTTCAGCAACTAAAAGTTTCTTCACTTTCGTCTACGTACAGTGTTGTTTGCCACTTAATCCAACACCTTATACTTGTCTCAAGCTACTTGGCGATGGTGGTCCCAAGCAATTGTCCAGCTCATCCCTTGTGGTAGCAACTTTGTGTGCTGTCTTTGTCTCCCCTATGCAGACATGGCCCAGCTGCAAGGGACTGGTATACAATGTTAGACTTCTTCCTGAGTGGATCTTGGCTTTACAAAGCTAGAGGTGTCGTAAGAATCACATGACAGTCACTTCTGACTTGCTCGCTCCCCTTCTTGCTAGCTCGCTCCCCTTCCGGCTGGCTCACTCTCTCCATTCGCTTGCTCGCTCTCCCCTTCTGACTGGCTCCCTCTCTTCTTCTGGTTCGCTCGCTCACTCGCTCCCCTTCTGACTGGATCACTCACTAGCTCCCCTTCCGGCTGGCTCGCTCTACCTGCCTCTACCTCTGCTCTATCTGGCTCTACCTCTGCTCTACCTGGCCTCTACCTCTGCTCTACCTGCCTCTACCTCTCCTCTACCTTCCTCTACCTGCCTCTACCTCTGCTCTACCTGCCTCTACCTCTGCTCTACATGCCTCTACCTGGCTCTACCTCTGCTGTACCTTCCTCTACCTCTGCCTTGGCTTCCGGTTGTGCGCTCTCTGGATCGAGACGGATGGGTGGAGATCAGCATGAAGATTAATCTTGGGTGAGTTCACAGGCAAATCTATGTTGCTTCTCGTTACTGTAGCTAATGTCAAACGATGTGCTGATGCTGGTCGTACGCTCTCCTGATGGAGACGGATCGGTGGAGATTAAATTTAGGTGAGTGCACATGCAAATGTATGTTGCTTCTAGTTACTGTAGCTGGTGTCTAATGATGTGCTGATGCCTTGGCTTCCGGTTGTGCGCTCTCTGGATCGAGACGGATGCGTGGAGGTCAGCGTGAAGATTAATCTTGGGTGAGTTCACATGCAAATCTATGTTGCTTCTCGTTACTGTAGCTAGTGTCAAACGATGTGCTGATGCCGGTTGTGCGCTCTCCGGATGGAGACGGATCGGTGGAGATCAGCGTGGAGATTAAATTTAGGTGAGTACACATGCAAATCTATGTTGCTTCTCATTACTGTAGCTGGATGTGCTGATGCCCTGGCTTCCGGTTGTGTGCTCTCTAGATTGAGACGGATGGGTGAAGATCAGCGTGAAGATTAACCTGCCTCTACCTCTGCTCTATCTGGCTCTACCTGGCTCTACCTCTGCTCTACCTGCCTCTACCTCTGCTCTATCTGGCTCTACCTCTGCTCTACCTGGCTCTACCTGCCTTTACCTGGCTCTGCCTCTGCTCTACCTGGCTCTACCTGCCTCTACCTCTGCTCTACCTGCCTCTACCTCCGCCTTGGCTTCCGGTTGTGCGCTCTCTGGATCGAGACGGATGTGTGGAGGTCAGCGTGAAGATTAATCTTGGGTGAGTTCACATGCAAATCTATGTTGCTTCTCGTTACTGTAGCTAGTGTCAAACGATGTGCTGATGCCGGTTGTGCGCTCTCCGGATGGAGACGGATCGGTGGAGATCAACGTGGAGATTAAATTTATGTGAGTGCACATGCAAATCTATGTTGCTTCTGGTTACTGTAGCTGGTGTCTAAGGATGTGCTGATGCCTTGGCTTCCGGTTGTGCACTCTCTGGATCGAGACGGATGGGTGGAGATCAGCGTGAAGATTTACCTGCCTCTACCTCTGCTCTATCTGGCTCTACCTCTGCTCTACCTGGCTCTACCTCTGCTCTACCTGCCTCTACCTCTGCTCTATCTGGCTCTACCTCAGCTCTACCTGGCTCTACCTGCCTCTACCTGGCTCTGCCTCTGCTCTACCTGCCTCTACCTCTGCTCTACCTGCCTCTACCTCTGCTCTGCCTGCCTCTACTTCTGCTCTACCTGGCCTCTACATCTGCTCTACCTGCCTTTACCTCTGCTCTACCTGGCTCTACCTGCCACTACCTCTGCTCTACCTGCCTCTACCTCTGCTCTACCTTCCTTTACATGCCTCTACCTCTGCTCTACCTGGCTCTACCTCTGCTCTATCTGGGTCTACCTGGCTCTACCTCTGCTCTACCTGGCTCTACGGCTGCTCTACCTGGCTCTACCTCTGCTGTACCTGCCTCTACCTCTCTCTACCTGGCTCTACCTCTGCTCTACCTGCCTCTACCTCTGCTTTACCTTCCACTACCTGCCTCTACCTCTGCTCTACCTGCCTCTGCGTCTGCTCTACCTGGCACTACATGCCTCTACCTCGAGGTGCCAGCAACAAGTCTGTCTACCTGACGTTGCAGCTGTGCGACCTGCCCTCCTTGCACATGGGTCCATCTGCAGTTAATATGGGTGGCCCCAAGCCCTGGCAGGTGAGCGAGCCCCTCAGTCGTGTATACGTAGACAAGCAGCCCCCCCCCCCCCCCCCCCCCCCCAACGCTGTCTACCCATAAGTCCTCGGACCTGCAACCATGGCCACACCCATTGAAGATGTTGAAAAGCCTAGCTAGTTCTCGCCTTCCTGCACGAATATAATGCAATATTGATATAACGTGTATTAGAGCTCTTCAATCAACTGATTGGTCACTCCCCCCCGTCCACTCCCTCTGATTTCCTGTGCAGCCTGCCCCTCCCCCCTCCTTGGGCTGCAGCTGTGGGTGCCACCGCTACCTCCCGTGCACCCTCGGGGTGCCAGCAACAAGTCTGTCTACCTGACGTTGAAGCTGTGCGACCTGCCCTCCTTGCACATGCATGGGTCCAGCTGCAATTAATATGGGTGGCGCCAAGCCCTGGCAGGTAAGCCAGCCCCTCAGTTGTGTATATGTAGACAAGCAGCCCTCCCCCCCCCCCCCCCCCCCCAACACTGTCTACCCCTGAGCCCTCGGACCTGTAACCATGGTCCCCCCATCCATTGAAGATGTTGAAAAGCCTAGCTTGTTCTCCAGTTAATGCCTTCCTGTGTGTATATAATGCAATGATTATGTCAAATGTTGATAAAGTATGTATTATAGCTCTCCAATCTCCTGATTGGTCACTCTCCCCCATCCATTGAAGATGTTGAAAAGCCTAGCTTGTTCTCCAGTTAATGCCTTCCTGCGTGTATATAATGCAATGATTATGTCACGAATATAATGCAATATTGATATAACGTGTATTATAGCTCTCCAATCTCCTGATTGGTCACTCTCCCCGCCCACTCCCTCTGATTTCCTGTGCAGCTTGCCCCCTTGGGCTGCAGCTGTGGGTGCCGCTGCTACCTCCTGTGCACCCTCGGGGTGCCCACAACAAGTCTGCGTACCTGATGTTGCAGCTTTACGACCTGCCCTCCTTGCACATGGGTCCAGCTGCAGTTAATATGGGTGGACCCAAGCCCTGGCAGGTGAGCGAGCCCCTCAGCCGTGTATATGTAGACATGCAGCCCCCCCCAACAGTGTCTACCACTGAGCCTTCGGACCTGCAACCATGGCCCCACCCATTGAAGATGTTGAAAAGCCTAGCTAGTTCTCCAGTTAATGCCTTCCTGCACGAATGTAATGCAATATGTAGAATGTTGATGTAATAGAGCTCTCCAATCAACTGATTGGTTACTCCCCCCCGTCCACTCCCTCTGATTTCCTGTGCAGCCTGCCCCTCCCCCCTCCTTAGGCTGCAGCTGTGGGTGTGACCGCTACCTCCCGTGCACCCTCGGGGTGCCAGCAACAAGTCTGTCTACCTGACGTTGAAGCTGTGCGACCTGCCCTCCTTGCACATGCATGGGTCCAGCTGCAGTTAATATGGGTGGCCCCAAGCCCTGGCAGGTAAGCCAGCCCCTCAGTCGTGTATACGTAGACAAGCAGCCCCCCCCCCCCCCCCCCCCACACACCCCCCCACCCCCAACGCTGTTTACCCCTGAGCGCTCGGACCTGCAACCATGGCCCCACCCATTGAAGATGTTGAAAAGCCTAGCTAGTTCTCCAGTTAATGCCTTCCTGCACGTATATAATGCAATATGTAGAATGTTGATATAATGTAAATTATAGCTCTCCAATCTACTGATTGGTCACTCCCCCCGCCCACTCCCTCTTATTTCCTGTGCAGCTTGCCCCTCCCCCCTCCTTGGGCTGCAGCTGTGGGTGCCGCCGCTACCTCCCGTGCACCCTCGGGGTGCCAGCAACAAGTCTGTCTACCTGACGTGAAGCTGTGCGACCTACCTCCTTGCACATGCATGGGTCCAGCTGCAGTTAGAATGGGTGGCCCCAAGCCCTGGCAGGTAAGCGAATCCCTCGTGGTGTATACGTAGACAAGCAGCCCCCCCCCCCCCCCCCCAACGCTGTCTACCCATAAGCCCTTGGACCTGCAACCATGGCCCCACCCATTGAAGATGTTGAAAAGCCTAGCTAGTTCTCCATAAGCCCTCGGACCTGCAACCATGGCCCCACCCATTGAAGATGTTGAAAAGCCTAGCTAGTTCTCCACAGTTAATGCCTTCTTGCTCGAATATAATGCAATATGTAGAATGTTGATATAACGTGTATTAGAGCTCTCCAATCAACTGATTGGTCACTCCCCCCCGTCCACTCCCTCTGATTTCCTGTGTAGCCTGCCCCTCCCCCCTCCTTGGGCTGCAGCTGTGGGTGCCACCGCTACCTCCCGTGCACCCTCGGGGTGCCAGCAACAAGTCTGTCTACCTGACGTTGAAGCTGTGCGACCTGCCCTCCTTGCACATGCATGGGTCCAGCTGTAGTTAATATAGGTGGCCCCAAGCCCTGGCAGGAAAGCGAGCCACTCAGTCGTGTATATGTAGATAAGCAGCCTTCCCCCCCCCCCCCTCCCCCCTCACCCGACGCTGTCTACCCCTGAGCCCTCGGACCTGCATCCATGGCCCCACCCATTGAAGATGTTGAAAAGCCTAGCTAGTTCTCCAGTGAATGCCTTCCTGCACGAATATAATGCAATATGTAGAATGTTGATATAATGTGTATTAGAGCTCTCCAATCAACTGATTGGTCACTCCCCCCAGTCCACTCCCTCTGATTTCCTGTGCAGCCTGCCCCTCCCCCCTCCTTGGGCTGCAGCTGTGGGTGCCGCCGCTACCTCCCGTGCACCCTCGTGCCAGCAACAAGTCTGTCTACCTGATGGTGCAGCTTTACCACCTGCCCTTCTTTGCACATGGGTCCAGCTGCAGTTAATATGGGTGGCCCCAAGCCCTGGAAGGTGAGCGAGCCCCTCAGTCGTGTATATGTATACAAGCAGCCCCTCCCCCCCCCCCCCCCCCCCCTCAACGCTGTCTACCCCTGAGCCCTCGGACCTGCAACCATGGCCCTACCCATTGAAGATGTTGAAAAGCCTAGCTAGTTCGCCTTCTTGCGCGTATATAATTCAATATGTAGAATGTTGATATCATATATATTATAGCTCTCCAATCTACTGATTGGTCACGCCCACTCCCTCTTATTTCCTGTGCAGCTTGCCCCTCCCCCCTCCTTGGGCTGCAGCTGTGGGTGCCGCCGCTACCTCCCGTGCACCCTCGGGGTGCCAGAAACAAGTCTGTCTTCCTGACGTGAAGCTGTGCGACCTACCCTCCTTGCACATGCATGGGTCCAGCTGCAGTTAGTATGGGTGGCCCCAAGCCCTGGCAGGTAAGCGAGCCCCTCAGTCGTGTATACGTAGACAAGCAGCCCCCCCCCCCCCCCCCCCCCCCCATCTACCCATAAGCCCTTGGACCTTAAACCATGGCCCCACCCATTGAAGATTTTGAAAAGCCTAGCTAGTTCTCCATAAGCCCTCGGATCTGCAACCATGGCCCCACCCATTGAAGATGTTGAAAAGCCCAGCTAGTTCTCCAGTTAATGCCTTCCTGCACGTACATAAAGCAATATGTAGAATGTTGAAATAATATGTTTTTTAGCTCTCCAATCTCCTGATTGGTCACTCCCTCTGCCCACTCCCTCTGATTTCCTGTGCAGCTTGCCCCTCCCCCCTCCTTGGGCTGCAGCTGTGGGTGCCGTCGCTACCTCTCGTGCATCCTCATTGTGCCAGCAACAAGTCTGTCTACCTGATGGTGCAGCTTTACGACCTGCCCTTCTTTGCACACGGGTCCAGCTGCAGTTAATATGGGTGGCCCCAAGCCCTGGAAGGTGAGCGAGCCCTTCAGTCGTGTATATGTAGACAAGCAGCCCCTCCCCCCCCCCCCCCCCCCCCCCTCCCCCTACGCTGTCTACCCCTGAGCCCTCGGACCTGCAATCATGGCCCCACCCATTGAAGATGTTGAAAAGCCTAGCTAGTTCTCCAGTTAATGCCTTCCTGCACGTATAAAATGCAATATGTAGAATTTTGATATGTCACTCCCCCGCCCACTCCCTCTGATTTACTGTGCAGCTTGCCCCTCCCCCCTCCTTGGGCTGCAGCTGTGGGTGCCGCCGCTACCTCCCGTGCACCCTCGGTGTCCGAGCAACAAGTCTGTCTACCTGATGTTGCAGCTTTACAACCTGACCTCCTTGCCCATGGGTCAAGCTGCAGTTAATATGGGTGACCCCAAGCCCTGGAAGGTAAGCGAGCCCCTCAGTCGTGTATATGTAAACAAACAGCCTCCCCCCCCCCCCCCCCCCCCCCCCCACCCCCCCTCCCCCCTCCCCCAACGCTGTCTACCCCTGAGCCCTTGGACCTGACACCTTGGCCCCATCCATTGAAGATGTTGAAAAGTCTAGCTAGTTCTCCAGTTAATGCCTTCCTGCAAGAATATAATGCAATATGTAGAATGTTGATATAACGTGTATTAGAGCTCTCCAATCCACTGATTGGTCACTCCCTCCCGTCCACTCCCTCTGATTTCCTGTGCAGCCTGCCCCTCCCCCCTCCTTGGGATGCAGATGTGGGTGCCACCGCTACCTCCCGTGCACCCTCGGGGTGCCAGCAACAAGTCTGTCTACCTGACGTTGAAGCTGTGCGACCTGCCCTCCTTGCACATGCATGGGTCCAGCTGCAGTTAATGTAGGTGGCCCCAAGCCCTGAGCACAATTACAGCTAGTGCTCATCAGCTGTAGGTATGGTGAATGTTAGTAACTCACGCTCTGTTGCAGAGGGACCTCGAGGTATGGGAGGAGTCACTGGCAGAGAAGATGATGAACAGCAGCACCAGCAGGACAAACATGATGATCCATGCAGCCCACCAGGGGTACCAGCCAGCACCAACTGGCAGGGACCCGAACACAAGGGAGATGGCTCCCACCAGCAACGCATAGAGCTGCACAATCAGTCATAGAATGATACTACTGGTACTACAGCACAAGACTTTCAGGTTACGTTCTCTGGTCTGGGCTCAGCTGTACATCGTACAGTATTGGAGTGAATCCATGCTCCAGTCAGGAGTGAATGAAATATAGATAATCCTACAGGACACCTAGTGCAAAGTACTCTGGTCTCACTAACAAATTTACGTCACTTGGTACATTGCATGTGTGCATGACATTTCACCAGAGTGGTCTTGAGGTGTGAAGCCATGGGACACTCGGTGGCGACTGCGGTCAGTACTGTGAGGTCTGCGATAGGGGACACCACTGGAGAGAGAGTGGGTTGTACTGCCATCTTGAAGGCCAGTCATTACATACAACGTACAGTAGAGTGATTTAGTTTGGAACATGAAAACATTGCAGATGCAATCAGGAGCACCGCTGAGCTTCGGCAGATGCAATCGGAAAGTGAAAACAGCAGCTGAAGCAGATGCAATCATGAGCAGCAGCTGAAGCAGATGCAATCATGAGCAGCAGCTGAAGCGGATGCAATTGCAGGGAGCAGCAGCTGAAGTGGATGCAATCATGAGCAGCAGCTGAAGCAGATGCAATCATGAGCAGCAGCTGAAGCGGATGCAATTGCGGGGAGCAGCAGCTGAAGCAGATGCAATCATGAGCAGCAGCTGAAGCAGATGCAATCATGAGCAGCAGCTGAAGCAGATGCAATCATGAGCAGCAGCTGAAGCGGATGCAATTGTGGGGAGCAGCAGCTGAAGCAGATGCAATTGCGGGGAGCAACAGCTGAAGCGGATGCAATCATGAGCAGCAGCTGAAGCAAATGCAATCGCGGGGAGCAGCAGCTGAAGCGGATGCAATCGCGGGGAGCAGCAGCTGAAGCAGATGCAATTGTGGGGAGCAGCAGCTGAAGCAGATGCAATCGCGGGGAGCAGCAGCTGAAGCAGATGCAATTGCGGGGAGCAGCAGCTGAAGCAGATGCAATCATGAGCAGCAGCTGAAGCAAATGCAATCGCGGGGAGCAGCAGCTGAAGCAGAGGCAATCGCGGGGAGCAGCAGCTGAAGCGGATGCAATCGCGGGGAGCAGCAGCTGAAGCAGATGCAATCATGAGCAGCAGCTGAAGCAGATGCAATCGCGGGGAGCAGCAGCTGAAGTGGATGCAATCGCGGGGAAGCTGAAGCAGATGCAATCGCGGGGAGCAGCAGCTGAAGCAGATGCAATCATAAGCAGCAGCTGAAGCAGATGCAATCGCGGGGAGCAGCAGCTGAAGCGGATGCAATCGCGGGGAGCAGCAGCTGAAGCGGATACAATCGCGGGGAGCAGCAGCTGAAGCAGATGCAATCGCGGGGAGCAGCAGCTGAGGCAGATGCAATCATGAGCAGCAGCTGAAGTGGATGCAATCGCGGGGAGCAGCAGCTGAAGCGGATACAATCGCGGGGAGCAGCAGCTGAAGCAGATGCAATCATGAGCAGCAGCTGAAGTGGATACAATCGCGGGGAGCAGCAGCTGAAGCGGATGGAATCTTAGAGCAGCCACATCACAATGGACTGCTAATCGAGATGAAACATAATTATTGCTAAAAGATGATGTTTCTTGTGCACTTTAACTATTGACTCCTTCAGATCAGGGACTATCAAATGGTATGTGTGTAGGTGCCCACAGTGAGATTACATGCAATGGCTGTAGCCACCCACGTACCATTCCCATATATGGAAGAAGCAAGTACAGCTGCAGTGACCTGGACCCAGGTGTCCTGGTTGCAAGTGATTTGGCACACGGTTGGAATCACCAGCGGGAACAAGATCCCCATCGTCCCAAATGCCTGCAAAGGTTAACACTGAGTACTCCTTGAGTGGTCAACAATAGGACAATGATGCCAGTTAGCAGAACAATGCTCTGATCAAATCTTCGTCAGGCATACTAAGATTACCGGACTGAGATTGGCACTAACTACCATCAGTGTCCAAGAACAAATTGCTGTTTGAATACGCTCCGCTACCAATACACAGGTGGTGTACGCACAGAGCCCGTGGCCCAGGCCATGAGGAACCCAATACACAGGTGGTGTACGCACAGAGCCCGTGGCAAAGGCCATGAGGAACCCAATACACAGGTGGTGTATGCACAGAGCCCGTGGCCCAGGCCATGAGGAACCCAATACACAGGTGGTGTACGCACAGAGCCCGTGGCAAAGGCCATGAGGAACCCAATATACAGGTGGTGTACGCAGAGCCCGTGGCAAAGGCCATGAGGAACCCAATACACAGGTGGTGTACGCACAGAGCCCGTGGCAAAGGCCATGAGGAACCCCAGTAGAGTGACAATGACAGGGAGATACTGCGCAGAGAGCCTGTTCTGCAGAGACTGTGCAATGTAGTTTGGTGTCTGGATGTCCTGTGTTGTGGGAGTACATACATGTTGCCAACATTACCAGTGCACTGATACCAAGAGGAACTCAAGCTCTACCTGAACGGCTGCTCCAAGAGCCCAGGCCATGATGAGGATGATCAGTGCCTCCATAATGTCCTTTATACCCTCAATCCAGGCCTGCGCAGGGAACATGCACAGTGATCAGCACATGGCACACCAACAGCCCAAACTCCAAAAATTCTATGGCACACCAACAGCCCAAACTAACTGTAACTTCAAGTCTACTTTGCTTTATGTGACATCACACAACTTCTCCCTTTGATGAGAAGGGCCTGTCAATTGAGTCAATTCAAATGTGCTGTGCGCACTAACTTCCATGAACTCTCGGAGGGACAGAATGCACTGCACAAAGTACATCACCATGGCGATGAGGCTGGCCAGGGCTGAGGCCCAAATTAGGGCATCAACTGATGCTGTGTACCTGAAAATGTTGACCACAGTCATTGGCGCCCTGTGGAAGGTGTGATGAAGACAACCGCGATAGAGCACACTGGTTAGCCATCTAGTCATGAAGCACACAAGGGACATCACCTGTTCCCCTCTGGCATGTCCAGGATGGCCTGTCTCCCACTCAGCACCATCCCTACTAGCGTCACTATGATCACCACCAAGAAGGGAACAACCGCATTGAACCTATGGTTGGGGAGGGGTCTTAGTGAATCCAATGGACATTGGATTTGTAGGATTAGGGATACACTTGCCAGCGGTAGGGAACACCTTTCTTGGGCGCAAGAGGACCTGTGATGATGAGCACTGCACGTTTCACTCTGAACATGACACATCCTGATACAAGAACTGTAAGCCGAAGCTTACTGACCCAGAAGTCACTCATTCTTGAAAGGGAGTGTGCCATGCGAGGGGCAGTACTGCCAAACGATCAAGTCATCTCCCAAAAGGGCTCCACTCTCCCCTTGGAGTGGTTGGGTCTTTGGCGGCAAGTTTCGGCTTTTGTATCTTCCAGTAGGCAATGACAGGCATAATGCCTGCCACAGTGCAGTGCCCAGTAGGCAATGACAGGCATAATGCCTGTCACAGTGCAGTGCCCAGTAGGGCAATGACAGGCATAATGCCTGCAGTGCCATAAGGCAGTTGCCAGTGAGCGTTTGAGCTTTTGGGAAGTGTTTTGCTAATTCATTCTGACATCTTGAAACACGTTCCTAACCTGTGAGCAGTCCCTCCGTTTCTTTGGAACTGGGGGAGACTAGTTCCACGTCCTCCGACTCTTGATCGGACTCAGACAGGCGTAGTGGGGGTGTGGAATGCAACTCAGCTGAGAGCATGGGACCGAAGTCTCGCCCCAGCACACAAACTACCACCACACATGCCAGCATGAGCAACGGGAAGAAACGGTACGCTGTGGGGGAAGCGATAACACCGTGCCAGCCAGCCAGCCATTGGATATACAAGGAGAGTAAGGGACGTACGTATGGATTTGACAACCATGAAGAAAGGGTCTGTGGTTGCATTATGTTCAGCACAGGCCTTGAACGCAAAGGCCTCCTGCACATACCCGATCTGTACTCCAATCCAGCTGCAGTGGGTGTATGTGCATGTGTATGTGTGCGTGTGCAAGCGTGTGTGCATGTGTGTGTGTACACAGGCAGCAGTGACTGTTCATGAGGGAACGTTTGTGAGAGACAACCTTCAGGGCCACCTCCTGCTGACAGGATACTTAACAGAAGATCTATTGTAGGGAGGCTATGACTCGAGGAAATACATTTTGTGTGTGTGTACCAGGATATAGGCACGACACTGGGTAAGGTAGGACCCATACTCTGCACAATGAATGCAAATTTCTCTCTGCTTGTACCGACGGGGCCCATCACCTGTACAAGAGTTGAGGTGAGTTCCAACATGTGTACCATATTGTAGCCATCAGCAGGTGCTCAGTGTCAGTGTCTGCAATGTTTGGTACTCAGAGCGCAGACTATATCCTGTAATCAGCACATTACTGTAGTCATCAAAGAAGATCACTACACATAGCATCAAGCAAACCATACACGCCCTGTGGGTGGGGAGTTGTACACAAGGAGTAAAGGTGGCGGAGAATTGTGTTGGGGATTTACTTGCGTCGTGAGTTGGTGAAACGCTCCAATAGGCGAGCCAGCCCAATCCCACCTCCTGCTTTCTAAAGGGAGGGGGAGCAGGGGAGGGAAGAGAGGAGAGAGGGGGAAGAGGAGGGGGGAGGAGAGGAGGAGGGGAGGCCGAGGAAAGGAGGGGATGAAGGGAGGGGGAAGAGGAGGGGAGGGGAGTAAGAGACGAACTGGAGGGATGGAGGGGTAGAGTGGGAGTAGCTTACTTGGACAACACCTATCAGCCCTCCCAGGAAGAATGACAGCACAATAATCTAATAAAGAATACGAGGGTATTGCGGTCAGAAGGCCTGGGGATGACACACACGGCCATGCACCTACAGCAGCTCAAGGCTGGAGCATAGCTATAGGACAAGGTACGGTTATTCCATTCTAGGATGGGTTACACACGAGTTTGTAGTTATTGTCATAGCAACTGGGCTAACCACCTAAGCACTGGGGTCGGGGGGGGGGGGGGGGGGGGGGGGGGGATCATGTTTGCTGTCATTTTCTATGAAATAATGCAAAGTAGTCCCACTGCTTTTTCCCAGTGGGAGAAGGCTGCATGCATTGTGCTTTCAATGCGTCCTGAAGAGTATCCTCTTGCATATCAGTATGCACTATACCCATGGAATGTTAATTATATCGTGCACACGGACCTTGTCCTACCCCCCCTGATGTGCCACCACCTTGCGAAACACTCAGTGATTATTTGGGTGAATTTACCTCACATCCAGCAAAACTTTCGAAGACCCAGAAAAGCAGGCCGTACTTCGACGCCTATTAACTCTTTACCAACCAATGACTGCAAAAGCCGTCATGAGCTCCCATAAGCCCATAAGAATTTATATGGGGAATTTAATACTAGACGTTATACTTTAATACAGGGTTTTGCTTCCTTAAGCTGTTTCTTATGGTTGGTAAAGAGTTAAGGGGCTGGACCCATACTTCCACAGTTGGCCACTGCTGATATAATTGTATCCCAAGCATACTCAGGGACAGTGGGCTATCATATCCAGAGATCACCGAAATGACATTAGCTGAGACACTACCACTCCCACCTAATCAGATAATCAGACGATATCTGGTGTCAGTATGCATTGCATTCGAATTCATTTGTGATTCAAAATGTGCTAGATTATCTCTTGTATATATTAATTTTGGTGTACATGTGTGCTTGTCACATTTCAATCTGCAGTGCATGATAGTGTTAAGGAAATGGTCATTTCTGATGGATCCATGAATTGTGGTATGCCTCACAAGGACGTGGCCTGGGCTGCCCATGACGTGATATGCCTCACAAGGACATGCGGCCTGGGCTGCCAGACGTGGTATGCCTCACAAGGATATGCGGCCTGGGCTGCCCATGACATGTGGTATGCCTCACAAGGACATGCGGCCTGGGCTGAGAACTGACAAATGGATGAAATGGTACAGGAAATAATGCCCTATCCTATAGTAGGACAGCTTCATGATATTAGTACCTATCATGCAGAAGGACAGTCACAATGAAATGTGGTGTTTCCATGGCATTTCCTTGATCGGTTATGATAAAGGAAATGTCACATTTCTCCCAGTGCAACAGGTTGCCTTTGTGGACATTCATATTCAGCAATAGTTTTAACAAACAGCAATGCAAGAGAACCCTTTAAGCAAGCAGGAAACACCATCAAAACATCAGAGACATGTGCTAACAAGCTTGAGGTTCATATAGCAAGTTAGTGTAGTATAGGGTGGGTGGTGGTATGTGGTGTAGTTGACTAGGAGTGAAACTAGTAAACCATAGGTTGGAAGTTCTAGACCAGGGTTGAGAATTTTTTTTTTTATAAGCAGTAATTGTCAGGGTAGCTAGTGTTATATGTAAAGTCATTGTGTGGGTTGCTAGGGTTATTGTTAAGTCATTGTGTGGGTTGCTAGGGTTATTGTTAAGTCATTGTGTGGGTTGCTAGGGTTATTGTTAAGTCATTGTGTGGGTTGCTAGGGTTATTGTTAAGTCATTGTGTGGGTTGCTAGGGTTATTGTTAAGTCATTGTGTGGGTTGCTAGGGTTATTGTTAAGTCATTGTGTGGGTTGCTAGGGTTATTGTTAAGTCATTGTGTGGGTTGCTAGGGTTATTGTTAAGTCATTGTGTGGGTTGCTAGGGTTATTGTTAAGTCATTGTGTGGGTTGCTAGGGTTATTGTTAAGTCATTGTGTGGGTTGCTAGGGTTATTGTTAAGTCATTGTGTGGGTTGCTAGGGTTATTGTTAAGTCATTGTGTGGGTTGCTAGGGTTATTGTTAAGTCATTGTGTGGGTTGCTAGGGTTATTGTTAAGTCATTGTGTGGGTTGCTAGGGTTATTGTTAAGTCATTGTGTGGGTTGCTAGGGTTATTGTTAAGTCATTGTGTGGGTTGCTAGGGTTATTGTTAAGTCATTGTGTGGGTTGCTAGGGTTATTGTTAAGTCATTGTGTGGGTTGCTAGGGTTATTGTTAAGTCATTGTGTGGGTTGCTAGGGTTATTGTTAAGTCATTGTGTGGGTTGCTAGGGTTATTGTTAAGTCATTGTGTGGGTTGCTAGGGTTATTGTTAAGTCATTGTGTGGGTTGCTAGGGTTATTGTTAAGTCATTGTGTGGGTTGCTAGGGTTATTGTTAAGTCATTGTGTGGGTTGCTAGGGTTATTGTTAAGTCATTGTGTGGGTTGCTAGGGTTATTGTTAAGTCATTGTGTGGGTTGCTAGGGTTATTGTTAAGTCATTGTGTGGGTTGCTAGGGTTATTGTTAAGTCATTGTGTGGGTTGCTAGGGTTATTGTTAAGTCATTGTGTGGGTTGCTAGGGTTATTGTTAAGTCATTGTGTGGGTTGCTAGGGTTATTGTTAAGTCATTGTGTGGGTTGCTAGGGTTATTGTTAAGTCATTGTGTGGGTTGCTAGGGTTATTGTTAAGTCATTGTGTGGGTTGCTAGGGTTATTGTTAAGTCATTGTGTGGGTTGCTAGGGTTATTGTTAAGTCATTGTGTGGGTTGCTAGGGTTATTGTTAAGTCATTGTGTGGGTTGCTAGGGTTATTGTTAAGTCATTGTGTGGGTTGCTAGGGTTATTGTTAAGTCATTGTGTGGGTTGCTAGGGTTATTGTTAAGTCATTGTGTGGGTTGCTAGGGTTATTGTTAAGTCATTGTGTGGGTTGCTAGGGTTATTGTTAAGTCATTGTGTGGGTTGCTAGGGTTATTGTTAAGTCATTGTGTGGGTTGCTAGGGTTATTGTTAAGTCATTGTGTGGGTTGCTAGGGTTATTGTTAAGTCATTGTGTGGGTTGCTAGGGTTATTGTTAAGTCATTGTGTGGGTTGCTAGGGTTATTGTTAAGTCATTGTGTGGGTTGCTAGGGTTATTGTTAAGTCATTGTGTGGGTTGCTAGGGTTATTGTTAAGTCATTGTGTGGGTTGCTAGGGTTATTGTTAAGTCATTGTGTGGGTTGCTAGGGTTATTGTTAAGTCATTGTGTGGGTTGCTAGGGTTATTGTTAAGTCATTGTGTGGGTTGCTAGGGTTATTGTTAAGTCATTGTGTGGGTTGCTAGGGTTATTGTTAAGTCATTGTGTGGGTTGCTAGGGTTATTGTTAAGTCATTGTGTGGGTTGCTAGGGTTATTGTTAAGTCATTGTGTGGGTTGCTAGGGTTATTGTTAAGTCATTGTGTGGGTTGCTAGGGTTATTGTTAAGTCATTGTGTGGGTTGCTAGGGTTATTGTTAAGTCATTGTGTGGGTTGCTAGGGTTATTGTTAAGTCATTGTGTGGGTTGCTAGGGTTATTGTTAAGTCATTGTGTGGGTTGCTAGGGTTATTGTTAAGTCATTGTGTGGGTTGCTAGGGTTATTGTTAAGTCATTGTGTGGGTTGCTAGGGTTATTGTTAAGTCATTGTGTGGGTTGCTAGGGTTATTGTTAAGTCATTGTGTGGGTTGCTAGGGTTATTGTTAAGTCATTGTGTGGGTTGCTAGGGTTATTGTTAAGTCATTGTGTGGGTTGCTAGGGTTATTGTTAAGTCATTGTGTGGGTTGCTAGGGTTATTGTTAAGTCATTGTGTGGGTTGCTAGGGTTATTGTTAAGTCATTGTGTGGGTTGCTAGGGTTATTGTTAAGTCATTGTGTGGGTTGCTAGGGTTATTGTTAAGTCATTGTGTGGGTTGCTAGGGTTATTGTTAAGTCATTGTGTGGGTTGCTAGGGTTATTGTTAAGTCATTGTGTGGGTTGCTAGGGTTATTGTTAAGTCATTGTGTGGGTTGCTAGGGTTATTGTTAAGTCATTGTGTGGGTTGCTAGGGTTATTGTTAAGTCATTGTGTGGGTTGCTAGGGTTATTGTTAAGTCATTGTGTGGGTTGCTAGGGTTATTGTTAAGTCATTGTGTGGGTTGCTAGGGTTATTGTTAAGTCATTGTGTGGGTTGCTAGGGTTATTGTTAAGTCATTGTGTGGGTTGCTAGGGTTATTGTTAAGTCATTGTGTGGGTTGCTAGGGTTATTGTTAAGTCATTGTGTGGGTTGCTAGGGTTATTGTTAAGTCATTGTGTGGGTTGCTAGGGTTATTGTTAAGTCATTGTGTGGGTTGCTAGGGTTATTGTTAAGTCATTGTGTGGGTTGCTAGGGTTATTGTTAAGTCATTGTGTGGGTTGCTAGGGTTATTGTTAAGTCATTGTGTGGGTTGCTAGGGTTATTGTTAAGTCATTGTGTGGGTTGCTAGGGTTATTGTTAAGTCATTGTGTGGGTTGCTAGGGTTATTGTTAAGTCATTGTGTGGGTTGCTAGGGTTATTGTTAAGTCATTGTGTGGGTTGCTAGGGTTATTGTTAAGTCATTGTGTGGGTTGCTAGGGTTATTGTTAAGTCATTGTGTGGGTTGCTAGGGTTATTGTTAAGTCATTGTGTGGGTTGCTAGGGTTATTGTTAAGTCATTGTGTGGGTTGCTAGGGTTATTGTTAAGTCATTGTGTGGGTTGCTAGGGTTATTGTTAAGTCATTGTGTGGGTTGCTAGGGTTATTGTTAAGTCATTGTGTGGGTTGCTAGGGTTATTGTTAAGTCATTGTGTGGGTTGCTAGGGTTATTGTTAAGTCATTGTGTGGGTTGCTAGGGTTATTGTTAAGTCATTGTGTGGGTTGCTAGGGTTATTGTTAAGTCATTGTGTGGGTTGCTAGGGTTATTGTTAAGTCATTGTGTGGGTTGCTAGGGTTATTGTTAAGTCATTGTGTGGGTTGCTAGGGTTATTGTTAAGTCATTGTGTGGGTTGCTAGGGTTATTGTTAAGTCATTGTGTGGGTTGCTAGGGTTATTGTTAAGTCATTGTGTGGGTTGCTAGGGTTATTGTTAAGTCATTGTGTGGGTTGCTAGGGTTATTGTTAAGTCATTGTGTGGGTTGCTAGGGTTATTGTTAAGTCATTGTGTGGGTTGCTAGGGTTATTGTTAAGTCATTGTGTGGGTTGCTAGGGTTATTGTTAAGTCATTGTGTGGGTTGCTAGGGTTATTGTTAAGTCATTGTGTGGGTTGCTAGGGTTATTGTTAAGTCATTGTGTGGGTTGCTAGGGTTATTGTTAAGTCATTGTGTGGGTTGCTAGGGTTATTGTTAAGTCATTGTGTGGGTTGCTAGGGTTATTGTTAAGTCATTGTGTGGGTTGCTAGGGTTATTGTTAAGTCATTGTGTGGGTTGCTAGGGTTATTGTTAAGTCATTGTGTGGGTTGCTAGGGTTATTGTTAAGTCATTGTGTGGGTTGCTAGGGTTATTGTTAAGTCATTGTGTGGGTTGCTAGGGTTATTGTTAAGTCATTGTGTGGGTTGCTAGGGTTATTGTTAAGTCATTGTGTGGGTTGCTAGGGTTATTGTTAAGTCATTGTGTGGGTTGCTAGGGTTATTGTTAAGTCATTGTGTGGGTTGCTAGGGTTATTGTTAAGTCATTGTGTGGGTTGCTAGGGTTATTGTTAAGTCATTGTGTGGGTTGCTAGGGTTATTGTTAAGTCATTGTGTGGGTTGCTAGGGTTATTGTTAAGTCATTGTGTGGGTTGCTAGGGTTATTGTTAAGTCATTGTGTGGGTTGCTAGGGTTATTGTTAAGTCATTGTGTGGGTTGCTAGGGTTATTGTTAAGTCATTGTGTGGGTTGCTAGGGTTATTGTTAAGTCATTGTGTGGGTTGCTAGGGTTATTGTTAAGTCATTGTGTGGGTTGCTAGGGTTATTGTTAAGTCATTGTGTGGGTTGCTAGGGTTATTGTTAAGTCATTGTGTGGGTTGCTAGGGTTATTGTTAAGTCATTGTGTGGGTTGCTAGGGTTATTGTTAAGTCATTGTGTGGGTTGCTAGGGTTATTGTTAAGTCATTGTGTGGGTTGCTAGGGTTATTGTTAAGTCATTGTGTGGGTTGCTAGGGTTATTGTTAAGTCATTGTGTGGGTTGCTAGGGTTATTGTTAAGTCATTGTGTGGGTTGCTAGGGTTATTGTTAAGTCATTGTGTGGGTTGCTAGGGTTATTGTTAAGTCATTGTGTGGGTTGCTAGGGTTATTGTTAAGTCATTGTGTGGGTTGCTAGGGTTATTGTTAAGTCATTGTGTGGGTTGCTAGGGTTATTGTTAAGTCATTGTGTGGGTTGCTAGGGTTATTGTTAAGTCATTGTGTGGGTTGCTAGGGTTATTGTTAAGTCATTGTGTGGGTTGCTAGGGTTATTGTTAAGTCATTGTGTGGGTTGCTAGGGTTATTGTTAAGTCATTGTGTGGGTTGCTAGGGTTATTGTTAAGTCATTGTGTGGGTTGCTAGGGTTATTGTTAAGTCATTGTGTGGGTTGCTAGGGTTATTGTTAAGTCATTGTGTGGGTTGCTAGGGTTATTGTTAAGTCATTGTGTGGGTTGCTAGGGTTATTGTTAAGTCATTGTGTGGGTTGCTAGGGTTATTGTTAAGTCATTGTGTGGGTTGCTAGGGTTATTGTTAAGTCATTGTGTGGGTTGCTAGGGTTATTGTTAAGTCATTGTGTGGGTTGCTAGGGTTATTGTTAAGTCATTGTGTGGGTTGCTAGGGTTATTGTTAAGTCATTGTGTGGGTTGCTAGGGTTATTGTTAAGTCATTGTGTGGGTTGCTAGGGTTATTGTTAAGTCATTGTGTGGGTTGCTAGGGTTATTGTTAAGTCATTGTGTGGGTTGCTAGGGTTATTGTTAAGTCATTGTGTGGGTTGCTAGGGTTATTGTTAAGTCATTGTGTGGGTTGCTAGGGTTATTGTTAAGTCATTGTGTGGGTTGCTAGGGTTATTGTTAAGTCATTGTGTGGGTTGCTAGGGTTATTGTTAAGTCATTGTGTGGGTTGCTAGGGTTATTGTTAAGTCATTGTGTGGGTTGCTAGGGTTATTGTTAAGTCATTGTGTGGGTTGCTAGGGTTATTGTTAAGTCATTGTGTGGGTTGCTAGGGTTATTGTTAAGTCATTGTGTGGGTTGCTAGGGTTATTGTTAAGTCATTGTGTGGGTTGCTAGGGTTATTGTTAAGTCATTGTGTGGGTTGCTAGGGTTATTGTTAAGTCATTGTGTGGGTTGCTAGGGTTATTGTTAAGTCATTGTGTGGGTTGCTAGGGTTATTGTTAAGTCATTGTGTGGGTTGCTAGGGTTATTGTTAAGTCATTGTGTGGGTTGCTAGGGTTATTGTTAAGTCATTGTGTGGGTTGCTAGGGTTATTGTTAAGTCATTGTGTGGGTTGCTAGGGTTATTGTTAAGTCATTGTGTGGGTTGCTAGGGTTATTGTTAAGTCATTGTGTGGGTTGCTAGGGTTATTGTTAAGTCATTGTGTGGGTTGCTAGGGTTATTGTTAAGTCATTGTGTGGGTTGCTAGGGTTATTGTTAAGTCATTGTGTGGGTTGCTAGGGTTATTGTTAAGTCATTGTGTGGGTTGCTAGGGTTATTGTTAAGTCATTGTGTGGGTTGCTAGGGTTATTGTTAAGTCATTGTGTGGGTTGCTAGGGTTATTGTTAAGTCATTGTGTGGGTTGCTAGGGTTATTGTTAAGTCATTGTGTGGGTTGCTAGGGTTATTGTTAAGTCATTGTGTGGGTTGCTAGGGTTATTGTTAAGTCATTGTGTGGGTTGCTAGGGTTATTGTTAAGTCATTGTGTGGGTTGCTAGGGTTATTGTTAAGTCATTGTGTGGGTTGCTAGGGTTATTGTTAAGTCATTGTGTGGGTTGCTAGGGTTATTGTTAAGTCATTGTGTGGGTTGCTAGGGTTATTGTTAAGTCATTGTGTGGGTTGCTAGGGTTATTGTTAAGTCATTGTGTGGGTTGCTAGGGTTATTGTTAAGTCATTGTGTGGGTTGCTAGGGTTATTGTTAAGTCATTGTGTGGGTTGCTAGGGTTATTGTTAAGTCATTGTGTGGGTTGCTAGGGTTATTGTTAAGTCATTGTGTGGGTTGCTAGGGTTATTGTTAAGTCATTGTGTGGGTTGCTAGGGTTATTGTTAAGTCATTGTGTGGGTTGCTAGGGTTATTGTTAAGTCATTGTGTGGGTTGCTAGGGTTATTGTTAAGTCATTGTGTGGGTTGCTAGGGTTATTGTTAAGTCATTGTGTGGGTTGCTAGGGTTATTGTTAAGTCATTGTGTGGGTTGCTAGGGTTATTGTTAAGTCATTGTGTGGGTTGCTAGGGTTATTGTTAAGTCATTGTGTGGGTTGCTAGGGTTATTGTTAAGTCATTGTGTGGGTTGCTAGGGTTATTGTTAAGTCATTGTGTGGGTTGCTAGGGTTATTGTTAAGTCATTGTGTGGGTTGCTAGGGTTATTGTTAAGTCATTGTGTGGGTTGCTAGGGTTATTGTTAAGTCATTGTGTGGGTTGCTAGGGTTATTGTTAAGTCATTGTGTGGGTTGCTAGGGTTATTGTTAAGTCATTGTGTGGGTTGCTAGGGTTATTGTTAAGTCATTGTGTGGGTTGCTAGGGTTATTGTTAAGTCATTGTGTGGGTTGCTAGGGTTATTGTTAAGTCATTGTGTGGGTTGCTAGGGTTATTGTTAAGTCATTGTGTGGGTTGCTAGGGTTATTGTTAAGTCATTGTGTGGGTTGCTAGGGTTATTGTTAAGTCATTGTGTGGGTTGCTAGGGTTATTGTTAAGTCATTGTGTGGGTTGCTAGGGTTATTGTTAAGTCATTGTGTGGGTTGCTAGGGTTATTGTTAAGTCATTGTGTGGGTTGCTAGGGTTATTGTTAAGTCATTGTGTGGGTTGCTAGGGTTATTGTTAAGTCATTGTGTGGGTTGCTAGGGTTATTGTTAAGTCATTGTGTGGGTTGCTAGGGTTATTGTTAAGTCATTGTGTGGGTTGCTAGGGTTATTGTTAAGTCATTGTGTGGGTTGCTAGGGTTATTGTTAAGTCATTGTGTGGGTTGCTAGGGTTATTGTTAAGTCATTGTGTGGGTTGCTAGGGTTATTGTTAAGTCATTGTGTGGGTTGCTAGGGTTATTGTTAAGTCATTGTGTGGGTTGCTAGGGTTATTGTTAAGTCATTGTGTGGGTTGCTAGGGTTATTGTTAAGTCATTGTGTGGGTTGCTAGGGTTATTGTTAAGTCATTGTGTGGGTTGCTAGGGTTATTGTTAAGTCATTGTGTGGGTTGCTAGGGTTATTGTTAAGTCATTGTGTGGGTTGCTAGGGTTATTGTTAAGTCATTGTGTGGGTTGCTAGGGTTATTGTTAAGTCATTGTGTGGGTTGCTAGGGTTATTGTTAAGTCATTGTGTGGGTTGCTAGGGTTATTGTTAAGTCATTGTGTGGGTTGCTAGGGTTATTGTTAAGTCATTGTGTGGGTTGCTAGGGTTATTGTTAAGTCATTGTGTGGGTTGCTAGGGTTATTGTTAAGTCATTGTGTGGGTTGCTAGGGTTATTGTTAAGTCATTGTGTGGGTTGCTAGGGTTATTGTTAAGTCATTGTGTGGGTTGCTAGGGTTATTGTTAAGTCATTGTGTGGGTTGCTAGGGTTATTGTTAAGTCATTGTGTGGGTTGCTAGGGTTATTGTTAAGTCATTGTGTGGGTTGCTAGGGTTATTGTTAAGTCATTGTGTGGGTTGCTAGGGTTATTGTTAAGTCATTGTGTGGGTTGCTAGGGTTATTGTTAAGTCATTGTGTGGGTTGCTAGGGTTATTGTTAAGTCATTGTGTGGGTTGCTAGGGTTATTGTTAAGTCATTGTGTGGGTTGCTAGGGTTATTGTTAAGTCATTGTGTGGGTTGCTAGGGTTATTGTTAAGTCATTGTGTGGGTTGCTAGGGTTATTGTTAAGTCATTGTGTGGGTTGCTAGGGTTATTGTTAAGTCATTGTGTGGGTTGCTAGGGTTATTGTTAAGTCATTGTGTGGGTTGCTAGGGTTATTGTTAAGTCATTGTGTGGGTTGCTAGGGTTATTGTTAAGTCATTGTGTGGGTTGCTAGGGTTATTGTTAAGTCATTGTGTGGGTTGCTAGGGTTATTGTTAAGTCATTGTGTGGGTTGCTAGGGTTATTGTTAAGTCATTGTGTGGGTTGCTAGGGTTATTGTTAAGTCATTGTGTGGGTTGCTAGGGTTATTGTTAAGTCATTGTGTGGGTTGCTAGGGTTATTGTTAAGTCATTGTGTGGGTTGCTAGGGTTATTGTTAAGTCATTGTGTGGGTTGCTAGGGTTATTGTTAAGTCATTGTGTGGGTTGCTAGGGTTATTGTTAAGTCATTGTGTGGGTTGCTAGGGTTATTGTTAAGTCATTGTGTGGGTTGCTAGGGTTATTGTTAAGTCATTGTGTGGGTTGCTAGGGTTATTGTTAAGTCATTGTGTGGGTTGCTAGGGTTATTGTTAAGTCATTGTGTGGGTTGCTAGGGTTATTGTTAAGTCATTGTGTGGGTTGCTAGGGTTATTGTTAAGTCATTGTGTGGGTTGCTAGGGTTATTGTTAAGTCATTGTGTGGGTTGCTAGGGTTATTGTTAAGTCATTGTGTGGGTTGCTAGGGTTATTGTTAAGTCATTGTGTGGGTTGCTAGGGTTATTGTTAAGTCATTGTGTGGGTTGCTAGGGTTATCGTTAAGTCATTGTGTGGGTTGCTAGGGTTATCGTTAAGTCATTGTGTGGGTTGCTAGGGTTATCGTTAAGTCATTGTGTGGGTTGCTAGGGTTATTGTTAAGTCATTGTGTGGGTTGCTAGGGTTATCGTTAAGTCATTGTGTGGGTTGCTAGGGTTATTGTTAAGTCATTGTGTGGGTTGCTAGGGTTATCGTTAAGTCATTGTGTGGGTTGCTAGGGTTATCGTTAAGTCATTGTGTGGGTTGCTAGGGTTATCGTTAAGTCATTGTGTGGGTTGCTAGGGTTATCGTTAAGTCATTGTGTGGGTTGCTAGGGTTATCGTTAAGTCATTGTGTGGGTTGCTAGGGTTATCGTTAAGTCATTGTGTGGGTTGCTAGGGTTATCGTTAAGTCATTGTGTGTGGGTTAGCTAGGGGGTTATCGTTAAGTCATTGTGTGGGTTGCTAGGGTTATCGTTAAGTCATTGTGTGGGTTGCTAGGGTTATCGTTAAGTCATTGTGTGGGTTGCTAGGGTTATCGTTAAGTCATTGTGTGGGTTGCTAGGGTTATCGTTAAGTCATTGTGTGGGTTGCTAGGGTTATCGTTAAGTCATTGTGTGGGTTGCTAGGGTTATCGTTAAGTCATTGTGTGGGTTGCTAGGGTTATCGTTAAGTCATTGTGGTGGGTTGCTAGGGTTATCGTTAAGTCATTGTGTGGGTTGCTAGGGTTATCGTTAAGTCATTGTGTGGGTTGCTAGGGTTATCGTTAAGTCATTGTGTGGGTTGCTAGGGTTATCGTTAAGTCATTGTGTGGGTTGCTAGGGTTATCGTTAAGTCATTGTGTGGGTTGCTAGGGTTATCGTTAAGTCATTGTGTGGGTTGCTAGGGTTATCGTTAAGTCATTGTGTGGGTTGCTAGGGTTATCGTTAAGTCATTGTGTGGGTTGCTAGGGTTATCGTTAAGTCATTGTGTGGGTTGCTAGGGTTATCGTTAAGTCATTGTGTGGGTTGCTAGGGTTATCGTTAAGTCATTGTGTGGGTTGCTAGGGTTATCGTTAAGTCATTGTGTGGGTTGCTAGGGTTATCGTTAAGTCATTGTGTGGGTTGCTAGGGTTATCGTTAAGTCATTGTGTGGGTTGCTAGGGTTATCGTTAAGTCATTGTGTGGGTTGCTAGGGTTATCGTTAAGTCATTGTGTGGGTTGCTAGGGTTATCGTTAAGTCATTGTGTGGGTTGCTAGGGTTATCGTTAAGTCATTGTGTGGGTTGCTAGGGTTATCGTTAAGTCATTGTGTGGGTTGCTAGGGTTATCGTTAAGTCATTGTGTGGGTTGCTAGGGTTATCGTTAAGTCATTGTGTGGGTTGCTAGGGTTATCGTTAAGTCATTGTGTGGGTTGCTAGGGTTATCGTTAAGTCATTGTGTGGGTTGCTAGGGTTATCGTTAAGTCATTGTGTGGGTTGCTAGGGTTATCGTTAAGTCATTGTGTGGGTTGCTAGGGTTATCGTTAAGTCATTGTGTGGGTTGCTAGGGTTATCGTTAAGTCATTGTGTGGGTTGCTAGGGTTATCGTTAAGTCATTGTGTGGGTTGCTAGGGTTATCGTTAAGTCATTGTGTGGGTTGCTAGGGTTATCGTTAAGTCATTGTGTGGGTTGCTAGGGTTATCGTTAAGTCATTGTGTGGGTTGCTAGGGTTATCGTTAAGTCATTGTGTGGGTTGCTAGGGTTATCGTTAAGTCATTGTGTGGGTTGCTAGGGTTATCGTTAAGTCATTGTGTGGGTTGCTAGGGTTATCGTTAAGTCATTGTGTGGGTTGCTAGGGTTATCGTTAAGTCATTGTGTGGGTTGCTAGGGTTATCGTTAAGTCATTGTGTGGGTTGCTAGGGTTATCGTTAAGTCATTGTGTGGGTTGCTAGGGTTATCGTTAAGTCATTGTGTGGGTTGCTAGGGTTATCGTTAAGTCATTGTGTGGGTTGCTAGGGTTATCGTTAAGTCATTGTGTGGGTTGCTAGGGTTATCGTTAAGTCATTGTGTGGGTTGCTAGGGTTATCGTTAAGTCATTGTGTGGGTTGCTAGGGTTATCGTTAAGTCATTGTGTGGGTTGCTAGGGTTATCGTTAAGTCATTGTGTGGGTTGCTAGGGTTATCGTTAAGTCATTGTGTGGGTTGCTAGGGTTATCGTTAAGTCATTGTGTGGGTTGCTAGGGTTATCGTTAAGTCATTGTGTGGGTTGCTAGGGTTATCGTTAAGTCATTGTGTGGGTTGCTAGGGTTATCGTTAAGTCATTGTGTGGGTTGCTAGGGTTATCGTTAAGTCATTGTGTGGGTTGCTAGGGTTATCGTTAAGTCATTGTGTGGGTTGCTAGGGTTATCGTTAAGTCATTGTGTGGGTTGCTAGGGTTATCGTTAAGTCATTGTGTGGGTTGCTAGGGTTATCGTTAAGTCATTGTGTGGGTTGCTAGGGTTATCGTTAAGTCATTGTGTGGGTTGCTAGGTTATCGTTAAGTCATTGTGTGGGTTGCTAGGGTTATCGTTAAGTCATTGTGTGGGTTGCTAGGGTTATCGTTAAGTCATTGTGTGGGTTGCTAGGGTTATCGTTAAGTCATTGTGTGGGTTGCTAGGGTTATCGTTAAGTCATTGTGTGGGTTGCTAGGGTTATCGTTAAGTCATTGTGTGGGTTGCTAGGGTTATCGTTAAGTCATTGTGTGGGTTGCTAGGGTTATCGTTAAGTCATTGTGTGGGTTGCTAGGGTTATCGTTAAGTCATTGTGTGGGTTGCTAGGGTTATCGTTAAGTCATTGTGTGGGTTGCTAGGGTTATCGTTAAGTCATTGTGTGGGTTGCTAGGGTTATCGTTAAGTCATTGTGTGGGTTGCTAGGGTTATCGTTAAGTCATTGTGTGGGTTGCTAGGGTTATCGTTAAGTCATTGTGTGGGTTGCTAGGGTTATCGTTAAGTCATTGTGTGGGTTGCTAGGGTTATCGTTAAGTCATTGTGTGGGTTGCTAGGGTTATCGTTAAGTCATTGTGTGGGTTGCTAGGGTTATCGTTAAGTCATTGTGTGGGTTGCTAGGGTTATCGTTAAGTCATTGTGTGGGTTGCTAGGGTTATCGTTAAGTCATTGTGTGGGTTGCTAGGGTTATCGTTAAGTCATTGTGTGGGTTGCTAGGGTTATCGTTAAGTCATTGTGTGGGTTGCTAGGGTTATCGTTAAGTCATTGTGTGGGTTGCTAGGGTTATCGTTAAGTCATTGTGTGGGTTGCTAGGGTTATCGTTAAGTCATTGTGTGGGTTGCTAGGGTTATCGTTAAGTCATTGTGTGGGTTGCTAGGGTTATCGTTAAGTCATTGTGTGGGTTGCTAGGGTTATCGTTAAGTCATTGTGTGGGTTGCTAGGGTTATCGTTAAGTCATTGTGTGGGTTGCTAGGGTTATCGTTAAGTCATTGTGTGGGTTGCTAGGGTTATCGTTAAGTCATTGTGTGGGTTGCTAGGTTATCGTTAAGTCATTGTGTGGGTTGCTAGGGTTATCGTTAAGTCATTGTGTGGGTTGCTAGGGTTATCGTTAAGTCATTGTGTGGGTTGCTAGGGTTATCGTTAAGTCATTGTGTGGGTTGCTAGGGTTATCGTTAAGTCATTGTGTGGGTTGCTAGGGTTATCGTTAAGTCATTGTGTGGGTTGCTAGGGTTATCGTTAAGTCATTGTGTGGGTTGCTAGGGTTATCGTTAAGTCATTGTGTGGGTTGCTAGGGTTATCGTTAAGTCATTGTGTGGGTTGCTAGGGTTATCGTTAAGTCATTGTGTGGGTTGCTAGGGTTATCGTTAAGTCATTGTGTGGGTTGCTAGGGTTATCGTTAAGTCATTGTGTGGGTTGCTAGGGTTATCGTTAAGTCATTGTGTGGGTTGCTAGGGTTATCGTTAAGTCATTGTGTGGGTTGCTAGGGTTATCGTTAAGTCATTGTGTGGGTTGCTAGGGTTATCGTTAAGTCATTGTGTGGGTTGCTAGGGTTA
>OZ007514.1:13024046-13047636 GCA_963931865.1 Axinella damicornis | reverse complement strand
TGAAAGTTGTGCAGTCCAGTGTCCTGAGCACCCACCGTGACAGCCACACAAGGGTTCCGTTTCACAGCACATGTGTGTCCAAACACCAGCTCTAATAGCCCGTGTCAGCTTGTGCGTTGGCTCAATAGACAACTGCTCAAGCCTTGGCGTGCATAACCCCATTTGCTTAATACCTATTTGTAACCTTTAAGGCTACCCAGTCATAACAGTGTGTTGCTGTCTGGCTTGGCAGACCAGCAGGTCCCTCTATTGCTGCCAGAAACATTCTAATGTGCTAGAATGTGGAAGAATGCCGACCGCTGGGCAAACAGCAGCTGTGTGCGTTGAGGCGGCAATCGGAGGCTCCCACCAGTAAACAGGAAGGCAGTACACATACAGGATTTTATGGGAGTTCTCTTGCAAAGTGACAGTCTTCCATTTTGCCCTTAGTGGTGTGAAGTGCGTGATGTTCTCAATGCAAACACTCCTTGAGGGAATTCACTTGTGACAATACAGGAGCCCATATTGCAGCGCTCATAAGCTCCTGGACAATATTTAGTTGAAATTGAATTTGCTTTGTTGTCAGAAGCTGCTAAACTGTGTGGCCGTGTTCTTGCATGGGCTCCTGTTTGGAGCTACATGTAAGAGAGAGGTCTTCATGGTTCCTGGCGCGGAGGAGGAGGAGAGAGCTGCGCCGGGAGCCAGGCTAGTGAGGCGGTACATGTATGCCTGCGTAAAGTTCTCTAGGAGGGAAATCTACTCTGAAATACACCCTAGGGTTGTGTAGTAATACGTTTTCAAGCCAAATTTTGTGTCAGTGCGCATGCATAACATGACATAATGGGGGTACATTGCACTTGTGTGCTGACTGTGCTCACAATTCACAGTTATTAAATCATCAAAATCAGCAGTCCTGCATGTATAATGGTGTGCGGATGTGTGTGCCAGTCTGTCATCTCACTGGGCAGGTATGCATGGCTCCATATATTACAGGGAATGACGGTGGAGAGATAGTCAAGGCACTCTAATTGATACAATAAAGTTCCTCTCGGTTTGCTGCATCACACAGCCACGAGGTCATGTTATGTTATGATATAGATGGTGTTTGGAAATTCTGGCAGCATGTGTATAGTTAGTGCCTACACTTCATGTGATGTGATGTGCAGGTGACCCAGTGAGTTATGTCATGTGACGTGCAGGTGATCCAGTGAGTATATACATGTATGTCATGTGACTTGCAGGTGACCCAGTGAGTGTGACACTGGACAGACAGCGCGAATGGGATGAAGCCATACGACTACACTTCTACAACCAGGAGAACGAGATGCTGTTACACGGTGTGTATTGTGGTGTGTGTTGATCACCTAGTTATGAACTTGTTTTGAGGTAAATGACTCAGATTTCCCCTCCACCACACACACACACACACACACACACACACACACACACACACACACACACACACACACGCACACAGTATTTGAGGGGATTCCTCCTTCCCCTGGCCAGTTGTGTAAAGGAGAAGACAGTAAGTGGGCATGCCCCTCACACTCCACACTGCCTCACTCCACACTGCCTCACATTCCACACTGCCTCCACCCTCACACTCCACACTCCCTCACACTCCACACTGCCTCACACCCTCACACCCTCACACTCCACACTGCCACCCCCCACAGTGCGTATATATCATCGGCGTGGTGCCAGAAGGTGGAAGAAGGTCAGGAGAATCAACGGACACGCTTTTATTGCCAAGAGGTTCCAGGTATGGCTGGTGATGAGAACTGTACATCGTGTACAGTGTATGTAAATACATGCATGAAACCCATTGTTCGCTCTGTTTTAGTAATAATTTATGGTATACTCAAAAATTCATTTACTTCTCCCCATCCCTCTCCCCTCCCTTCCTCTCCTCCCACTCCCTCCATTCCTCTCCCTCCCTCCCTCCTTACCTCCTCTCCCTTTCCTCCCTCCCTCCCTCCTTCCTCTCCCACTCTCTACACTCTCTCTTCCCCTCCCGCCCCCTCCCCTCCCCACCCTCCAGACAGCATATTGTGAGAAGTGTGAAGATCGTATATGGGGGCTAGGTCGGCAGGGCTACCGCTGTGAGGCATGTAAGATGATTGTACACAAGCGATGTTGCTACTACCTCAAGCCAGACGACATCTGCAAGGGCCATCCTGTGAGTAGACACACCCCAAGTTAGCCTTATGTGATACTGTATGTAGATCTAATACTCCCTCCCTTCCTCTCTTGTCTCTTCTCCCCCCCCCCCTCTTCTTCCTCTCCTCTCCCCTACTCCCTCTTTCTCCTCTCCCCTCCTCCCTCTTTCTCCTCTCCCCTCCTCCCCTTTCTATTCTCTCCTCCTCCCTCCCTCTCCCCACCTCCCTCTCCCCACCCTCCTCTCCCCACCTCCCTCTCCCCACCCTCCTCTCCCCACCTCCCTCTCCCCACCCTCCTCTCCCCACCTCCCTCTCATCTCCAATTCCCCTCCAGCCTCTAAAGATCCAGTCTGAGGTAGAGGAGGTTCCTCGAGTGAAGAAAACCCGAGGAACAGATGAGTACAGCGGACATCTCAAACATGAGGTGAGAGGGAGTGACGGAGGGTGGAGAGGGAGGAGGGAGGAGAGAGGGGGAGTGGTCGGAGGGACAGAGATATGGAGGGAGTGGGAGGGAGGGGGGGGGGGGGGGGGGGGGGGGAGAGACAGAGACATGGAGGGAAGGGAGAGGTGGAGAGAGACTTCCTCTGCTCTGCTCATCTGTCGTGTGTGGAGCGGTGACCACACTCTGTGTTTCAGTCTTGGACTGCCCCCCTCCACTGCAGGGTACAACGGTGATCAGCGAGTCCCAGATCTCGCTGGATGACTTCACTGTGCTCAAGGTTATTGGCAGAGGGAGCTACGCCAAAGTGCTGATGGTGAGCAGGATCGGAGGGAGGGAAGCCTTGCGTGCTTCCCTTGCACACAACACACCCTCACCCCCACACTCTACATTAATTTTGTATGCACTCTCACCCCTCACTACACCCTCACCCACACACCTTCCACTGCAATCCTTGATCCTCGTCCTCCCGCACCATCACACACCCTTGCACCCTCACTCTGCGCACCCTGACCCTCGTACATCACTCTGCTCCCCCTCACTTTGTGCACCCTGACCCTCGTACATCACTCTGCTCCCCCTCACACCCTTGCACCCTCACTCTGCGCACCCTGACCCTCGTACATCACTCTGCTCCCCCCCTCACACCCTTGCACCCTCACTCTGCGCACCCTGACCCTCGTACATCACTCTGCTCCCCCTCACACCCTTGCACCCTCACTTTGTGCACCCTTGCCCTCGTACATCACTCTGGTCCCACTCACACACCCTTGCACCCTTACTCTGCTCCCACTCACACACCCTTGCACCCTCACTCTGCGCACCCTAACCCTCGTACATCTCTCTGCTCCCCCCTCACACACCCTTGCACCCTCACTTTGTGCACCCTGACCCTCACACCCAACTCTACATACACCCTCACCCTCGTCCCTTCACTAGGTTGAGCTAAAGAAGACCAAGAGGATATATGCCATGAAGGTTATCAAAAAAGCACTGGTTATGGATGAAGAGGTGAGGGGGGAAGGGGTGGCAGGTGAGGGTATGGGGGGCAAGAGGATGGTTTCAGCAGTCATTATGACACCCACACACACCCCAGGACATTGACTGGGTCCAGACGGAGAAGCATGTGTTTGAGCAGGCCTCCAATCATCCCTTCCTCGTGGGACTACACTCCTGCTTCCAGACAGAGAGCAGGTAGGCAGCAGAGGGGGAGGGGGAGGAAGGGAGGTAGGCAGTGGAGGAGGGAGGAGGAAGGGAGAGGAGTGGAGGAAGAGGGGGAGGGGAAGTTAGAGGATCAATGTGACACCGAGGTCAGGTTTCATTGGGTGGCTAAATGAGGCAAATGAAATCGATATGTGTATGATACACTTACTTGTTGTGAAGGTCATTCTAAGTACTGTGTTGTTGGTTTCTGTGCCACATGAAAGCATTCAAAAGCCAACAAGGCTTCTCAATTACTTTATTAGGTATGAGCAGGCAATTATACTCCTCTCCCCCTCCCTGCTGTTACCTCCCTCTGTTTCCTCCATCCTCCGTCCATCCCTCCTACCCCCTTCCTGTTTCCTTTCCTCAATCCCTACCTGCTCCCTCCCTCCCTCTCTCCCTCCTCCCTCCCTCCCTCCCTCCCTGCCTCCCTACCTCCCTCCCCCCTCCCTCCCTCCCTGCAGGTTGTTCTTTGTGATAGAGTGTGTGAATGGAGGGGATATGATGTTCCACATGCAGCGTCATCGCAGACTGCCGGAGGAACATGCTCGATTCTACTCTGCTGAAATATCCCTCGCCCTCAATTTCCTTCATGAGAGAGGTGAGGGAGGAGGCTGTTGCCTGTATGGGAAATGGGAAGGAGTGTGAGGGGGGGGGGGGGGGGGGGGGGGGGGGGGGGGGGGGGGGGGGGGGGGGGGGATGTAAGGATGTGGGGTTGTGTCAAGTGAGGGTGTCTAAAGAAAGACAATTGGATCCAAACTTAATTTTCTTCCCCCCCCCCTTTTCTCTCTCCTTTCCTCCTCCCCCTTGTAGGCATTATCTACCGTGATCTCAAGCTAGACAACGTGCTGCTAGACCAGGACGGTCATGTGAAGCTCACTGATTATGGCATGTGCAAGGAGGGTCTCCGTCCCGGGGACACGACCTCCACCTTCTGCGGTACACCAAACTACATTGCGCCAGAGATACTGAGAGGGCACGACTACGGTGAGGCTAGTTGTTAGGGCAATGTGACTGCCATTTAACTTACCTGATTTCCTTGACATTGGTGATAGTGTTGTGATGTGCTCTAATTGGACCTCCTAACAGGGTTTTCGGTGGACTGGTGGGCCCTGGGAGTGTTGCTGTATGAGATGCTGGCGGGGAAGTCCCCGTTTGACATCGGGGGACAGGACATGCCGGAGCAGAGCACAGAAGACTACCTCTTCCAAGGTAGTGCGGAGAACTGTTGGAAGTGCTATTCAAGTCAGACCACTCTAAGATGTTGTTTGTCTCTCTGTCTGCAGTGATTCTTGAGAAGACGATCCGTATTCCCCGCTCCCTCTCTGTGAAGGCTGCCCAGGTGCTCAAGGGCTTCCTCAACAAGGTACGCTACACATGTGCCTGTGATGCACATCTGAACTGATCTTGAACTGGGAGATTAGCTACATGTGTGAGCTTTTATTCACTAATGTAACTTTAACATTCATTTGGTTGAAATTTCCTGATACAGTGGCACAAATGGTGGGCTTGTGTGACATTCTCTATTATCGGCTTGCAAACACTATAACTCATACTACACCCCCCCCCCCCCCCCCCCCCCCCCCCCCCCCCCCCCCAGAGTCCTACTGATCGTCTGGGCTGCCACCCGCAGACCGGCTTCCAGGACATCATGCTACACGCCTTCTACAAGACCATCGACTGGGAACTTGTGAGGAAATGCTTATAGTGCACACTATTCTTCTCTCACATGTTCGGTACATGTACATTAACCTCCTGCCCTTCCTTGTCCTCTTCCCCCGCCTTCTCCTCATTCTCCTCCTCTCCCTCCTCCCCCCGTGTTGTCCCACCTATCACAGCTAAAGCTTCGTCAAGTGACACCTCCCTACAAGCCCAGGATTGACTCTGACCGTGACCCCTCAAACTTTGACCCCCAATTTGTCATCGAACCCATTGAATTCACTCCGGATGACCCGTGAGTTGGGAGAGACGTATGTGGGAGGAGTTTACTGAAAACATTTTGCAGTATCGACTATGAAAGAGTGTGCTGCCTCTCATTTGTCCCTCTCCTTATTCCCTGCAGTGGTGTGTTGTCAGAGATTGACCAAACTGAGTTTGAGGGGTTTGAATACATCAATCCTCTCCTCATGTCCAAGGTGGATGATGTATGACTCGGGACCGACAGTGGAAAATTACATCATTTTATTTATGTAGTAGGTGTTGAATGTTGGTACGCATTGTGTAGAAACAGTTAACCAATCATTTGCAGCAATTATGACTGTACACTATTGTTCATGGTGAGAACCTCTTTATTGACGTTACTATAAACATTTTTCTTTATACCTTGTGATCATGAGATTAGGAATGGTAAAGCCCAAAGGGCATGTTGATATACAGATCATCCGGACCACAATGCATGATTGTATACCGAAGGCTTTAGTAAGCTCTTCATAAAACAATACAACAAACAACAAAAAGTTATCTCAAACTTAATCAGTTAGTAGTAGTGAGGGGGTCTTGTATATTATACCGGTAGTCAAGTATAAATTAGCAGAGCAGTGGTGAAAGACTATAATGCTGATGGTGAAAAGAAAAAAAACAATCCTAAGAAAATAGATGAGTATTCACTCCAAGAAGAGGAGAACACAAGAGTTTAACTACAGAGACACCTTATACCTTAGTCAACAAGACACCAGGACACAACGGTCAAAATACAACAGAGTAGATGAATTATTAAACAAAATAGTTAAATTTTAGAAAAAGGAATAAAACAAAAGGCAACTAAAACAAAAAAAAAGGGGAAAAAGGAAAAAAAAAATACAACCTAGTAACAACCCATCCCTCCGTGACAGGTCAGACACCGAAGTGTAAGCCTCAGGAGCGCTGGATAGGCGCCGGTGACTGGAATCACAGGAGGCTACCTGCTTTCAACCAGAACACCTTTCTTTAGCTTCGGTGGTCAGATGGGAACCGGCGTACTCAAGCTGCTAGGCGGGGAAGTCAGGAACCGGTGTGTACGGAGTGGCCCAGACTCGTACTCGGTTATTGGGGAGACGAACACTCAACCCCCAGGCTGTAAAGCAAGTGCTTAGCGAGTGTGCCATCCCGACTTCCCGCCAAAACTTGCTACAAATTCGGATTATAAACCCAAACCGGATGTATCCTGTTGCGCATGCGCGTGCACCTGACCTTGACTTCCCGCCAAAAATATTTGAACCGTTCAGCCGCTAGCGCTTGAAGCCTAGCCACGGGCGCGCAGATATGAACTTTGGTTCCAGCTTGCTGTCACGACGAATTGCTGGGCGTGGAGCTAGACTGGGAACGAAGCTAGTTAAGATACAGGCCAGACGCCAGACACTTTTTCCTGTTTGGCCGGGGTATGGCGTCTCCCTCATGCTCATGGGAAGGGTCCCGTTCCGAGACCACATAGCAACGGCCTTAGCAACGTGCATCAACTCAATGCCGCCAAATGGCAGTCGAAATTGTTCCCTTGAGTTGTGCGCTGAGGTTCAAGCCGCCTACACTGGTCCTCTTGTACAAAGACCTTCAAACAGGTATGCTAGTCATCTTGCGAGCGTGGGAGTTGCAAACATGGTTTGTTCGATTTAGTGCCCACTATGCATGTGTTCCTTCCAGGCAAGAACCGCAGGCGGTCTATGCCTCTTCGTGAGCTCACTGCAGAGACAAGGTGAGGGGAAAGAGGTAAGGGAGGGGACTTCTGGCCGTGGAGGATTTCCAGACACAGCCTCAAAATGCGCTCCATTTTTTGAAACTTTGAGGTATACCCTTGTTCCCAGGCTATGCTAGCCTTGTTCCCAGGCCATGCCTACCGGCAGTATTTGTTCGCTTGCCATATACAAGTATGTATATGGTGGGGGGAAGCAGATCTAGTCCTGTGCAATGACGTCAGGTAGACAGAAGATGGACACACGAGGGTGGTGCCCCACCATTATAATAGCTGTAATAGGGGGAGGAAGGAGGGTGTGAGGAGGAGGGAGGGGGAGAGGAGGAGGGAGGGAGGGAGGGGGAGAGGTGCAGGCACTGTAGAATCCTTCAGTGAGTACTTTGTGTGAGACTTATACTTGCAATGTTGAGGATTGTACGCCGTAGGATTTTAGTCGTTGTCGTCGATGTGCATGGTTCTGACGGAGCACGACTTCGAAGCATAGGCATTTGAAGAACTAAACTTTGGCAGCTGTGTTAAATCTCAGCAGTTATTTCTCTCCCTCTGTATGACCTCCTCCCTCCCACTCCTCACCCCACACTCCACCCCACACGCGTCCCAGTCTGCCCTCCTATACCACTCAGCTGCTCAGCAGTTCCAGACATGCTGCCTACGTTGCCAGGATACCACCCGACCAGGTCAGAACATCTCCATACATCTCATGATGATGGATGATCTAGCAGTAACAGGTGTATCAAGTCTGTCATTTTGACTGCATGCTGCTGCCTTCATGCCTGAGTCTGTTGAGCTCATGCATGATGCTGCCTAGTACCGTATATTGGGTTATTTCGTTGTTAAAATATTTTCACGAATGCCTCCAATCACGAAAATTTATCTTGTGAATTTTTTGGGTAACGAATAATACAGGCAACGAATAAATTTCGGTATACAGTTAACTTTGTCACGTCGATCGATATCGCTGGAAAGCTGTCACTACTACAGTGAATGGTACCTCCTCTCCTCAGGAAAAGTGAGCAAATGCGGGAAATTGTTCTTGGCATGTGTCCTATGATGACGCTGTCCTTCAACACTGCCACGGCGTGTCTATCAGTACAGTTTCTTGGTTCTCGGTCACACTCAAGCACTTCCCCAACAGCTGCCTCCCAGATCTCCTGATACACATGGTAGCCTCGAACGCAGCATTCTCGTTCGTACTCCATCGTAATAGCGCTATGGCTTGACACGTATTCGCGCGAGTTCACTTTGCTTGAGTTCGCGAACATTTTTCAACACGAATAATTATTACGCGAACGTTATTCAACACGAAAATAACCCAATATACGGTACATGGTCATGTGTGCCATATGCTAACTGTGAGGTTTCCTAATACTGTACTCTCGCGAAAAAGCACCCATGGGCGGTGAACCTAAAAAGCTCGCCGAACAGGGGGGTGGGTGCTCTTTCGCATTCAACCGCGAAAGAGTGCCCACCTTTGTTTACGTACACCAACAGACCAAGCACAGGCAGCAGCGAACGGCAAGTGCACGTCTACATCGCTGGAATCATCACCGCTCACCACGTCATCTTCGCTGCCATCAAGTGCTCGCTGAGGTCTCACGTGGAGGTCCCGGGCCGTGTATCTTCGTCTTCACAGGCAAGCCAACGCACATAGACACCACAGACATGGATACGCAGACCCATAGAGATTTTCTTACCAGATACGCGTAGAACATCTCACGAATGCGCTCCATTGTCTGTCACACAAGGCACGAGGCTAGCGCAAGGGTGGGTGCTCGTTCGTTGACCCTATACGGGAAATTGAGCCAAAATTGGGGGGGGGGGGGGGGTGGACGCCCTTTCGTGAGAGTACGGTTCACACATTACTCCAACATACTTTCCTCCCTCCCTTCCCTCCTCCCCCTCTCTCCTCCGTCCCTCCCTCCCTCCTCTCCTCTCTCTTCCCTCCCTCCCTCTCTTTCTCTCCCTCCTCCCCCTCTCTCCCTCCCTCCCTCCCTCCTCCCTCTTCCCCCTTCTCTTCTCCTCCCTCCTCCCTCCTCTCCCTCCCTCCTTTCTCCTCCTTCCTCCTCCCTCTCCCTCCTACCTCCTCTCCCAACAGTTAGCATCACTCCTTCAAAGAGTCAGAGATGCTCAGATCCAAGTCAAGCCTGGCCTCCATACCACCACCACGATAGCCTCACGGACCCCACTCTTACGTGGCACATCATCACACACCTCACCTCTCCACACCTCCCTAGTAGATGCCCCTTCGCTGACCCTCAACACAAAGCTTCCGTGTGAAGGGGGAGAAGGGGGAGGAGGTGGAGGGAGTGTGCTGAATGAGCAGTTTGAGAGTGCTCTTGCTGAACTACTGGGGGATGGGAGTAATGCAGGTGAGCTGTACGTGTGTGGGTGTGTGCATGCGAGGCATGTTTTTGTGCCAAAATTGGCACATTTTATATTCTGCGATATTATGCCACAGTTTGACATGCCTTTCTTTTAAGGTAGCATTATACCTTTACCGTTAGGGTACCTTTAACCATCGGGGCCCCGACGGTTAAAGGTACCCTAACGGTAAAGGTATAATGCTACCTTAAACCAAAATTGGCAGAAACAGCACTCACGTTCTATAATGTGATTGATCGGCCAATGAACCAAAATTGGTATTGGGAATAGAACGTTGCACTAGGTACATGTTTGCGATTGAGATATGAAGCTGGGATTGTGGCCCTGTAGTCAGCATGAAAGGAGCTTTCAAATATTGTTCTTAATTTTCTGTCACATTTCTGTCATATATCACGCTCGACCAAAGGCTATATATAATCCATGCTTTTTCATGATTTTGGGTCAAAAATCAACCTACAGCAAATTATTATAATAGAAAGCTCCCTGGTGCAAATCCCAGCTTCATATCTCATTCCTAGCTATAATAGTGTGCTATAGCTGCCTCCATGTTACAGTATCAGAGAACGTGGTAGCGTTCTCTATTTAGGGATCAAGAGAGACCATCACAGCTTTGCTTTGTTGACATGGTGATTTCCTCGTAGTCTTGGGCTGGGCTGCTGCCCTAGGAGCAAGGTTAACATGGCGATTAAGCCTTAAAATATGACATCAGGGCATACATCCTGTACCCTTCCGGTGACGTTGCATGTACCATGACACTCATTTCATGCGCTCGAAAAAGTACACAAACTAGAGGCAAACATTTTCTCAGAAAAATTAAAAAGGATTTAGTGATGGCCTGTCACATTTGGAATTATTCCACCTCTCGAAAAAGCTAAGAAACAAGAGAAATGCCATTAACCAGCCTCAGTCCCATCCCTAAATTCTACATTTTGAACTGGGATGGGACTGAGCCTGGTTAATGGCATTTCTCTAGTTTCTCGAGAGGTGGAGTAATTCCAACTGTGACAGGCCATCACTAAATCCTTTTTAATTTTTCAGAGAAACTTTTTCCCAAGTACATGTGTATATAGTAATCTTGTGGCTTGTTTTTGAACAGCTGTTTTGTATGGCACTCCAGAGCAGCAAGCCACAGGATGTAGATGGTTTGTGCATGGGTTGCGTGTAAAACGCGGAACGTGGAATGGAATGGAACGTGGAATGGAACGTGGAATGGAACGTGGAACGGATGTAAAATGTCCTAATAAGCCTAATAAGCGTGTTAATTAAGGTGGGCGTTAATTGGGGCTGGCGCGAGCAAGCCTGCGCATGCAGTAGTCGGCATAGACGGTGAAAGAGTCGAGTCAAGGGAGATGGTGGCTGATGACAATCGTCGCGCGAGTGACAACCTGGCCGGCTACGCGAGACTACATGTACCTGTCACTACAGGTTGTTATGCCCTGGGCCTGGATGGAGAATGTCATGAATGTTAACATGCAGTTGACCGATCAGCGAAGTGAAGCAGGGCTATTGTCTTCTGACGAATATTAAAGCGCGAGCAGGATCACTAGTGTAAGCTGTATGAACGTGTACTGTGCTAGTGCTATAGACCTAGCTGTGCTGCTATGCTGGCCCGAAGACCGTAATTATAGCCCTGCTTCACTCGGATGGCATAGTCATGTCAGGCTAACATCTTGCTGTCTACTGTGAACTTCTCACATCCAGGGCATATAACCTGCCGGTAGTCTCGCGTGGCCAAGCGCCTAGACTGAGCTCTCTCTCGCGACATGATTGTCACCATGACTCGACTGTGCGAGACTTCACTCGCGCCAGCTCCAATTAACGCCCACCTTAATTAATACGCTTATTGGACTCATTACGACATTTTACATCCGTTCCACGTTCCATTCCATGTTCCATTCCACGTTCCATTCCATTCCACGTTCCGCGTTTTACATGCAACCTTGTGCATGGCTCACCTTGTTGCAGTGCATGTATTGCAACATGATAGCACAGTCCACCTGCACCTAGCCACAAGTCAATCCACCCACGAACACATCGCATGCTAGGCCCATTGATGCAACTGCACCAGAGACCTGTATATGGGCTAGGCCATGTGTGGTAGCACCTGCGTTTGCCAAGGAGCCCTTAATGGCCTCCTGGTTCACACTGAAGTACATGTTCTGCATGTTGATCACAGAGCGAGTGCATTCTAACCTGCACAGTGCCCGGTTGGCTCCAGCTGTGGGGATGTCGTGCATCGTTAGTCAGGCACACAAGTGCGGTGTTGAAGCTTCGGCTGTGAAGCTCGTGCTCCCTGGTGGGTCACCTTGGCTGTCAGTACTCCTGATCTCGGCGGGCCGGTGTGGATGGTTTGGCCCTGGATTGTGGCCAGCCGATGTGGATGGATTGGCCCTGGATTGTGGCTGGCCGGTGTGGATGGATTGGCCCTGGATTGTGGCGGGCCGGTGTGGATGGATTGGCCCCGGATTGTGGCGGGCCGGTGTGGATGGATTGGCCCTGGATTGTGGCGGGCCGGTGCGGATGGATTGGCCCTGGATTGTGGCCGGCCGAGTGTGGATGAATTGGCCCTGGATTGTGGTCGGCCGGTGTGGATGGATTGGCCCTGGATTGTGGCCGGCCGAGTGTGGATGAATTGGCCCTGGATTGTGGTCGGCCGATGTGGATGGATTGGCCCTGGATTGAGGCAGGCCGGTGTGGATGGATTGGCCCTGGATTGCGGCTGGCCGGTGTGGATGGATTGGCCCTGGATTGTGGTCGGCCGGTGTGGATGGATTGGCCCTGGATTGTGGTCGGCCGGTGTGGATGAATTGGCCCTGGATTGTGGCCGGCCGAGTGTGGATGAATTAGCCCTGGATGTGGCCAGCCAGTGAGGATGGATTGCAATGGGCCTGTGCGGATTGTGGCGGAGGGTTTGGTTTGTGGCCGGCTTGGGTGGCTCTGACTGGTGAAACGATAACTGATGTAGTTGAACCACAGTCTGCAAACGTTAGCTTGCGCCGTCCCCCTCCTTCCCTCAAGAGGTTTGCTCTCTTAGTCAGGAGCCGTAGGAACAGGGATTGGAATGGCTCCACCCACTTCCTGTTCTCAGATTCACCAGTGTACTGTAGTTGTCAGGGTTTCGTACAGGATCTTTTGCTGTGGGTGGAGATTTTTATGGGATAGTAAACTGAAGTGCGTAAAGCCGACGCCATGCGGAGCATGCCTGTTCTTGGGGGGTCTGGGGGCATGCCCCCCCCCCCCCCCCACCACCACACGGGTTGTCTACTGCCAAACACTTGTGTTGAAAACCACCGCATGTTAATTCCAACTACTGTTATGCCTTCTTTAAAGGTAGTTATGATATCAAACGTTTTCAAATTGTTGGATGGGGGGGGGGGATCCCAGTGCTAACGGCCTGGGAACGAGGCTAGGTACACCCTAGCAACCACTTTGTTCAGGCTGATTGAATGTAAGGGTCAGATAGGCACTCATTATCTCATACATGTACAGATGACAGTGGAGGACCATCTGCTGATGGAATTGTGCAATCTTCCTCCGTAGGAGACACGAATGTCCATTCAGACTCAGAGGGGAAGAGGTTGGAACAACTCAAGATACCCGTTGCTGGTGACCAATCAAAACATCCGATACATGACCCTCCCAAGTCCAGTCCAGATTTCACAGGATTGCCAACTGCCACCACCTCCTTATATGGACGAAAGTTACCGCCGCTGGGCCCTACTGGTGCTGGCCATGCTGGTCAGGGCAAGCTCACTACCAGTGGAGAAGCAGTTGGGAAGGAGAGGAATGGTGCTGGGGCTGGACCAGGTGATGGTGTACTGTCCAGTGTTGTTCTGACAAGGCTGTCCTCTGAGCGGAGGGGAGGAGTGGAGACCACCTCATCTAGCAGGGGGAAAGAAAGGTCGGGACAACCACCAAATGACTTACCTACCACAATGTCATATCAACCCTTTCTCCTCTTCCCTCTTCTCCCCCACATTCCTCCTCCTCCTCCCTCCCTCCTCTCTCTACTCCTCCCTCTCCTCGCTCTCCTCCTTCCTCTCCACCTCCCTCTCATCCTCCCTCTTCTCCTTCCTCTCCTCCTCCTCCCTGCTCCCTCTCCCCCCCCCCCCCCCCCCCCCCCCCCCCTCTCCCTCCTCCCTACCCCTCTCCAACAGTCTCCAACAGAGCAAGCGTAGGCAGCCCCCTCCAGGAACCTTCCCCACGGAAGTGCCTGACTACAGTGCTGATTTCAGCAGTGACAGCGAGGCACCTTCTTCACACAGACCAGCCGTGGGAGGAGAGCAGTCCTCTGGGCAGCAAGCACCAGGAGGGGGGAAGTCCCCTTGGCAGCAAGCAGGCGGAGGGGGGAAGTCCCCTTTGGCCGAGGACGCTAGTCTGAGGTGGGTGTGCTAATAGCCTAAGTGCACACTATTGCAAAGTGCAGGCTGCAAGCATTGAACTGATGATTGATATGATTGTATTTCCCATGCGCATCTCTGATTGGACGTTCAATTGCAGAAGCCTGAATCACCAAGTACTATTGTCCAGGACATGGTCAATTGCACAGCCTACAATGTAATTTGTGTGACTATCCGGATTGCGTATACTTGGCATAATAGTGTAGTCAACTCAGGTCAGCATAAGGCCAGCATGTACATGTAGCCAGCATGTAGGCACCTCTAATGGGTGCTCACATGTGATCGCTAGTTCCGAGTAGATGCTGCCCTTCAGTCAGTTCACAGGTGCCTACATGCCTGAGTACCTATGGGCATTAGAGGTACCTTCATCTGTTCATGGGCATTAGAGGTACCTTCATCTGTTCAGGCTGGTTACATGTACGTGCAGTGGGGAGCACACCGGACTACCTTTTGTGCACCTATGCTATATCCAGCAACAGATTCAGAATTCAGATTCAGACATGTAGGCCTTAGAGGTGCCTGCATTCCAAGTACCGTAGTCTCCCGTTAATACCCCCCCCCCCCCCCCCCCAATTTTGCACGCTACATCCAGCCCAAAGTGGGGAGGGGACGTATTTTCGAATTTGCAATTAGTCTCGACTATACGCCCCCGTAAACACTTTTGCTACGTTTACGAGTACGTTTATGACCCTGCCAAGGTTCATGCTCACAGTTACAAAAGTACAAACAATTGCCAGTACTGTTCGTGGCCATCGTGCGTGGTCTCCCTACATCGGCGAGAAGAGCTGCCACTTCAACGTGAGGGCCATAACATTCACGATGACTTCGCTGTAGCTATCCTCCAGAACAGCAATACTGTCAGTCATGTATATACCACGGGACATTTCCTGGTATTTCCTGCAGAAGAGTGGCAGCGAGATGACTTGTATCATCGACGTCAACGGTGACTACTCGATCTGAGAGACAATCTGAAAAAGTTGCGCACGTGTAGGTTAGATATTCCAGAAGACACTCACCAAGGGGCATTATAACGTTAACAAGTCAAAGTACCCTGTGCAGGAACTAAGAAGGGGAGGGCGTATTTTCGAAGGGCGGGACACTACAGTACCCTCATGTGGGCCTTCATGCTGCTCGTAGCAATCCTGATAAAGAGAATCAACTGCCAGTAATGTCCTTGTTGGTCAAAGCCGACCTATCTTAGAGGTGCCTGCATTCCAAGTTCCGTAGTCTCCCGTTAATGCCCCCCCCCCCCCCCCCCCCCCCCCCCCCCCCTCCCTTTTTAAATAATAGTCGCACCTCCAGAAGCCGCCCTTGTTTAGTAGCTGCGGCTACTATTCGAACGGTCGGTGATCGATCGAAGCGCTTTGTCTAGCCCTCAAGGACCATGACTATTTCGCTGTGAGCGTGAAGAGAGGAGAACTGATTGTTGGTCATATTCCCGAGAGCTGTCTAAGTGTTTGGCGTGGTCGAAGCGCGGGGGGCGAGCGACGTGTGACCGGCGAAATCTTTCGTGACAGTAATGCTTTGGCGTTCCCTACCGTTTTGTTGGGATGATTATGACAGTACCACACGGCCCAGGGCTGAAACAAAACGTCTTCTTTGTGCATACACGGTGCTCCAATCCGTTTCCTCGCTTCCTTGTTTATGCCGAGTTTAATAAACGCCGCCTTCAATTAGTGGCCGCCCTCGAATAGTAGCCGCAGTAAATCGCGTGATGAAATAAATAGTAGCCGCGGCGTTTGATCACGGAAATACGGTATGTACGGAATACGTAACGTCATTTGCGGCAGGTATCACGTGACGAGATCTACCAGGCCTTCCCCCACTTTTCGTACTGCAAGCTGGGCTTGGAGGCCTGGGAAAGAGGCTACATTTGACAGCATTTTGCACTGCGGTCATTCTTGTGCATGTATATGGTTACTATGACAACACTAACCAATCAGGTTCCTCAATTGAGAGTCATGTGACAGTACAGTATTTGAGTGTGCAAGAGTGTTGAGTCCAGTTTGCAGCAACCCTCTCCCCCTCCAGCTTTGAGATTGATCATCACCCCAGCACCAGCTGCAGCAGCCTGCATGCTGGAGATCTCAGCGCTGACCCAGACTTTGACCTCTCGTCTGATGGCAGTTTGGGAGGGAGGAACTTCAGTGCAAGCGCAATAATAACTGGAGATAACTCGCACGCTAGTGGGGGCGAGGAAGACCTGAACAAAGCCAGTGATGAGCACCTTGGGACGAGGAAGGCTCAGATGGATGTACTGTTTGAAGCCAATCGGCTGCACCCTGGAGACAAGGGATATGTGTACGATAAAGAGGTGGAGTTTGCTCATCCACAGATCGAGAGTGGCTGGGATAGTGACGACAGCTGCAGTGACTTCTAGTGGGAGAATGTGATGTAGTCATTGCTTGTGTGTATGTATGACCATTGCATCTGAATGGCCTTTGTTTGTGAACTATGACATGTTTAGTATGGCTATCAGAGTACATGTATTATTATTTGGAATGACTTGGTTAGTTAGTTACAGTTATAGTTGTGCTCCTTCGGAAGTTTCAGGTATAGTTCTCCTGCACGGCTGCAAGATAAAGTCTGGGCGGAGGCCTGGGAACGAGGCTAACCCTTTTGTAGGTGCTCCTTTCCCACAGCATTATTTGCTTCTGGGGGGGGGGGGGGCAAACTTGGTGGGGCTAGCACACGTGCATGTACCAATAATTAAAGTTTGGCAATACCCATTGATATTCTCGATCACCCATGCACTGATCTCCCTAAGCTTGGACTTGATCTGAGTGGTGGCCCTAACCCCCCCCCCCCCCCTTCCTGCATAATTCTATATAGCCCCCTTTGAACCCCCCCACGTTGCATGGGGAGTGCATGCCAAATAATGACCAAAGTTTGTCCCCAAAATGTTGGCCCTAAGCCCTCAGAAGCCTAGCTGAAGCCCTACTAGTGCTTATGGTCTGATGATGTCTGTACATGTCATTGGCTTAAAGGTTAACGTACTGAACAGCGCAACAGTTAGCTACTAATTTTCAGTTAGAAAACGTCTAAAGTGCACTCTAAACGAAAAGAGACTGCTTGAGCCTATAGAGCTAGTACCGTACAATCACTATACAATGTAGTGCTGTTTGATATCAACCAAGGTAATGTCTGAATTGTATGTGCACTCACGATGGATGGAATTAACTTCAATTAACTTCAATTAAGCTTCAGATTACAAAACAGGCCGGACACTGTCACGGCTATATACTATCATTATTTAGCCCAGGGATCGTCCCCCCCCCCCCCCCCCCCCCCCCCCCAACAACCCACCCAACACACTCACAAGAAAACCTCACATAATTAAGTTTTAAAAAATGTTTCAGGTAAAAGTCAGGATAACTGTACAAGAGATGAAAAGCTACATAGCACACGGTAGCAGCTATGACCAAACAAGAACACACACGGTTCTATAGTACAACAGATTGGAGCTAGTGCAAAGATTGGTTCGATCACTGGATCGGTGACCTATTGATTATGCTGTGACGAAGAAACCCATGAGGGCTGTTGCACTGTCAACAACCAATCTTCTGTCACTGTTGTTTTGAACAAACACTGAGACCACTTGGTCCTTCTGTGGGTGGGACGAGAGAGGAGGTACTCATAGCTGTGCACACCACTCACAGAGTACAAGGTAGTTACATAGTACAAACACAGTACTGCACATGTATACTTCAAAATGAGACCAGTCTCACCTGCAATTGTAGTTCTCCTGTCACAAGAACACTGAAGCGTTCACTAGTGATCCCAGCTATGCTCTGCAGTGCACTGTAGTGAGGGGAAAAATACCGTCAATGCGATTCAATTTGGTTCATGTGCTGTGTGACAGTACAGTCAAATTTATGATGTTGTGTTGTTGAGCATACTTACATATTGTTCTTGCAGTCCCTATCGATGCATATAGACACGTTGATGTAAGAGTTCTCGATGGCCTCCTGCAGGTGGTTATTGAACAGATGTACTTGAGCTGTGAAGTGGTAGATACCCTTCACTGGGGCGGTGAAGGTACCATGGGATGGACTGAAGGAGGGCTTTCCTATTACATATTGGCCCGGCTTCAGCTGCAGGAAAGAAACATTTTAGTTAATTGGTGCAGCAAACAAAGTTACACAACCTAGCTGTCCGTGCATTCCAACAGTTAACCACTAACAATAGTAACTCTATGTTCTTACCTCAGTCGCCTGAGTAAAGTTTTGCAGCTCAATTTCTGCTGATTTCCACAGAGTTATGTTCTTCTGCAGTTGTATGTGAAATGCCACTCGGCTCTCAGACTGGTTGGGGAGAAGAAGGCGGAATGTTATGTATATGCGCACAGTTCTGGTACTGATCTGCATAAGATTAATATCAATTGAGTGGAAGGCAGTGTACATATGTTGATTGTGCATTGCACTGCTGTGAGCTACAATTAACACTTACGCTGTTGGGCATGTGGATGTCGAGGAACGTCTGCAGAGAGGCGGGTATATTATGTTGCGTTGAGTTAGAAGTTGAGTTTGAGTTGGTGCCTTTGTTATCCTTGTTGGAGAAGCAGAGAGGAAGGAGAAGTTAAAACCACTGGATGTGAAGTTAGAATGCTATAGTATACCTTACATGCAAAAGCTATGGCTTTGACATAGTTGACAAGATTCAGAACTCTAGTGATTCAGTATAGCTAGCTAGCTACACCAGCTAGCATGCAACTGTTTTGTCAATGATTTTCAAGTCACTCCAGTCTGTGACTTCATAATCATAAAGTTAGCTAGCTAGCTAGCTACTTTGGCTATGACAGTTAACACTCACCATATGTGTTTTCAGAAAGTTAGCCAAGTCCACTGGTACTTGAGCAGCAGGGGTCTGCTCTGTCGGAATATCGTTTTCAGTTGACTCCTGCAGGTGATAAATTCATCAGTTGATCAGATGACACTAGCTAAGCCAAATGGATCCAGTAACTTACATTAGCAAAATTAATGACAGATCTACAAACAAGTGAATTGATTTAACTTGGCATTTACAATGCAGCATAGCTCACTATACTTACAATGGGCTCGTCACGAGTGGGGAGAGATGGCTGGACTGAGATCGGCAAGGCCACTGCAGTGCAGTACAGCGCCGCTATCGTTGCCAGAGTTGCGTACAACCTAATACCAGTAGATGCCATTCCGTTTCTTCGAGGGTCTGCCTTTTTCGTTTTTCGTTTTGTTTGGCCGTACAAGGTCAGAAACTGTCTGTTTGTTACTGGCAGCTAGCTAGCGAGGTGTTCATGTGCTAAGAGGGTAGCTGATAGTGGTTATATAGCCAGGCCGAGGGATGCATGAGGATGGCGCCTCGCTGGAGCCATGGGCACGCACATGTCACGCTTGAGCAAGTACTTGCGTGCGCACTCTAGCGATAAAGTTGCGATTATATGGCCGCAGTGACCAAAAGCGCATACTTCCTTCCTGTCACGTCCCCAGCACAACACTCTCGCGCAGAGCCACGTCACCTTCGTACGCTTGCCATGATCCGTGTCCCATTGTAAGCGCGCGTGTAACTCGCATGTTTTCTTGCGCCGCAAAGGCAAAGTTCATCGCATAAATCCCCAGTGGGGAACGTTACAGAGTGTATATAGCTAAACTGACACCATAGGCCTACAAGCAGGTAGAAAGTCACTGGAACAGAATTGGGAAGTCAGAATGCTCTATCTGTCTAACAGTCTCTTCAGGTAAGTAGTGCCCATGCACAAAATGACAAGTTAAGGGGACTTCGGGGCACAGGGACTTCACGATTGTTTGAATACATCGAATCAGGAGTGAGCTCCCCCACTGAGTGCCATTGCCCCAGACAGCTTACTTCCCACCCACGTTCTCTGCTGATCTTTGCCGTGCAGTGCGTGCACCAGTGGGGCCTTCACAGAACAACTTACTAGCAGTGCCTCCCTTCCACATCTCATGATCAGTAGCTATATTATGCTCTGCTTCAGCTGTTGTGCGGACACTTCACCACCCTCTTTTGGTAACCTCTCCGTATACACTGTGTCCCAAAAGCCCTCTCCAACTCACTGCACTCCTTCACAAGACACACAGCTTCAACATCCTCACTCAGAGACCTCAAAACCTTAACCATCTAGCTAGCCTACCTCTCTCATATATGCATTAGCCACCAATCGAGGGAGGAATTAACTTCTGCATCGCCACCCTATAGCTCGCACTGAAGGCCAACCCATCACCACATTAGCAGCAGTGTTGGAGCACCACCTGGGCAACTTCAAAATCCTCTTTGCAATCTCTCCTTGGAAGGCTTAAGCTTCCAAGTGGGAGATTAGATGCTCTGAGAGAACAGTGCCGTGCAGCAGAACAGGCATTACGCAGCATACAATAGGCGCATGTGCCTATATTAACGGACACACTAAAGATGAGACTTTCATTCCAAAACTAGCTGTTCATACTCATATGAGACTCTTGACCAGGACCCTTCGGTAGTTGTGTCGTGTTCCTCCCCATAGCTAGCTACCCTTTTCTATGTTGACGGGTGGATTGGTAATTTCCCATTGGCCAGTCATGTAGCTACGTTTGTTGCCTGAGCTGGATGGGGTGACCATGCCCCAGAGAGGTGACGGTAACTGTTGACCGTCTCTCCACAGATCATGATCACCTGTCCCTGACAAGACAGCACTGGCATAGCTACCATCATTGAGGAACAGTTGAGCGTTAAGTTCTACCGGTTTGTGTTTTGTGTCTTTTGCTGTTGCGTGTCTGTCTGCTCTTAGTGGGTGAGTTATAGAATAATGAAGCGGTAGCTAGTTGCATTGAGCATAATGGCAGATTTCATCCTGAGTGTGCAGCTGTGTGCTTATAGCTACATTTGCTCGTGTAACAAACATACATACATGACTGGCTAATGTTCAATCGATGCTTAAATCAGTTGCCATCCTAAGCCTACACCACCTGCCATGTAGACTAAGCTTAGTACCTCATTGTTTCATTAACCCCGTCATCACTACAATAGACGCTGATACTAAACAGTTGCTGTAGACTCTGCAGGTAGCTAGCTAGCTATAAGCCTATCCACTTACCAACTATACCTGCAAAGTTAAGCATCAAGTGCTCGCTACAATGACACATTCAGACTAAGTAGTCATAAACCCCTAGCTATGTCAAGATCGAACTGACCATGAAGTGAACTACCAAACAATCTAGCTAGCTAGCTAGTTAGCTACATGAACAATTTGTATTATGAAGTAGGTAGCTATGTTGTTGTGTAACATTGATAGCCCTGTAAGCATGCATATACCATGTGTACAGGTCTGTATACCTGTTGAATTGATGATCCCCCACAGGCCAAACAGGTCCATAGAGTGTTGTGCACTGATGAGTGGAACTGTCAACAGTTCTCCTTGGAAACGAGAAGCTGTATACATGTAACACAGCTCAACGGTTCACTTGGTATAGCTACTCTCTGAGTGACAAAGACGGGATAAGGTATAGCTATACGCTTGAACAGGTAGCTAGCTAACAAAATGAAAAGTTAAATTACAGTGTTCTGTGAAGTAGCTAGCTAATGTGAAACCCTATTCAAATTAGTCCTAAAAGGTCACCAAAACCGCTTAGTTCTCTGTAGCTACCTTCCAGTTTTCTTCATTTTCATCATAGCAATGCAAAGGTTTGTATATATTATGCAGTGGCCTAGCGCTAGTTATAGTGCAATTATTAGCTCTATATATTATTGATCAAACATTTTATAGTCTCTACATTCCTACTGGCATGATCATGAGTCCCTTTAGCTACTCACTGCAACTGGTAGCTACACAGAAATGGGTGTTCTTTGCATGTGGATGTTCACCAGCATCACTACCTGAAGTTGGAGAGAGGGTATAGGAGAGAGGGGGGAGGGAGGGTAGGAGAGAGGGGGGAGGGAGAGAGGGGGGAGGGAGGGAGGGAGGGAGGGAGAGAGGGGGGAGGGAGGGAGGGAGGGAGGGAGGGAGGGAGGGAGGGAGGGAGGGAGGGAGGGAGGGAGGGAGGGAGGAATACACAACGTCCTTGGACAGAATGATAATTGTTTTCACATTCACTCAGCTAGCTGCATGAGTCCCTTTTGAAACGTGCACTAGCATGACCTCAGCCTAGCTATATGCTACGTACGGCACTGTCCCCAGTTACAAGCACCAATGAAGTATCTGTGCAGATTGAGGCTTCACCTCTCCAAGCTGCATGCAGTAATTCATAAATTAAGTTAGGCAGCCGAGTTCAAAGAGAGCTAATTACTTTCAGCAAATGAGATTAATGTAGGTAGCTTTTACCTAGCTACTGTGTTGATTTAGGGTGCAGCAGACCCATAAATCACTATCTACAGAAGGAAAAACCTATTAGTAGCTAATGCCAATCAACACATCTGAGGCCATGAAATTACAATTAAGTCCAATGGTGTGCAGCACCCATACTTGACAGCTGTGCATTTACTGTGCCCAACGAGCCTTCACACCAGTGGTTCCATACACTTCTGACATCGAACCATCTAGTGTCTTACTTTCCACCATCACTGATCAAGATAAGCTAACTACCAATGATCCACACAAGCACAAACTCATTTGTAGCTATAGGTTGTCAAGAACAGATTAATTTCCCCACACTTTGAGGGTACCAAATGGCAATGGTCTCAGAGGGATGGGTACGTTATTTAGAGTTACATGTACATGTATGTGACAGAAGGCGTTCATTTCATTACTAGCTATAGCTACTGATGGAAGCGGCGAAAGCTAACATAATTGCAGTCGGCATGCAGGATTTCCAATCCACTTCTCGCAGCATCATAGCAAACATCAACTATAGCTAGCTACAGGCTTGTAGCTATAAAGTTGACCCCAGCATATTTGGGCTGCATGCTAATGCTATAATATTAGTATAAGGTGCTTCAGCTTCAGGAAAGTTTAAGCAGTAGCTAAAAGTTTGCAGTTGAAATCAACCAGATCTTGACATGCAATTAATCTGTCAAGGAAGGTACCTTTCATCTACACTATAATTATGGTTATGGTAGCTAATGGCGGAATTGGCAATATGTATGCAGTGGGAGGAAACTGAGGAAGAGTGCCAATACTGCAGTCAACTGCGGTAAATCTCATTTTTGTATCAACCTTTTGCGCACACTAACGCCTTCCAAGCATCATTTGTTCCAAGTACTGTTTCCATATGGAATCACCTACCCCCCGATGCACTTACTGCACCTTCACCTCACACATTTAAGTTAAATATTGCACCTTTGTTCTTGTAGTTAGCTAGTTAGTTAGGGTACATACCTGTATTAGCCTAGAAGGCTATTATGTATCCTTTGCATTGGCATGAATTATTATAGAAAAAAATAAAAAAATCTCTACTTG
>OZ007514.1:12954046-13019046 GCA_963931865.1 Axinella damicornis | reverse complement strand
ATTGCATGCTAGTATGGGATGACATCAGTGTCATAGTGATGACATCTTCCTGAATGTGCAGCTACTCATTGCAACGACCAACTTTTACCTTCCTGCAGCTAAAGCCGGGTCAATATGTAACGAGAAAGCCCTCCTTCGATCCATCCCACGGCACCTTCACCGCCCCAGTGAAGGGTATCTACCACTTCACAGCTCAAGTACATCTGTTCAACAACCACCTGCAGGAGGCCATCGAGAACTCTTACACCAACGTGTCTATATGCATCGATAGGGACTGCAAGAACAATGCGTAAGTATCCTCAACGCATGGACACACTCATCCTGCATTTTGACTGTAGCGCATCACATGATGAAAATATTGATTGGCATTAATGATATTCTCCCACCCCTCACTATAGTGCACTGCAGAGCATAGCTGGGATCACTAGTGAGCGCTTCAGTGTTCTTGTGACAGGAGAACTACAAGTGCAGGTGAGACTGGTCTCATTGTGATTAGTATACATGTGTAGTGCATGTAGGGACATTATGTACTCTGTAAGTGGTGAACACAGCTATGAGTACCTCCTCTCTCCACCCACAGAAGGACCAAGAGGTATCAGTGTTTGTTGAAAACAGCAGTGACAGAAGATTTGTGGTGGATGAAGCAACGTCATTTATGGGGTACTTTGTATCTGAGTCATTGTAATGAGTGGTGAGCACCTGAACTAAACCACACTCCAATCTAGAGCCCCACCCACTCTCACTTCTGCCATTGATTATTTTTACCGCTTTTTACAGTCATTTTTACCTGATGTTTTGAAATGACTTTCATTTTAAAATTTAATCTGCATTGGAGTTTTTTTGACTGATGTGCATCTTCGTTGTACGTCTACTGTTACAGAAAACACGAAACTCTGTTAATGCTATGTGATCGTGGTAGTTGCAACAGTGCATGGTGTGGGTGTGCTTGTGTGTGCTATAGAGAGCAGTCAGTAATATAGCTGTAAGTTAGAACTTGTAAATGACTGGTATTAGATAGTGTTGTTATGCTATCACCACTGCATGAGGAAAATATTGTATGGATCCGGATCTACCAAATTTCGTGCATAAAATAATCTGCACCAATTCATACAAGCAGGATGGTATGCATAACATTAGAGCATGTGCATGTACTGCACCCACTCTTTGAGCGGTAAACGTTAATTGTTGTCACGACAACAGTTACACTGTATTGGATGTGCTGCTACTTGACCTAGAGTGCATGAATGGTGATGTCATCGTGGGCTTTTGCCTAAATGTAGCTATAGCAATTCACTTTGAGTAAGAATAATTATATAACCTGCATATTTTTAGAGAGCTAATATGACATACTGGTAGTCACGTCTGAATGACAAATCACTTAACAGATTGTAAATGATGTCAACAATATGTCTGGGACCAATCAATTTCATCACACAATCCAGCAGGCTGGTTGAGTATGGCTATATGTATCTGTAGATAATTCAGTGCTACTATATAATTATGGAATTTGCACAGAGATGTTTGATGGGGTAATGAATGAGTTTTTGTGCAGCTCAGCGTTACTTGGCTATTTATCATACCAGCACAGTGCTAGGGGAGCGAAGTGAGCAACAGCTTCGGGTTCCCAGACTCTTATGGGGGGGCGGAGAAAAAGCACAAGTGCCTGGGAACGAGAAGTGAGCAATTGTTGTGCTGCATGTGGTTTATTGTGCGCCAACTAGAAGGTGACGTGCTAGCAAGTTATAGCCTGATTATTGTAAACTCGATAAAGTTATTTGTTTGTGTAATCGAGCTCGATTACTATGCTGAAACAAATAACTGGATTAAACGTACGATGACACAACATAGCAGCCTGAGGCTGCATGATTCAGCATAGCCATAGGTAATGGCCTTGAAGCATCATGGAATTTGCAGACAAAAGCATGATCGGATATACTTCTTGATCACATTAATATTGTAGCTGCGGGCCGGAACTAGCCGCCCGGAACTAGCCGCCCGGAACTGGCCGCCCGGAACTGGCCGCCCGGAACTGGCCGCCCGGAACTGGCCGCCTGGAACTGGCCGCCCAGAACTGGCCGCCCGGAACTGGCCGCCCGGAACTGGCCGCCCGGAACTGGCCGCCCGGAACTGGCCGCCCGGAACTGGCCGCCCGGAACTGGCCGCCCGGAACTGGCCGCCCGGAACTGGCCGGCCGGAACTGGCCGGCCGGAACTGGCCGGCCGGAACTGGCCGCCCGGAACTGGCCGCCCGGAACTGGCCGCCAGGAACTGGCCGCCTGGAACTGGCCGGCCGGAACTGGCCGGCCGGAACTGGCCGGCCGGAACTGGCCGGCCGGAACCGGTCGGCCGGAACTGGCCGCCCGGAACTGGCCGCCCGGAACTAGCCGCCCGGAACTGGCCGCCCGGAACTGGCCGCCCAGAAATGGCCGCCCGGAACTGGCCGCCCGCAACTGGCCGCCCGGAACTGGCCGCCCGGAACTGGCGGGCCGGAACTGGCCAGCCGGAATTGGCCGGAACTGGCTTACAGCTGTAAGTTAGAACTTGTTAATCACTGGTGCATGATGTTATGCTATCACCACTGCCTGAGGAAAATATTGTATGGATCTGGAGGTACCAAATTTTGTGCATAAAATAATCTGTGCCAGTACATACAAGCAGTATGAACACATGCATGTACTGCACGGAATATTAATGTTGTTGTCATGACAACAGTCATGTATGGCATGGATGTGTACACATGCACTACACACTACTTGCCTACAACAAGAGTGCCTGAATGATGATGTCACCATAGCAATTCACTACGTCATGGGGACTAAGTGTAATAAATTAGTCTGCATATAATTTTAGATTTGTTTGAGTAACCTATCACTGAAAAACTAGTAAAAGCTAGTCTGAATGAAAATCATTAACGGATTTGTCAACAATAATATGTCAACAATATGTCAGGGACCAATCCATGCCATCACATAACCCAGCAAGCTGGTTGACTAGCTATATACCTGCTACTAGCTACGTTTCACGGAATTTGCACCTTGTTTAGTTTGATTGGGTAATGAAAGAGTTATTGATTACAATAACTCTTTCAGTCAGTGCTAGGGGAGCGAAGTGAGCAATAGCCTCTGGTTCCCAGACTCTTATGTGGGGGTGAGCAATTGTTGTGCTGCATGTGGTTTATTGTGCGCCAAGTATAGGTGACATACTCGATTACTATGCTGAAACATAGTAATGATAATCAATCGTATGATAATAACCATCTAGCAGCCTGAGGTTGCATAGCGGCTAAGCCGCTCGTTTCCAGGCGCTCGGGAATGAGGCTATAGGCTGCATGATTCAGCATAGCAATAGGAAGCTTATGATTGAATTTGCATGCTTGATTGGGTATACTCCTTGATTGCAATATGCAGCCCAGAAATTACCCTTACACATCAAAGCTGAAATTCCTTTCATGACGTATCTGGGCTCAGTGCAGTCGCAGTGCATGGGAGTGAAGTAGTGTTGCACGAGATGTCAATATCACATGCCTAAATTGTGAGGAGCTGAAACATAATATTAGATAGGCTATCATCAACTTGAAGGTGATATACGCTTGACTATCAAACCGTTCCATGAACCATGGAAAATATAGACTACGTATCCATGCATGAACCAAATACGTTGCTGGATTGAGCTGTGCAAGACAACATTGCCATGGCAGCAAGAGATTCACCACATGGAACGACATGCATGATTTCACTTTCATGCTTGATCTTGCACCCTCGGACGTTAACCGTACCCATGTACATATACGTGTGTGTTGTGTGTGTGTTGCATTCAATCATGCTTACCTGCGTTTCCGGGTGGTCTTACCCGCGCGCCGCTATAGATCGACGCCGACAGCGAGGCGCCTTCCTCAGGCTATATAACCTTCAGGAACTCTCTGAGAGCATCACACTTTACTGCAGCTAACAATAAAGCATAGCAGCTAGAGACTGACCTCCTACGGCAAAGAAGCAAACCTGTAAAAAAGTGAAAATGGCATCCATTACATTGTACGCAACTCTGGCTATGATAGCGACACTGTACTACACTGCAGTGGCCTTCCCGCTCTTCCCGTCAGTTGTTCCTACCGAGCCCACTGTAAGTGTTACAAGCAGTATTGCCTCTACCCTACGTATCACAGATTAAGATCTGCAATGGGGGGATGGGGAGTCATTAGCTACAAAGTAAATGGAACAAACATAATAAAACAAACTTCAGGCTAGAGTAGAAAAGGGTTTGTTTGGGTCCCATCTCAATGAGTTCTTCGAGATTGACTCGGTTAAAAGATGGAATAAGCATGCATGTAGTTAGGATGCTTCATTGTTTTGACATGTTCCAATAGACCAAAAAGTGTCATCCTTATTGTTTCTATGTTTGCCTACAGGAAGCAACCACTGAAAGCACCCCAGCCATCACTGCCTCAGCCACCCTCCCAACAGCTGAACCCACTAGCACTCCAGCAGACCCCTCTGCTCCTGCAGGAGGAGTGCCGGGCAGTCTTGCTGGATTCCTGCAAGTGCACAACCAGGTGAGTGTCGTGCATAGATATGTTGAACAAAAGTTTGGTGCTGTATAGGATTAAACTGGGATTAAGAGTGCATGATGATGTCATCATGTGCTCTTGTGGGATGTAGCTATAGATAAGTTCCACAGCATACAGTGCAGTGTACTCCTTCTGGTGGTTAAATTACCCTACCTCTTGCTCACTGCAGGGTAACCAAGAAGAACCATCCGACTCCACCCCGGGTTCAACTCTCAATTCTACCCAAGATGATCAGCCTGAGACTCTCAAAAATTTCCTCAAGATCCATGCTCCCGATAACGTGAGTAACGCATCACAACATATTCCAGGCATCTTTGAACTGTAGAACATGTTGTTTGACAATAGCTTAATCGGTCAAGTCTCACTAAACTTGTAGACAGACCTTCCTTCAAACTAAAGATAGTGATCTGCCCATAGTTTACCCTCCCCCTCCTTCCATCCGTCCATGCAGTCAGCCGATGTCCCACCGGCCTTCCATGTACAGCTGTACACCAACATTACAGTGAGGAGACATGCTGAGATCGAGCTGACTAACTTTACTCATCAGGTAAGTTCAATGAATTAGAGTATTATAACTCTTATCGGACAAACATCCACTTTGTAGCTGTAACTGCTGCACTAGATTACAGCTACTGGAGGTCAGATTCCATCAGTGCATGGTGTGGCCAACCATCACTGTAGTCATATAATGTTTACAGCCATTTTCTTCCTCTGACCACTAGCTACGTACTACATTGTCTCATGACCTAAAACTCTTTACCTTCCTGCAGCTGAAGCCGGGCCAATTTGTAACTGGAAAGCCCTCCTTCGATCCATTCCGTGGCGCCTTCACCGCCCCAGTGAAGGGTATCTACCACTTCACAGCTCAAGTACATCTGTTCAACAACCACCTGCAGGAGGCCATCGAGAACTCTTACACCAACGTGTCTATATGCATCGATAGGGACTGCAAGAGCAATGCGTAAGTATCCTCAACGCATGGACACACTCATCATGCATTTTGACTGTAGCACATCACATGATGAAAATGTTGATTGGCATTAACAGTATTCTCCCACCCCTCACTACAGTGCACTGCAGAGCATAGCTGGGATCACTAGTGAACGCTTCAGTGTTCTTGTTACAGGAGAACTACAAGTGCAGGTGAAACTGGTCTCATTGTGAAGTAGTATACATGTGTAGTGCATGTAGGGACATTATGTACTCTGTAAGTGGTGTGCACAGCTATGAGTACCTCCTCTCTTGTCCCACCCACAGAAGGACCAGGTGGTATCAGTGTTTGTTGAAAACAGCAGTGACAGAAGATTTGTGGTGGATGAATCAACGTCATTTATGGGGTACTCTGTATCCGAGTCATTGTAATGAGTGGTGCCCAGCTGAACTAAACCACACTCCAATCTAGAGCCTCACCCACTCTCACTTCTGCCCTTGATTACTTTTACTGCATTTTACATTCATTTTTACCTGATCTTTTGAGGTGACTCTTTTAAAGTTTTCAACAATGTACACACATGTGCGTTATCATTTGTGTCAAAACGTTTTATGACTGATGTGCATCTTCGTTGTACGTCTACCGCTACAGAAAACATGAACTCTGTTAATGCTATGTGATTGTAGTATATAGTTGCAACAGTGCATGATGTGGCTGTGCTTGTGTGTGCTATAGAGAGCAGTCAGTAATATAGCTATAAGTTAGAACTTGTAAATTACTGGTATTAGATTGTGTTGTGCATACGATCTCTACTGAATGAGGAAAATATTATATGGCTAAAAATATTATAGTGCATAACAAATCTGCAGCAATACATCATGCAGTGTATGGCTATGTATAACATTAGAGCGCGTGCATGTACTGTACCCACTTCAAGTGGTTAACATTAATCGTTGTCATGACAACAGTCACACTGGGATGGATGTGGCCTGAATGATGATGTCATTGTGCACTGTGGGTTCCTGCCTAAAGGATTCAGTGACACTATGTCAGGAGAGTATTATAGCACTCAAGACTTGTTTGAGTTCACATTAACCCATTACCGAGAATCTAGTCCTATTTCAGGGACCAATCAAAGACAATCATTTCACGGGATTTCAGTTTGCAGAATAATAAGTTTGATGGAGAAATGAAGGAGTATTTGTGCAGCTCAGAACGTTACTTGGTTACTTATCATAGCAGCACAGTGCTAGGGGAGTGAAGTGAGCAATAGCCTCATGATCAGGTTCCCAGGCTCTTGTGTGGGGGTGGACAAAAACACCAGCATTTGGGAATGAGAAGTGAGCAATTGTGTGCTGCATGTGGTTTATTGTGCACCAACTAGAAGGTGACATACTCGATTACTATGCTGAAACAAACAACTGTATCGAAAGTATGATAATCACACAATCCATGCAGCAGCCTGAGGCTGCATGATTCAGCATAATGGTCATGGAATTTGCAGTTGATTTTAATATGCTTGATTGGGTATACTTCTTGATCGCAATATACAGCCCAGAAATCACACTCATACATCAAAGCTTTAAGTTCTTTATATGACAAATGCGGGCTCAGTAGTGCGTGGGAGTGAAGTGAGTGCGGCACGTGGTTTATCCATGTCGATATCACATGTCTACTCTAGAGGAGCTGAAACATAGATAGGCTATCATCAACTTGAAGGTGATATAATGTTTGATTATCACGGAACTACTCCATGAACCAAATCACCAGCTACATTGATGGATTGAACTTAAGCTGCCACGTGCAAGATAACATTGCCATGGCAGCAAGAGATTCAACACATGGAATGACATGCATGATTTCGCTTTAATGCTTGATCTTGTACCCTCCGACTTTAACGTACCCGCGTAGATATACGTATGTGTGTGTGTGTTGCGTAAAATCATGCTTACATGCGCATGTGCGTGTGCGGCCATATTTCCGGGTGGGCTTACCCGCGCGCCGCTATAGCTCGACACCGACAGCGAGGCGCCTTCCTCGGGCTATATAACCTTCAGGAACTCTCTGAGAGCATCACACTTTACTGCAGCTAACAATAAAGCATAGCAGCTAGTGACTGACCTCTTACGGCAAAGAAGCAAACCTGTAAAGAAGTGAAAATGGCATCCATTAAATTGTACGCAACTCTGGCTATCATAGCGACGCTGTACTACACTGCAGTGGCCTTCCCGCTCTTCCCGTCAGTTGTTCCTACCGAGCCCACTGTAAGTGTTACAAGCAGTATTGCCTCTACCCTACGAATCATAGATCAAGAACCTGCTAAATTTGACACACAAAATTCAGCCTAATGTCCCATCTCAATGAACTGGAGTAATAAGTAGGGTAGTCAGGATGCTTCATAGTTTAGGCATGATGTCTCTGGATAGCTGTTCCAACAGACCAATAAGTGTCGTCCTTATTGTTTCTATGTTCCCCTACAGGAAGCAACCACTGAAAGCACCCCAGCCATCACTGCCTAAGCCACCCGGCTCCCAACAGCTGAACCCACTAGCGCTCCAGCAGACCCCTCTGCTCCTGCAGGAGGAGTGCCGGGCAGTCTTGCTGGATTCCTGCAAGTGCACAATCAGGTGAGTTTAGTGCATAGATACGTTGAACCATAGTTGAATGCTGTATAGGTTGGTCATGCGATTAAGAGTGCATGATGATGTCATCATGTGCTCTTGTGTGATGTGGCTATATATAAGTTCCACAGCATAGAGTGCAGTGTACTCCTTCTGGTGGTTAAATTACCCTACCTCTTGCTCACTGCAGGGTAACCAAGAAGAACCATCCGACTCCACCCCGGATTCAACTCTCAACTCAACCCAAGATGATCAGCCTGAGACTCTTAAAAATTTCCTCAAGATCCATGCTCCCGATAACGTGAGTTACGCAACAACCCAGGCATCTTTGAACAGTTGTTTGACAATAGCTTCATCGGTCAAGTCTCACTAAGCTTAGAGGCAGCCCTTCCTTCAAACTGTAGATAGTGATCTGCCCATAGTTTACCCTCCCCCTCTTTCCATCCGTCCATGCAGTCAGCCGATGTCCCACCGGCCTTCCATGTGCAGATGTACACCAACATTACAGTGAGGAGACATGCTGAGATCGAGCTGACTAACTTTACTCATCAGGTAAGTTCAGTACAATAGCTCTTCCACTTCAAGTTAGTAGCTGTACCTGCTGCACTAGATTACAGCTACTGGATGGCAGATTCCATCAGTGCATGGTGTAGAAAACCATCACTGTAGTCATATAATGTGTACAGCCTTTTTCTTCCTCTGACCACTAGCTACTTCCTACATTGTCTCATTAGCTAAACTGTTTACCTCCTTCAGCTGAAGCCTGGCCAATTTGTAACAGGAAAGCCCTCCTTCAGTCCATCCCGTGGTACCTTCACCGCCCCAGTGAAGGGTATCTACCACTTCACAGCTCAAGTACATCTGTTCACTAACCACCTGCAGGAGGCCATCGAGAACTCTTACATCAACGTGTCTATATGCATCGATAGGGACTGCAAGAACAATGCGTAAGTATAACCTCAACACATGGACACACTCATCATGCATTTTGACTGTAGCGCATCTCATGATGAAAATATTGATTGGCATTAATGATATTCTCCCACCCCTCACTACAGTGCACTGCAGAGCATAGCTGGGATCACTAGTGAACGCTTCAGTGTTCTTGTGACAGGAGAACTACAAGTGCAGGTGAGACTGGTCACATTGTGAAGTAGTATACATGTGTAGTGTATGTAGGGACATTATGTACTCTGTAAGTGGTACGTGTACATAGCTATGAGTACCTCCTCTCTCGTCCCACCCACAGAAGGACCAGGTGGTATCAGTGTTTGTTAAAAACAGCAGTGACAGAAGATTGGTGGTGGATGAAGCAACGTCATTTATGGGGTACTCTGTATCCGAGTCATTGTAATGAGTGGTGACCACCTGAACTAAACCACACTCCAATCTAGAGCCCCACCAACTCTCACTTCTGCCATTGATTATTTTTACCGCTTTTTACTGTCATTTTTACCTGATCTTTTGAAATGACTTTCATTTTAAAATTTTCAACTATGTTTCAGAGTATTCTGCATTGAAGTTTTTTTGACTGATGTGCATCTTCGTTGTACGTCTACTCACGCGGCTACAAGACAACATGAACTCTGTTAATGCTATGTGATCGTGGTAGTTGCAGTACTGCATGGTGTGGGTGTGCTTGTGTGTGCTATAGAGAGCAGTCAGTAATATAGCTGTAAGTTAGAACTTGTAAATGACTGGTATTAGATAGTGTTGTTATGCTATCACCACTGCATGAGGAAAATATTGTATGGATCCGGAGCTACCAAATTTCGTGCATTAAATAATCTGCACCAATTCATACAAGCAGGATGGTATGCATAACATTAGAGCATGTGCATGTACTGCACCCACTTTGAGCAGTAAACGGTAATTGTTGTCATGGCAACAGTCACACTGTATTGGATGTGCCGCTACTTGACCTAGAGTGCATGAATGGTGATGTCATCGTGGGCTTTTGCCTAAATGTAACTATAGCAATTCACTTTGAGTAAGAATAATTATATAACCTGCATATTTTTAGAGAGCTAATATGACATACTGGTAGTCACGTCTGAATGACAAATCACTTAACAGATTGTAAATGATGTCAACATTAATTATGTCGGGGACCAATCAATTTCATCACACAATCCAGCAGGCTGGTTGAGTATGGCTGTATGTATCTGTAGGTAATTCAGTGCTACTATATAATTATGGAATTTGCACAGAGATGTTTGATTGGGTAATGAATGAGTTTTTGTGCAGCTCATAGCGTTACTATCATACCAGCACAGTGCTAGGGGAGCGAAGTGAGCAACAGCCTCGGGTTCCCAGACTCTTATGGGGGGGCGGAGAAAAAGCACAAGCGCCTGGGAACGAGAAGTGAGCAATTGCTGCGCTGCATGTCGTTTATTGTGCACCAACTAGAAGGTGACGTGTTAGCAAGTTATAGCCTGATTATTGTAAACTCGATAAAGTTATTTGTTTGTGTAATTGAGCTCGATTACTATGCTGAAACAAATAGCTGGATTAAACGTATGATGACACAACCTAGCAGCCTGAGGCTGCATGATTCAGCATAGCCATAGGTAATGGCCTTGAAGCATCATGGAATTTGCAGACAAAAGCATGATAGGGTGTACTTCTTGATCACATTAATATTGTAGCTGCGGGCCGGAACTGGCCGCCCGGAACTGGCCGCCCGGAACTGGCCGCCCAGAACTGGCCGCCTGGAAATGGCCGCCCGGAACTGGCCGCCCGGAACTGGCCGCCCGGAACTGGCCGCCCGGAACTGGCCGCCCGGAACTGGCCGCCCGGAACTGGCCGCCCGGAACTGGCCGCCCGGAACTGGCCGCCCGGAACTGGCCGCCCGGAACTGGCCGCCCGGAACTGGCCGCCCGGAACTGGCCGCCCGGAACTGGCCGCCCGGAACTGGCCGCCCGGAACTGGCCGCCCGGAACTGGCCGCCCGGAACTGGCCGCCGGGAAGTGGCCGCCCGGAACTGGCCGCCCGGAACTGGCCGCCCGGAACTGGCCGCCCGGAACTGGCCGCCCGGAACTGGCCGCCCGGAACTGGCCGCCCGGAACTGGAACTGGCCGCCCGGAACTGGCCGCCCGGAACTGGCCGCCCGGAACTGGCCGCCCGGAACTGGCCGCCCGGAACTGGCCGCCCGGAACTGGCCGCCCGGAACTGGCCGCCCGGAACTGGCCGCCCGGAACTGGCCGCCCGGAACTGGCCGCCCGGAACTGGCCGCCCGGAACTGGCCGCCCGGAACTGGCCGCCCGGAACTGGCCGCCCGGAACTGGCCGCCCGGAACTGGCCGCCCGGAACTGGCCGCCCGGAACTGGCCGCCTGGAACTGGCCGGCCGGAACTGGCCAGCCGGAACTGGCCGCCCGGAACTGGCCACCCGGAACTGGCAGGCCGGAACTGGCAGGCCGGAACTGGCCAGCCGGCCTGCAGCCCAGAAATTACACACTAGCACACCACAAATGAAATTCCTTACATGTGAAATGTGTGGGCTCAGTTCAGTTGCAGTGCATGGGAGCGAAGTGAGCACTGCACGTGGTTTATCAATGTCGATTCACATCGTAGTGTCGAAATTATGAGGAGCTGAAACATAGATAGGCTATCGGCAACTTGAAGGTGATATAATATGTTTGATTATCAAACCGCTCCATGAACCAAATCACCAGCTAGCTACATTGATGGATTGAACTTAAGCTGCCACGTGCAAGGTAACATTGCCATGGCAGCAAGAGATTCAACACAAGGAATGACATGCATGATTTCGCTTTCATGCTTGATCTTGCACCCTCGGACGTTAACCATTATACACCCGCGTAGTATACGTGTGTGCGTTGCGTACAATTATGCTTACCTGCGCATGTGCGTGTGCGGCCATATTTCCGGGTGGGCATACCCGCGCGCCGCTATAGCTCGACGCGGACAGCGAGGCGCCTTCCTCGGGCTATATAACCTTCAGGAATTCTCTGACAGCATCACACATTACAAAAAAGCATAGCACCTAGTGACTGACCTCCTACGGCAAAGAAGGAAACCTGTAAAGAAGTGAAAATGGCATCCATTACATTGTATGCAACTCTGGCTATCATAGCGACGCTGTACTACACTGCAGTGGCCTTCCCGCTCTTCCCCTCAGTTGTTCCTACCGAGCCCACTGTAAGTGTTACAAGCAGCATAGCCTCTACCCTACGTATCATAGATTAAGATCTGCAATGGGAGGATGGGGAGACGAAGTTAATGGAACTTAAAATTAATATTAGCTAAACTAACAAAATTCAGTCTACTAGCTAGCTAGCCGAGTATATACAGAGTAGAAAAGGGTTTGTTTGGGTCCCATCTCAATGGGTTTTCGAACTGGTAGCCAGGATGCTTCATAGGTTAGGCATGATGTCTCTGGATAGCTGTTCCAATAGACCAAAAAGTGTCATCCTTATTGTTTCTATGTTCCCCTACAGGAAGCAACCACTGAAAGCACCCCAGCCATCACTACCTCAGCCACCCTCCCAACAGCTGAACCCACTAGCGCTCCAGCAGACTCCTCTGCTCCTGCAGGAGGAGTGCCGGGAAATCTTGCTGGATTCCTGCAAGTGCACAACCAGGTGAGTGTCGTGATTAGATACATTGAACCATAGTTAGATGCATGCTGTATAGGTGGTCGTAGGATTAAGAGTGCGTGATGATATCATCATGTGCTCTTGTGGGATGTGGAAGTTCCACAACATACAGTGCAGTGCACTCCTTCTGGTGGTTAAATTACCCTACCTCTTGCTCACTGCAGGGTAACCAAGAAGAACCATCCGACTCCACCCCGGATTCAACTCTCAATTCTACCCAAGATAATCAACCTGAGACTCTCAAAAATTTCCTCAAGATCCATGCTCCCGATAACGTGAGTAACGCATAACAGCAAATTCCCAGCATCTTTGAACTGTAGAACCTGTTGTTTGACAATAGCTTAATCTGTCAAGTCTCACTAAGCTTATAGTCAGCCCTTCCTTCAAACTATAGATAGTGATCTATACCCATAGTTTACCCTCCCCCTCCTTCCATCCATCCATGCAGTCAGCCGATGTTCCACCAGCCTTCCATGTGCAGCTGTACACCAACATTACAGTGAAGAGACATGCTGAGATCGAGCTGACTAACTTTACTCATCAGGTAAGTTCAATGAATCAGAGTATATAACTCTTATCGGACAAACATCCGCTGTAGCTGTACCTGCTGCACTAGATTACAGCTACTGGATGTCAGATTCCATCAGTGCATGGTGTAGCCAACCATCACTGTAGTCATATAATGTTTACAGCCATTTTCTTCCTGTGAGTCTCTGACCACTAGCTACTTACCAGGGTTTACATTGAAAATGTAATCATTACAATTACTGATTACTTAGGCAATTTTTGTAATCATTACGATTAATAATTGAAAAGTTTTTCTAACGATTACAATTACACAATTACATGTCAATTACTGAGAGCTTAAATACTAGGTAGACTGTTCACTCTTCACTGACTTGGACTAATTTTCACACAAAAATTGCTAATTTCACAGTACGATCATGCATGCCATCTACAAGACTACATGCAGTGTAATTTGTAATTGATTACAACAAAATACAAAATCAATTACAATTACCAATTACAGTGAGTTTTGTATGTCTAATTACCATTACAATTACTTGAAAAATGTAATCGATTACAATTACAAATTACAATTACAACATCCCTGCTACTTACTACATTGTCTCATCAGCTAAACTCCTTACCTTCCTGCAGCTGAAGCGTGGCCAGTTTGTAACAGGAAAGCCCTCCTTCAATCCATTCCATGGCACCTTCACCGCCCCAGTGAAGGGTATCTACCACTTCACAGCTCAAGTACATCTGTTCGATAACCACCTGCAGGAGGCCATCGAGAACTCTTACATCAACATGTCTATATGCATCGATAGGGACTGCAAGAACAATGCGTAAGTGCCCTCAACACATGGACACACACATCATGCATTTTGACTGTAGCGCATCACATGAAAATATTGATTGGCATTAATAATATTCTCCCACCCCTCACTACAGTGCACTGCAGAGCATAGCTGGGATCACTAGTGAGCGCTTCAGTGTTCTTGTGACAGGAGAACTACAAGTGCAGGTGAGACTGGTCACATTGTCAAGTAGTATACATGTGTAGTGTATATAGGGACATTATGTACTCTGTAAGTGGTGTACATAGCTATGAGTACCTCCTCTCTCGTCCCACCCACAGAAGGACCAGGTGGTATCAGTGTTTGTTAAAAACAGCAGTGACAGAAGATTGGTGGTGGATGAAGCAACGTCATTCATGGGGTACTTTGTATCTGAGTCATTGTAATGAGTGGTGACCACCTGAACTAAACCACACTCCAATCTAGAGCCCTGCCCACTCTCACTTCTGTTATTTTTAATGCATTTTACATTCATTTTTACCTGATCTTTTGTTGATTTTATAATTTTCAACAATGTACACGTCTGTGTTGAAATGTTTTTTGACTTATGTGCAACTTCGTTGTCAGTATCTGGTACAGAAAAACTTGATATATGATCGTGGTAGTTGCAACAGTGCATGGTGTGGGGTGCATGTGTGTGCTACGTATAGAGAGCAGTCAGTAAATTAATACAGCTGTAAGTTAGTCACTGGTGCATGATGTTATGCTATCACCACTGCATGAGGAAAATATTGTATGGATCTGGAGGTACCAAATTTTGTGCATAAAATAATCTGCGCCAGTACATACAAGCAGTGTGAACACGTGCATGTACTGCACGGAACATTAATGTTGTTGTCATGACAACAGTCATGTATGGCATGGATGTGTACACATGCACTACACACTACTTGCCTACAACACGAGTGCATGAATGATGATGTCACCATAGCAATTCACTACGTCATGGGGACTAAGTGTAATAAATTAGTCTGCATATAATTTTAGATTTGTTTGAGGTCATTAACCTATCACTGAGAAACTAGTAAAAGCTAGTCTGAATGAAAATCATTAACGGATTTGTCAACAATAATATGTCAACAATATGTCAGGGACTAATCAATGCCATCACATAATCCAGCAAGCTGGTTGACTAGCTATATACCTGCTACTAGTGATCTACGGAATTTGCACATTGTTTAGTTTGATTGGGTAATGCTCTTTCAGTCAGTGCTAAGGGAGCGAAGTGAGCAATAGCCTCTGGTTCACAGGCTCTTATATATGTGGGGGTGAGCAATTGTTGTGCTACATGTGGTTTATTGTGCGCCAAGTATAGGTGACATACTCGATTACTATGCTGAAACATAGTAATGATAATCAATCGTATGATAATAACCATCTAGCAGCCTGAGGTTGCATAGCGGCTAAGCCGCTCGTTCCCAGGCGCTCGGGAACGAGGCTATAGGCTGCATGATTCAGCATAGCAATAGGAAGCTTATGATTGAATTTGCATGCTTGATTGCGTATACTCCTTGATTGCAATATGCAGCCCAGAAATTACCCTTACACATCAAAGCTGAAATTCCTTTCATGACGTAACTGGGCTCAGTGCAGTCGCAGTGCATGGGAGTGAAGTAGTGTTGCATGGGATGTCAATATCACATGCCTAAATTGTGAAGAGCTGAAACATAATATTAGCTAGGCTATCATCAACTTGAAGGTGATATACGCTTGACTATCAAACCGCTGCATGAACCGTGGATAATATAGACTACGTATCCATGCATGAACCAAATACGTTGCTGGATTGAGCCGTGCAAGATAACATTGCCATGGCAGCAAGAGATTCACCACATGGAACGACATGCATGATTTCACTTTCATGCTTGATCTTGCACCCTCGGACGTTAACCGCACCCATGTACATATACGTGTGTGTTGTGTGAGTGTTGCATTCAATCATGCTTACCTGCGTTTCCGGGTGGTCTTACCCGCGCGCCGCTATAGATCGACGCCGACAGCGAGGCGCCTTCCTCGGGCTATATAACCTTCAGGAACTCTCTAAGAGCATCACACTTTACTGCAGCTAACAATAAAGCATAGCAGCTAGTGACTGACCTCCTACGGCAAAGAAGCAAACCTGTAAAGAAGTGAAAATGGCATCCATTAAATTGTACGCAACTCTGGCTACCATAGCGACGCTGTACTACACTGCAGTGGCCTTCCCGCTCTTCCCCTTATCTGCACCCACCGAGCCCACTGTAAATGTTACAAGCACCCCAGCCATCACTACCTCAGCCACCCTCCCAACAGCTGAACCCACTAGCGCTCCAGCAGACCCCTCTGCTCCTGCAGGAGGAGTGCCGGGCAGTCTTGCTGGATTCCTGCAAGTACACAACCAGGTGAGTGTCGTGCATAGATACGTTGAACCATAGTTTGATGCTGTATAGGATTAAACTGGGATTAAGAGTGCATGATGATATCATCATGCGCTCTTGTGGGATGTAGCTAAATCTACGTTCCACAGCATACAGTGCACTGTACTCCTTCTGGTGGTTAAATTACCTAACTCTTGCTCACTGCAGGGTAACCAAAAAGAACCATCCGACTCCACCCCGGATTCAACTCTCAATTCTACCCAAGATGATCAGCCTGAAACTCTCAAAAATTTCCTCAAGATCCATGCTCCCGATAACGTGAGTAACGCATCACAACATATTCCAGGCATCTTTGAACTATAGAACATGTTGTTTGACAATAGCTTAATCGGTCAAGTCTCACTAAGCTTGTATATAGGCAGCCCTTCCTTCAAACTATAGATAGTGATCTGCCCATAGTTTACCCTCCCCCTCCTTCCATCCGTCCTTGCAGTCAGTCGATGTCCAACCGGCCTTCCATGTACAGCTGTACACCAACATTACAGTGAGGAGACATGCTGAGATCGAGCTGACTAACTTTACTCATCAGGTAAGTTCAATGAATTAGAGTATCATAACTCTTATCGGACAAACATCCACTTTGTAGCTGTAACTGCTGCACTAGATTACAGCTACTGGAGGTCAGATTCCATCAGTGCATGGTGTGGCCAACCATCACTGTAGTCATATAATGTTTACAGCCATTTTCTTCCTCTGACCACTAGCTACGTACTACATTGTCTCATGACCTAAAACTCTTTACCTTCCTGCAGCTGAAGCCGGGCCAATTTGTAACCGGAAAGCCCTCCTTCGATCCATTCCGTGGCGCCTTCACCGCCCCAGTGAAGGGTATCTACCACTTCACAGCTCAAGTACATCTGTTCAACAACCACCTGCAGGAGGCCATCGAGAACTCTTACACCAACGTGTCTATATGCATCGATAGGGACTGCAAGAACAATGCGTAAGTATCCTCAACGCATGGACACACTCATCATGCATTTTGACTGTAGCACATCACATGATGAAAATGTTGATTGGCATTAACAGTATTCTCCCACCCCTCACTACAGTGCACTGCAGAGCATAGCTGGGATCACTAGTGAACGCTTCAGTGTTCTTGTTACAGGAGAACTACAAGTGCAGGTGAAACTGGTCTCATTGTGAAGTAGTATACATGTGTAGTGCATGTACGTAGGGACATTATGTACTCTGCAAGTGGTGTACATAGCTATGAGTATCTCCTCTCTTGTCCCACCCACAGAAGGACCAGGTGGTATCAGTGTTTGTTAAAAACAGCAGTGACAGAAGATTGGTGGTGGATGAATCAACGTCATTTATGGGGTACTTTGTATCTGAGTCATTGTAATGAGTGGTGACCACCTGAACTAAACCACACTCCAATCTAGAGCCCCACCCACTCTCACTTCTGCCCTTGATTACTTTTACTGCATTTTACATTCATTTTTACCTGATCTTTTGAGGTGACTCTCTTTTAAAGTTTTCAACAATGTACACACATGTGCGTTATCATTTGTGTCAAAACGTTTTATGACTGATGTGCATCTTCGTTGTACGTCTATAGCGCTACAGAAAACATGAACTCTGTTAATGCTATGTGATTGTAGTATATAGTTGCAACAGTGCATGATGTGGCTGTGTTTGTGTGTGCTAGAGAGCAGTCAGTAATATAGCTATAAGTTAGAACTTGTAAATTACTGGTATTAGATTGTGTTGTGCATACGATCTCTACTGAATGAGGAAAATATTATATGGCTAACAAGTGAGTCTTTAAAAGACTTGATGTGTCTCGGCACGACTTGGTATCAGCTAGAATCATGCAGAGGACATGGCAGCTGCTTAACCCTTTATTATGACTGCAAAATCTGTTAGCTATGAGACTTTCAGCTTAAGTGAGGTCAATATCCTTGGAGGTTCTGTGTGAGCAAGGGGTGGGTCAGGAATGTTCACCCAAAGGGTGAAAGCAGTATGGTCGTGTCTGGGCTTGATGTTTAGTCAACACCTTGGCCAATTCTTTCAGCACTTATCTATAGGCCTATAGCTAGCTAGCTAGAGCTGAGTGAGCACTTGGGATGGCTGAGTGCAGCACACTGGATGGGTGAGTATTCATTGTCCTGAAATAAGTATTAGAGCTACGTGACAGCAGTCTTGGTAAGAGGATTCATGAGCAGCCATGCAAACCCATACTCACTTTTGAAGATCTACTTGCAGGCTATAAATACGTTTGACACCCTATTAAGGGTGTAGAGCATGCATGCAGTACTTGCGCGGGCGCATTGCGAAAAGCGACGTACGTACGTACGTACGTACGTACCTACGCATCCAGCACTGTGTCTCGGCACTTCGGTGCCGAGACAAAAATACTAGGGGAATGCAGGACATTGTGGGGCGAGCGTGAGCGAGTTACATGCAGGTGCTGAATTTGCATGGAACAGTTGCATGACATTGTGCTGAATGTGCATGGAGCAGTTGCATGTGCATGTCATCAGAATGTGAGTCTGACGGGGAGCATAACACAACGTAACGACACAGATCACACCAGAAGTTATGACACTCGTGCATGCACTTCACAGCGTTGAAGCAGTCTGGCAGGTAGGTCCAGGAGCGGTCTCTGTCTCTGTTGTTGCCACCGAGGATGACTTCCTCGTTCTCTGCTGATGCCAGATCTGTCATGACTGGTCACAGTGAGTTTAGTGTTACCGTGTGCAGGGCAGTCAACTTCCCATCCTCTGAGCAGTTGCATGGCTTAGCATTTGAAAGGGACTCCGGCGAGTTATAGGGGATCAAGTTGTGAGTTCAAGGAGGATCACCTCCCTTGGTCTCACTGAAGCGCTTTCCCCGTCTTCATGAAATTTAATGCTTTAGCCACTCACCGCCCCACTATAGTCTCCATCCTTGCAAGGCCTTGTTGAGGTAGACTGTTCATAGTTCGCGTCTCAGTTGGACGATAGCACGAGCAGGAAGTGAACTCAGTTTGGAAATAACGCATGACGCAAGAACACGCAAAATACGAGCAGGAAGTGATTTACGGCACGACGTACGATATATATATATATAGTTACACTCCTGGTATAGGAAAAATTGTGCCGCGTAAATAATGTAAACTAGACGAATGCAGAACATTGTGGGGCGAGCCTGAGCGAGTACATGCAGGTACTGAATGTGCATGGAGCAGTTGCATGTGCATGTCATCAGAATGTGAGTCTGACGGAGAGTTAAGGACACAGACACAGATCACACCAGAGAAAGTTGTGACCGCACTAATCATTGATTTCGTGCACTTGAAGCAGTCTGGCAGGTAGGTCCAGGAGCGGTCTCTGTTAGCCACTCACCGCCCCGCTATAGTCTCCATCCTTGCAAGGCCTTGTTGAGGTAGACTGTTCGTAGTTCGCGTCTCAGTTAGACCGGCGCGACATCTTGATATCAACGCACGATAATGCAGGAAGTGAACTCCGGTTGGAAATAACGCATGACGCAAGAACACGCAAAATACGACCAGGAAGTGATTTACGGCACGACGTACGATACATACATATATATAGAAAATTTACAGCAAACTCATCTATGAGGGGCTCGCTCAGGCTCGCCCCAATAACTCATTCGAGTGATAGGAATGGCGTACAAAGATTCTGACTACACCTTCATGATCGCTATCATGCACTGTCCCAACCGTACAATTTTGGTGCTGAAACTCACCTTGGTGGTGGAGATACAAGCGCTTTTGTTGTGCCGTCGCCATTGCTCGATCGCTCTCTTCGACGTTGGTTGCCAGTAGTCTTACGAAGGCCCCACAAAGATCCTGACCACACAGCCGTAATCGCTGTCGTTCACTGACGCTCACATGCCGAAACACACCGTGCTGGGGAAGTTGCGAGTGCTGTAATAATGTCTTGTCTTCCTTTTCGTCGCCATTGCTCGCGATCGACTGAGCGTGGGTGCCACGTGACAAGTGCGTTAATTGGAACGTATTGCAATAGCTTGCGCTCGCGCTACGTGCAACGCGGCTATGAATGGTACTTGAGACTACTCTATACAATTTCTGATCTTCCCTATATATATCTATCATGGTACTCACGTGATGTGTGATAATCGGAACGAACTGTCATACTTAGCTTGTGCTACCGTTTACCCGCGGCTACCAGGAGTGCGGTTGCCCCTCGAAATATATATAGAAATATATATAGAAATATAGAAATAAAGAAAATTCACATTGAACTCGTCTATGTGGGGCTCGCTCACGCTCGCCCCAATAACTAGGGGAATGCAGGACATTGTGGGGCGAGCGTGAGCGAGTTATATGCAGGTGCTGAATTTGCATGGAACAGTTGCATGACATTGTGCTGAATGTGCATGGAGCAGTTGCATGTGCATGTCATCAGAATGTGAGTCTGACGGGGAGCATAACACAACCTAACGACACAGATCACACCAGAAGTTATGACACTCGTGCATGCACTTCACAGCGTTGAAGCAGTCTGGCAGGTAGGTCCAGGAGCGGTCTCTGTCTCTGTTGTTGCCACCGAGGATGACTTCCTCGTTCTCTGCTGATGCCAGATCTGTCATGACTGGTCACAGTGAGTTTAGTGTTACCGTGTGCAGGGCAGTCAACTTCCCATCCTCTGAGCAGTTGCATGGCTTAGCATTTGAAAGGGACTCCGGCGAGTTATGGGATTGTGAGTTCAAGGAGGATCACCTCCCTTGGTCTCACTGAAGCGGTCTCCCCGTCTTCATGAAATGCTTTAGCCACTCACCGCCCCACTATAGTCTCCATCCTTGCAAGGCCTTGTTGAGGTAGACTGTTCATAGTTCGCGTCTCAGTTGGACGATATCAACGCACGAGCAGGAAGTGAACTCAGTTTGGAAATAACGCATGACGCAAGAACACGCAAAATACGAGCAGGAAGTGATTTACGGCACGACGTACGATATATATATATATAGAAATATAGAAATATAGAAATATAGAAATATAGAAATATAGAAATAAAGAAAATTCACATTGAACTCGTCTATGTGGGGCTCGCTCACGCTCGCCCCAATTATAGTGCATAACAAATCTGCAGCAATACATCATGCAGTGTATGGCTATGTATAACATTAGAGCACGTGCATGTACTGTACCCACTTCAAGTGGTTAACATTAATCGTTGTCATGACAACAGTCACACTGGGATGGATGTGGCCTGAATGATGATGTCATCGTGCACTGTGGGTTCCTGCCTAAAGGATTCAGTGACACTATGTCAGGAGAGTATTATAGCACTCAAGACTTGTTTGAGTTCACATTAACCCATTACCGAGAATCTAGTCCTATTTCAGGGACCAATCAAAGACGATCGTTTCACGGGATTTCAGTTTGCAGAATAATAAGTTTGATGGAGAAATGAAGGAGTATTTGTGCAGCTCAGAACGTTACTTGGTTACTTATCATAGCAGCACAGTGCTAAGGGAGTGAAGTGAGCAATAGCCTCATGATCAGGTTCCCAGGCTCTTGTGTGGGGGTGGACAAAAACACCAGCATTTGGGAATGAGAAGTGAGCAATTGTGTGCTGCATGTGGTTTATTGTGCACCAACTAGAAGGTGACATACTCGATTACTATGCTGAAACAAACAACTGGATCGAAAGTATGATAATCACACAATCCATGCAGCAGCCTGAGGCTGCATGATTCAGCATAATGGTCATGGAATTTGCAGTTGATTTTAATATGCTTGATTGGGTATACTTCTTGATCGCAATATACAGCCCAGAAATCACACTCATACATCAAAGTTTTAAGTTCTTTATATGACAAATGCGGGCTCAGTAGTGCGTGGGAGTGAAGTGAGTGCGGCACGTGGTTTATCCATGTCGATATCACATGTCTATTCTAGAAATTATGAGGAGCTGAAACATAGATAGGCTATCATCAACTTGAAGGTGATATAATGTTTGATTATCACGGAACCACTCCATGAACCAAATCACCAGCTACATTGATGGATTGAACTTAAGCTGCCACGTGCAAGATAACATTGCCATGTCAGCAAGAGATTCAACACATGGAATGACATGCATGATTTCGCTTTAACGCTTGATCTTGTACCCTCCGACGTTAACCATACCCGCGTAGATATAAGTATGTGTGTGTGTGTTGCGTACAATCATGCTTACATGCGCATGTGCGTGTGCGGCCATATTTCCGGGTGGGCTTACCCGCGCGCCGCTATAGCTCGACGCCGACAGCGAGGCGCCTTCCTCGGGCTATATAACCTTCAGGAACTCTCTGAGAGCATCACACTTTACTGTAACTAACAATAAAACATAGCAGCTAGTGACTGACCTCCTACGGCAAAGAAGCAAACCTGTAAAGAAGTGAAAATGGCATCCATTACATTGTACGCAACTCTGGCTATCATAGCGACGCTGTACTACACTGCAGTGGCCTTCCCGCTCTTCCCCTCAGTTGTTCCTACCGAGCCCACTGTAAGTGTTACAAGCAGGATTGCCTCTACCCTACGAATCATAGATCAAGAACCTGCTAAATTTGACACACAAAATTCAGCCTACTAGATAGCTACACAGACGTAGAAAAGGGTTTGTTTGCATGGGTCCCATCTCAATGAACTGGAGTAATAAGTAGGGTAGTCAGGATGCTTCATAGTTTAGGCATGATGTCTCTGGATAGCTGTTCCAACAGACCAAAAAGTGTCATCCTTATTGTTTCTATGTTCCCCTACAGGAAGCAGCCACTGAAAGCACCCCAGCCATCACTGCCTCAGCCACCCTCCCAACAGCTGAACCCACTAGCACTCCAGCAGACCCCTCTGCTCCTGCAGGAGGAGTGCCGGGCAGTCTTGCTGGATTCCTGCAAGTGCACAACCAGGTGAGTGTCGTGCATAGATATGTTGAACAAAAGTTTGGTGCTGTATAGGATTAAACTGGGATTAAGAGTGCATGATGATGTCATCATGCGCTCTTGTGGGATGTAGCTATAGATAAGTTCCACAGCATACAGTGCAGTGTACTCCTTCTGGTGGTTAAATTACCCTACCTCTTGCTCACTGCAGGGTAACCAAGAAGAACCATCCGACTCCACCCTGGATTCAACTCTCAACTCAACCCAGGATGATCAGCCTGAGACTCTTAAAAATTTCCTCAAGATCCATGCTCCCGATAACGTGAGTTACGCAACAACATCTTTATTCCAGGCATCTTTGAACTGTAGAACATGTTGTTTGACAATAGCTTCATCGGTCAAGTCTCACTAAGCTTATAGGCAGCCCTTCCTTCAAACTGTAGATAGTGATCTGCCCATAGTTTACCCTCCCCCTCTTTCCATCCGTCCACGCAGTCAGCCGATGTCCCACCGGCCTTCCATGTGCAGTTGTACACCAACATTACAGTGAGGAGACATGCTGAGATCGAGCTGACTAACTTTACTCATCAGGTAAGTTCAGTACAATAGCTCTTATTGGACAAACATCCACTTCAAGTTAGTAGCTGTACCTGCTGCACTAGATTACAGCTACTGGATGTCAGATTCATCAGTGCATGGTGTAGAAAACCATCACTGTAGTCATATAATGTTTACAGCCTTTTTCTTCCTCTGACCACTAGCTACTTCCTACATTGTCTCATTAGCTAAACTGTTTACCTCCTGCAGCTGAAGCCTGGCCAATTTGTAACAGGAAAGCCCTCCTTCAGTCCATCCCATGGTACCTTCACCGCCCCTGTGAAGGGTATCTACCACTTCACAGCTCAAGTACATCTGTTCAATAACCACCTGCAGGAGGCCATCGAGAACTCTTACATCAACGTGTCTATATGCATCGATAGGGACTGCAAGAACAATGCGTAAGTATATCCTCAACACATGGACACACTCATCATGCATTTTGACTGTAGCGCATCACATGATGAAAATATTGATTGGCATTAATGATATTCTCCCACCCCTCACTACAGTGCACTGCAGAGCATAGCTGGGATCACTAGTGAGCGCTTCAGTGTTCTTGTGACAGGAGAACTACAAGTGCAGGTGAGACTGGTCACATTGTGAAGTAGTATACATGTGTAGTGTATGTAGGGACATTATGTACTCTGTAAGTGGTGTGCACAGCTATGAGTACCTCCTCTCTCGTCCCACCCACAGAAGGACCAGGTGGTATCAGTGTTTGTTGAAAACAGCAGTGACAGAAGATTGGTGGTGGATGAAGCAACGTCATTTATGGGGTACTTTGTATCCGAGTCATTGTAATGAGTGGTGACCACCTGAACTAAACCACACTCCAATCTAGAGCCCCACCAACTCTCACTTCTGCCATTGATTATTTTTACCACTTTTTACTGTCATTTTTACCTGATCTTTTGAAATGACTTTCATTTTAAAATTTTCAACTATGTTTCAGAGTAATCTGCATTGAAGTTTTTTTGACTGATGTGCATCTTCGTTGTACGTCTACTCACGCGGCTACAAGACAACATGAACTCTGTTAATGCTATGTGATCGTGGTAGTTGCAGTAGTGCATGGTGTGGGTGTCCATGTGTGTGCTATAGAGAGCAGTCAGTAATATAGCTGTAAGTTAGAACTTGTAAATGACTGGTATTAGATAGTGTTGTTATGCTATCATCACTGCATGAGGAAAATATTGTACGGATCCGGAGCTACCAAATTTTGTGCATTAAATGATCTGCACCAATACATACAAGCAGGATGGTATGCATAACAGTAGAGCATGTGCATGTACTGCACCCACTTTGAGCGGTAAACGTTAATTGTTGTCATGACAACAGTCACACTGTATTGGATGTGCCGCTACTTGAGCTAGAGTGCAGATGTCATCATGGGCTTTTGCCTAAATGTATTGCAGTTCACTATGAGTGCATAATATTATATAATTTTAGACTTGTTTGAGTTCATGAACTCATCACCGAGAAACTAGTCTGACATACTAGTAGTCAACTCTGAATGACAAATCACTTAACAGATTGTAAATGATGTCAACAATATGTCAGGGACCAATCAATTTCATCACACAATCCAGCTGACTGGTTGACTATGTACACTGTATACCCACAGATAATTAAGTGCTACTATACAATAGAATTTGCTCATTTTTGCAGAGATGTTTGATGGGGTATTGAATGAGTTTATTGTGCAGCTCAGAACGTTACTTGGTTACTTATCATACCAGCACAGTGCTAGGGGAGTGAAGTGAGCAATAGCCTCAGGCTCTTATATATGTGCATGGGGATGGAGGAAAAGCACAAATGCTTGGGAACGAGAAGTGAGCAATTGTTGTGCTGCATGTGGTTTATTGTGCACCAACTAGAAGGTGACGTACTAGCTAGTTACAGCCTGCATGATTATCGTAAACTCAACCCAGTTATTTGTTTGTGTAATTGAGCTCGATTACTATGCTGAAACAAATAACTGGATTAAACGTATGATAATCACACAACCTAGCAGCCTGAGGCTGCATGATTCAGCATAGCCATAGGTAATGGCCATGAAGCATCATGGAATTTGCAGACAAAAGCTTGATTGGGTATACTCTTTGATCACATTGTAGCTGCAGCCCAGAAATTACACTAACACACTACAAATAAAATTCCTTACATTTGAAATGTGTGGGCTCAGTTCAGTTGCAGAGCATGGGAGCGAAGTGAGCACTGCACGTGGTTTATCAATGTCGATTCACATCCTATTCTTGAAATTATGAGGAGATGAAACATAGATAGGCTATCATCAACTTGAAGGTGATATAATATGTTTGATTATCAAACCACTCCATGAACCAAATCACTGGCTACATTGATGGATTGAACTTAAGCTGCCACGCGCAAGATAACATTGCCATGGCAGCAAGAGATTCAACACATGGAACGACACGCATGTTTTCGCTTTCATGCTGGATCTTGCACCCTCGGACGTTAACCGTACCCGCCTAGATATACGTGCGTGTGTGTTGCGTACAATCATGCTTACCTGCGCATGTGCGTGTGCGGCCATATTTCCGGGTGGGCTTACCCGCGCGCCGCTATAGCTCGACGCCGACAGCGAGGCGCCTTCCTCGGGCTATATAACCTTCAGGAACTCTCTGAGAGCATCACACTTTACTGCAGCTAACAATAAAGCATAGCAGCTAGTGACTGACCTTCTACGGCAAAGAAGCAAACCTGTAAAGAAGTGAAAATGGCATCCATTAAATTGTACGCAACTCTAGCTATGATAGCGACACTGTACTACACTGCAGTGGCCTTCCCGCTCTTCCCCTCAGTTGTTCCTACCGAGCCCACTGTAAGTGTTACAAGCAGTATTGCCTCTACCCTACGTATCACAGATTAAGATCTGCAATGGGGGGATGGGGAGCCGTTAGCTACAAAGTAAATAGAACAAACATAATTAAACAAAATTCAGGCTAGAGTAGAAAAGGGTTTGTTTGGGTCCCATCTCAATGAGTTCTTCGAGATTGACTCGGTTGAAAGATGGAATAAGCATGCATGTAGTTAGGATGCTTCATTGTTTGACATGTTCCAATAGACCAAAAAGTGTCATCCTTATTGTTTCTATGTTTGCCTACAGGAAGCAACCACTGAAAGCACCCCAGCCATCACTACCTCAGCCAGCCTCCCAACAGCTGAACCCACTAGCACTCCAGCAGACCCCTCTGCTCCTGCAGGAGGAGTGCCGGGCAGTCTTGCTGGATTCCTGCAAGTGCACAACCAGGTGAGTGTCGTGCATAGATATGTTGAACAAAAGTTTGGTGCTGTATAGGATCAAACTGGGATTAAGAGTGCATGATGATGTCATCATGTGCTCTTGTGTGATGTAGCTATAGATAAGTTCCACAGCATACAGTGCAGTGTACTCCTTCTGGTGGTTAAATTACCCTACTACCTCTTGCTCACTGCAGGGTAACCAAGAAGAACCATCCGACTCCACCCCGGATTCAACTCTCAACTCAACCCAAGATGATCAGCCTGAGACTCTCAAAAATTTCCTCAAGATCCTTGCTCCCGATAACATGAGTAACGCATCACAACATATTCCAGGCATCTTTGAACTGTAGAACATGTTGTTTGACAATAGCTTAATCGGTCAAGTCTCACTAAGCTTGTATAGACAGCCCTTCCTTCAAACTAAAGATAGTGATCTGCCCATAGTTTACCCTCCCCTTCCTTCCATCCGTCCATGCAGTTAGCCAATGTCCCACCGGCCTTCCATGTGCAGCTGTACACCAACATTACCGTGAAGAGACATGCTGAGATCGAGCTGACTAACTTTACTCATCAGGTAAGTTCAATGAATCAGAGTATATAACTCTTATTGGACAAACATCCGCTGTTGCAACTGCTGCACTAGATTACAGCTACTGGATGTCAGATTCCATCAGTGCGTGGTGTAGCCAACCATCACTATAGTCATATAATGTTTACAGACATTTTCTTCCTCTGACCACTAGCTACTTACTACATTGTCTCATCAGATAAAACTCTTTACCTTGCTGCAGCTGAAGCCTGGCCAATTTGTAACAGGAAAGCCCTCCTTCGATCCGTTCCATGGTACCTTCACCGCCCCAGTGAAGGGTATCTACCACTTCACAGCTCAAGTTCATCTGTTCAATAACCACCTGCAGGAGGCCATCGAGAACTCTTACATCAACGTGTCTATATGCATCGATAGGGACTGCAAGAACAATGCGTAAGTATCCCCAACCCATGGACACACACATCATGCATTTTGACTATAACGTATCACATGATGATAATATTGATTGGCATTAACAGTATTCTCCCACCCCTCACTACAGTTCACTGCAGAGCATAGCTGGGATCACTAGTGAACGCTTCAGTGTTCTTGTGACAGGAGAACTACAAGTGCAGGTGAGACTGGTCACATTGTGATTAGTATACATGTGTAGTGCATGTAGGGACATTATGTACTCTGTAAGTGGTGTACATAGCTATGAGTACCTCCTCTCTCGTCCCACCCACAGAAGGACCAGGTGGTATCAGTGTTTGTTGAAAGCAGCAGTGACAGAAGATTGGTGGTGGATGAAGCAACGTCATTTATGGGGTACTTTGTATCTGAGTCATTGTAATGAGTGGTGACCACCTGAACTAAACCACACTCCAATCTAGAGCCTCACCCACTCTCACTTCTGCCATGATTATTTATTTTACGCTCATTTTTACCTGAGGTGACTCATTTTACTCTTGTCTGTTTCATATAAATGCGCAATATAATCAAAATGTTTTTTTGACTGATGTGCATCTTCGTTGTACGTCTACTGCTGCTGAAATGCTCTGTGATGGTGGTAGTTGCTACAGTTGGTGTGTGTGTGCAGTGTGTGCTGGGTATCGAAATTAAAACTTGGCAGTAATTAAGAATATGGATGGAGCCTGTAGTTATTGGTGGTGATGTCACTACAATTGGTGGTGATGGTCACTTCGTTCTGCCACAGATATCACTACCAAGTGGTGATGTTCACTAGTCAGTTTTTACATATTATAATACAGTTAAACATTCATGAAGTTTGCCATTATACGTTTGACTGTGTATACTAATGGAAGACCAGATACGCATCACGTGTACAACTGGAGTTACATGCGGTTACGTGTCGTATAAGTGCAGTGGGAGTGAAGTGGGCGATGGTTGTGCTGTGTGTGGTTCATGCTTCTCTCCATCACATGTACTTTGTGCTGTTGACATTATGAGTTACAATGGAACATACCTGACAGATATCGCGGTGGTGTACTTGTTTAGCGAGCCTCTCAATGCTGAAACAAACATCTATGTTGTTGGATGGATTGAGCAGCTGCTGCAAGAGATTTGAAACATGACGGTATGGAAAACATGCTTCATCTTGCATACTAAAGCTACTCGGAAGCTTGCTGCATCACGCTGCATTGCAACTGCGTACATAGCTATGTGTGTGATGGATATGGTTAGAGTCAGTGCACCAAGTATGCTCACAGATATGTTGGTATGAGAAAAGATATATTAGCGGTGTGTATCCTTCAATATACGGATGTCACCAGTTTGGCAGTACTTTGTGTCACTGCAGCCACAGTGTTTGCACACAGCTCACCGACTGCTACTACTTCCATGGATCTGCTTGCCAACACCTTCAGCTACTTGAAAGTAAGTCCTATCATACTTGTACAGCTACCTTTGACCTATTCAAAATTGCACTCAGCGGCTATTTACTGTTATGCCACCTTTGATGTTTGAAACATATTATTTTAAAGTTCAAGCATAAATATTTTCCATGCATTACCTGATACAATCACTGTAGCATTAATGATTTGTACATGTACATCGGTTTAAGTCCGAATTCAACGATTGTTTGCACGTGGACAAGTTTCAGGTTTGCACTGTATGGCAAGTGACAACAGCAAACTGTTCCTCCCGATGCCCGCTCTCTTGCATGCAGCGGTTCACGCTCTGTGTGGTTCGTGAGTGTTGATTGCGTGTGCGGCCTCATTACCGGATGCTGACGCGCACGTACGCCGCAAGCTCGCTTCACTGGCTCTCGGGCTATAAAACCTGCATCACACTTCACTGAAACTAAAAATCAGGCATACCGGCTGGTGACTGACCTCCTACGGCAAGGAATCGACAATGGCACCCATAATGTTGTTCGCAACTCTTGCTACCATAGCAGCGCTGGACTACACCGCAGTCGCCTTCCCGCTCTTCCGGCCAGATCTCCCCACCGACCCCACTGTGAGTGGTAATTACTAACCCGAGTTACGCTACGTTAATTACCGTATCAGTTTGCACTATAGATACCGTCGAACGCTTCAGGCAATCAGCAAATTGTTGAACATTTTCAAAGGGAACAATTTCCATGAAAAATTTGTATTGTTACCATAGGAAGCAACCACTGAAAGCACCCCAGCCATCACTACCTCAGCCACCCTCCCAACAGCTGAACCCACTAGCACTCCAGCAGACCCCTCTGCTCCTGCAGGAGGAGTGCCGGGCAGTCTTGCTGGATTCCTGGAGGTGCACAACCAGGTGAGTGTCGTGCATAGCCCTCAGAGTAGTGAGCAGCTAATTTGATTGTAAGAACTTAACTACATTTGATAGTGTAGGCCTCCAGCGACTAATAATATCTTGCTCACTGCAGGGTAACCCAGAAGAACCATCCGACTCCACCCCGGATTCAACTCTCAACTCAACCCAAGATGATCAGCCTGAGACTCTCACAAATTTCCTCAAGATCCATGCTCCCGATAACGTGAGTACTGTAGTAAAGAATTGCTTACGTTGTTCTTCTTACTGTACAAATACATGACCATGTTGTTGGACATGTACAATCGTTCCAGTGGTCAGAAGTCTGCAGAGAACCTACATTAATTTGTGTCCCTCCTCCCTTCCTCTCTGCAACCCCGTGCAGTCTGTCCGGCTGGCCTTCCACATGCAGCTGTTCACCAATGTAACACTGGGGAAATACGCTGCGATTGAGCTGCAGAACTTCACTCAGGTGAGCTCACTGACTATCTAGGCTCTAATTGTTACACTCAGTCACTTCTAGTAACACCTTCACACTAACAGAACCCCAGAAATCAATGCAACAAACTTGAGAAGTCGATTTCCCATCAGTATTTAGCTTCTGACACACATGCTTTCATAGCCATTAAGTATCCACCCTATGTTGATTGCACTGCATGTATAGTCTGGTCACTATCTGTTTGTATGCACACAAAAACTACTCTACTCTAGCTACTGCAATGCCTCATCAGTCAAACTCTTTAAATTTCCTGCAGCTGAAGCCGGGCCAATTTGTAACCGGAAAGCCCTCCTTCAATCCATCCCATGGTACCTTCACCGCCCCAGCGATGGGTATCTACCACTTCACAGCTCAAGTACATCTGTTCAATAACCACCTGCAGGAGGCCATCGAGAACTCTTACATCAACGTGTCTATATGCATTGATAGGGACTGCAAGAACAATGCGTAAGTATCCCCAACACATGGACACACTCATCATGCTGTAGCGCATCACATGATGAAAATATTGATTGGTATTAATGATATTCTCCCACCCCTCACTATACAGTGCACTGCAGAGCATAGCTGGGATCACTAGTGAACGCTTCAGTGTTCTTGTGACAGGAGAACTACAAGTGCAGGTGAGACTGGTCACATTGTGAAGTAGTATACATGTGTAGTGCATGTAGGGACATTATGTACTCTGTAAGTGGTGTACACAGCTATGAGTACCTCCTCTCTCGTCCCACCCACAGAAGGACCAGGTGGTATCAGTGTTTGTTGAACACAGCAGTGACAGAAGATTGGTGGTGGATGAAGCAACGTCATTTATGGGGTACTTTGTATCTGAGTCGTTATAATGAGTGGTGACCACCTGAACTAAACCACACTCCAATCTAGAGCCCCACCCACTCTCATTCACGACTATTTGAGGAATTTGATGCTCATTTTATATTTTTAACCACATGTACACACCTCTTTTTTAGTCAGAATGTCATTGTGGAGAACAAAATGATTTGCTGTAATCTTGCTGCTGTACAGAGAATTCTGATGCACGTGGTGTGATCAAGATAGTAACGATGTGTGTGCGTGTGTGTGTGCGAGGGGGGAGGGGGGAGGGAGGTCAGTATTGAGCATTATTGGTTATTGGCATCCATGGAGTCAATCTTATTTTCCTTTGGCTTGAGAACATAAACTATGCGAAGTCTGCAGATACAATAAGAAGGGGTGATTACAGTTTTGTAAATTTGGCATAAAATCTATGGTTGTCTTAACTAGTGACTGCCATCATAAAGAACAGAGCGTCCTCCCAAAATTTGCAAGATTTCCCCCGGAACGGCATCCACTGCTGGGGGAAGTTACACATAGTTAATCACCTAATCTGATACTGTAATTTGGGAAGGTGTGCATTAGGAATTGGTGTAATTGTGTTGCATTGGCACTTGTGTCAAGCTGTGTTGTCATGCATGGCTGACGTGCACCCTTATTGTCTGTTCACTTCGAGCTCAGCAGAGAATATATTAATTTTTGGGATTGTATGTGTTGTCAGCACAAGGTGTATGTGTGTGTTTGTAGTCAATAGGGTCACTGACAGCCTTTTTGGACACATACATACATGTACTACACTACCCATTGACTATAATATATAAACACATATTGACCCTGTGCGCACATAAACAGGGTAGAGTGATTGCCCTGTCTGTCAGTCTGTCCATCTATATTACTCGAGGGGTGAAGGCCTTCTTAAAGGCTTATAGAATATGGGTGCCTGAATTGAGCTCCACCCACATTGAAATCAATGCTGGAATATTAATTCTCAGTTATCAGAATCCATCACTTAGAAATATGATACGTAATATGAATGCCTTAGGAATTTAGGTTTGGGACCTCACAGATGTGCCAGTTGATCAAGGAAACAAAATGGTTCTAAATTGTGCACGTAGTAGACTACTTTCAGCTGGTGCACGAGTTCCGAGTCCCATGCCCGATGGCAAATCCCTGTGATAATTGCATGGTTTGTTATACAGTCCACCATGCAGTTAAGTGGTTTATATACAATATAATTGCTACTTAAATAATCTGGTAATGATGTTCAATGTTCCGGCAAATAACGTTCTTTCATGTGCTCTTGTCCACCAACCACAGCCACACATTGTCATGGTAACACCTGGTAATGCAGTAGCCGTAATTTATGTGGGCAACGGGAGTGCAGTGAGCAATAGCTAGTGTTGCAGATGGTTTGTCCATTGCGGTACATCACTACACAATACTCCACACTCCTGTAATGCAAGAACTGGAACATCCACAAACAGTAATTTGAAGGTGAGGTAGCTAGTAGTCTCGCGGGCCAGACGTTCGCGGCGCTCGGAGGGGAGGGCGGCGCGCGCCGCCCTCCCCTCCGCGCGCCGCGAACGTCTGGCCCGCGAGACTAGGTAGCTAGCTAGCTAGCTAGCTATAAAAAGCTTCACTGAAAAAATGATCACCGTACGTTACGTTATTAGCTGCCGCACACAAATTTTCAGCAGGAATGAATGATTTTACCTCAAATTCTCTGATTGATTGATGTTGCTGGTGGCAGTTCACCCACATTCACTCATATCGCGCATCCAACCGCGGTTGTGCGCGCACTCGCGCGCCGCTAGCTCAATGTAATTATGTGCGTGCGGCTTCTATATACTTCCGGGTGTGACGCACAAGCGCGCCGCTAGCTGGATGCTGCTGGGAGGCGGGCTATATAACTGCAGTATCTATACTCAGAGCAGCACACTTCACTGCAACTGACAAGCAGCTAGTAGCTAACTTACCTCGTACGGCAAAGAAGCAGACCTGCGAAATATGGCGCCCATTAAGCTGCACGCAACTCTTGCTGTAATAGCAACGCTGTACTGCACTGCAGTGGCATTCCCGCTCTTCCCACCCTTCCCGCCAGCTCCCCCCGCTGAACCCACTGTAAGTGTTAATTGTTGCATTTACGCTACAGTATCAAGATTATAAATCGCTAAATATTAAACGTAGCTATCCGCATACGCACAGCGCCATATTTAATACTACACTCAGAAAATTCAAGCAGTTAAATCTCATTACCTTTTCCAACAGACAGCAACCACTGAAAGCACTCCAGCCACTGAACACACTCCAGTCACTGAACGTACTCCAGTCACTGAAAGCACTCCAGCCACTGAACACACTCCAGTCACTGAACATACTCCAGCCACTGAACACACTCCAGCCACTGAACATACTCCAGCCACTGAACGTACTCCAGCCACTGAACGTACTCCAGCCACTGAAAGCAGCCCAGCCACTGAACACACTCCAGCCATCACTACCTCAGCCACCCTCCCAACGGCTGAACCCACTAGCGCTCCAGCAGACCCCTCTGCTCCTGCAGGAGGAATGCCGGGTAGTTTGGGTGGATTCCTGCAAGTGCACAACCAGGTGTGTGTCGTGCACAGCACTCAGAGTAACACTGAACTGGATTTAATGTAGGGATGTATTAGCTTGTGAAGCCAAGTTATGCAACTTGCAGTGTATTCCTTCCAGCAGTTAAAATTACATATCTTGCTCACTGCAGGGTAACCAAGAACAACCAACAGCCGACTCCACCCCGGATTCAACTCTCAGCCCAACCCAAGATACTCGCCCTAACTCTCTCAAGAATTTTCTCAAGGTCCATTCTCCGGAAAATGTAATTCATGATCAGCTGTAGAAGAATAATTTCATTAGTCAGAACTTAAATCGTAGACAGCCGCAGCCTTCCTGACACACACGCACCAAGATAATAACCCTCCCCCTCCTCTCCACCCAGTCTGTCCCGCTGGCATTCCATGTGCAGCTGTCCACCAATGTAACACTACGGAGATATGCTGAGGTCGAGTTGCAAAATTTCACTCAGGTGAGCACACTGTTGCAAGTGTTGTTACTTGTTAGGCTGTTAGCTATAGCAATGTGCAGGCTACTACTACAGTAACAGCTAGCGATAGTAGTGAGAAAGCTCTGCCCTGTCAGTGGCCTAGCACCTGCAGTAGTGCAGATTAGAATTCCTGGTATGTGGATCACAATTCAATGCCACAAGCACAAGTTGTCAAATTTCCATTAATATTACTGATAGAATTCCCTGCTTAAGAATTATAGCCATCAAAGATATTTCTTGTGCAACATTAGATGTACAATCCCCCCCTACTGCAATGCCTCATCAAGTGAACTCTTTACCGCCATACAGCTGAAGCCAGGCCAATTTGCAATGGCAAAGCCCTCCTTCGATCCATTCCATGGTACCTTCATCGCCGCAGTGAAGGGTGTCTACCACTTCACAGCTCAAGTGCATCTGTACAAGAACCATCCAAAGAAAGCCAGCGTGAATCCATACATCACGGCATCCATATGCATTGAAGGAGACTGCGAGAAAAATGCGTAAGTACCCCCAACATATACAAAAATATTGAAAACACGCGTAGAAAAATGATGGCATTAATGATTTCCCACCCCTCACTACAGTGCACTGCAGAGCATAGCTGGGATCACTAGTGAACGCTTCAGTGCTCTTGTGACAGGAGAACTACAAGTGCAGGTGAGACTGGTCACATTGTGAAGTATAGTATACATGTGTAGTGTAGTATTCTGTACTCAGCAAGTGGTGTACACAGCTGTGAGTACCTCCTCTCTCCACCCACAGAAGGACCAAGTTGTATCAGTGTTTGTGAAAAACAGCAGTGACAGAAGAGTAGTGGTGGATGAATCAACGTCCTTCATGGGGTATTTTGTGTCAGATTCCTATTAAACCAACAAGCTGAATCAAACTGCACTCCAATCTTGAGCCCCACCCACTCTCACTTCTACCGAGGATATTTGAGTTTTTACCTCATTAATTTTTATACTTTTTATCCCCTTTTTGAACTGACGATTACAGTATCTTGTACCAACGTTTGTGCCAAAGGTTCTTGCATGTGACTGACAAGCATCTATTCTGTAAATCTGCCGCTACAGAAAAATTTTCATCACATAATTATGGCAGGTGTGTGTGAAGCCATGATTACATTAATAATATTAACATGTGACCACAGAGAGACTGCAACACATTTCCCTGTGTTGGCTGAAAAATGTTTAGCAGTATTCACAAGTTGGCAAGTCTTTGTCTAGGCTGGTTGCATCATCGAAGCATATTCATGCCTGCCAGCACACGGCCAGTGGTGAGTGGTTGTCATGCCAACAGCCACACTGTTTATTTAATCACACATCTGCTGCTGTATAATAATAGCCTGGACCATACTGTGGATGTATAAATTTATGAAGCTTGAACTCAAATGCTATGCTTAAATCAGGATGGCACATTTTGACATGTCAATTAAACCAAAATTAGCATTCCTGTTATGTAGGGTGACTGATGTGCCAAGATGGAACAACGAACCAAAAATTGGTAGAAACAGCACTCCTGGTGAGTGACAGCACGCCAAGGATACACAATGAAGCCAGCAAAGATGAAGTCTTGTCTTATTTGCTACATACACTACTATGCTAGGTGTGTTGAGCTAGGGATGATATATGAAGCTGGGATTTGCACATTGTGATCAGCATGAATGGAGCATTCCAATGATGTCATTTTGCTGTCAGTTGAAGTTTGACCCCAAATCCATGGATACCATAATATTGGTAGAAAAGGGTTTCCAATTGTGGCACAAAAACATACCTCAAACAATTCGGTGCGGTGTAGCTACCACACCTGTAGCTACCACCTATTCGGGTGCTTTGCTTTTCTGCTTCAAGTAGCTCCCGCAAAGAGTTAATAAGCACCGGTATAACGTATACCGGGACATTTTGATGGCCATTAGATCTGGCGAAATGGCCTGAAATGGCTCAGCATAAAATTTGACAAATTTTGACAGACGTGCGACGTGACTTCACGACCCAAGGACGAAGACGTACGAAACGGAGAGCAGTGTCGTGGCCATCACACATTCAGCAGCGTTGCACGATCCAGTTACACAGTTGGCCATGACCGCACGCTCTGGATAATAATTTTGAGCAGCCTGTACACTTTTAATTTGGTGCACCGTCTTGAGGTAGTAGGTGGATCTCTGCAGACCTTTTTCAGCAGGTAGTACCTTGGGTCTTGCAATTTCAAGGTGGTCTTGCCTCACCATGTGCGCCGACAGTTGATCTGGCCAGCCATTTAATATTGGCGATTTTTTAATTTGGTGACTGACTTCCGAATCGCCGAATTGCCAAATTAAAACAATCGCCAAAATTTCCCGGTATACGGCTGACTGGTCTCAACCAATTCATACACTCCTCTTACTGCATACCATGATATTCCTAGAACAGCAGCTTCAAGAAATAATTTTATACATCAAGAGTTCTAGTTGCTTGAAGTTGGACAAGCTATACAACAGCGCACTATACATGTAGAAGTTAACTTTGCTACAAACATTTGCATCGTAGGTTCTCATTTCCTGTGAACCGTTCCACAAGCTTTTCCAATGGCTGGCTATAGTACACCTACTATGAGTTAGTAGTTAGACTGGGACCGCGTCTCGTAGAGGCCGCTCTTACTGATGTAGCGAACCCACTTTATGACGTCGTGATCACTGTAGTTCAGCTTGGGCTCAAAGACTTTCAGGTAGCGTACTTTCAGACCTGAGCAGGCAAAGGGAACCTGACAAGAGAAGGAGGAAAGAGGGAGGGAAGGGGGAAAGAGGAGGGAGGATAAAGTGGGGTCGGAGGGAGCCAATGTTAACTCTGTCTTGTATACTACATCACACATTCCCAATATAGTTCCCTGTGATCACTGTCTGGGTAATACTGGGAAATGAGTACAAGAAGGAAAAACGTATGATATTGTGTCTCGAGACACCACCTGCTCCCCAAACACGTACGCAGTAGGGTTACTACTCTCAAGGGAAAGCGCACGCAGCAAGGTCACTACCTTCAAGGGGAAGCGTACGCAGCAGGGTTACTACCCTCAAGGGGAAGCGTACGCAGCAGGGTTACTACCCTCAAGGGGAAGCATACGCAGCAGGGTCACTACCCTCAAGGGGAAGTGTACGCAGCAGGGTTACTACCCTCAAGGGGAAGCGTACGCAGCAGGGTTACTACCCTCAAGGGGAAGCGTACGCAGCAAGGTCACTACCCTCAAGGGGAAGCGTACGCAGCAGGGTTGCTACCCTCAAGGGGAAGCGTACGCAGCAGGGTTGGTACCCTCAAGGGGAAGCGTACGCAGCAAGGTCACTACCCTCAAGGGGAAGCATACGCAGCAGGGTTGCTACCCTCAAGGGAAAGCGTACGCAGCAGGGTTACTACCCTCAAGGGGAAGCGTACGCAGCAGGGTTGCTACCCTCAAGGGGAAGCGTACGCAGCAAGGTCACTACCCTCAAGGGGAAGCGTATGCAGCAGGGTTGCTACCCTCAAGGGGAAGCGTACGCAGCAGGGTTGGTACCCTCAAGGGGAAGCGTACGCAGCAAGGTCACTACCCTCAAGGGGAAGCGTACGCAGCAGGGTTGCTACCCTCAAGGGAAAGCGTACGCAGCAGGGTTACTACCCTCAAGGGGAAGCGTACGCAGCAGGGTTGCTACCCTCAAGGGGAAGCGTACGCAGCAAGGTCACTACCCTCAAGGGGAAGCGTACGCAGCAGGGTTGCTACCCTCAAGGGGAAGCGTACGCAGCAAGGTCACTACCCTCAAGGGGAAGTATACGCAGCAGGGTTGCTACCCTCAAGGGAAAGCGTACGCAGCAGGGTTACTACCCTCAAGGGGATAAGGAAACTGAGAAACACTGCCTACATACATTTCCCCCAGATTGGCATTCATTGAATATGGTATTATAATACGTGCCATGAATACCGCAGGACCTTGGGGGGGACACACACAACAATGTGACACTGATGCTGAGAATGGTACACACTGGATAACTACGCAGCTGGATTCACACGGCTGGCACTCACAGGTTAGCATGATTAACTACCAAATAAATTTGAATATGATAATACAGAAATATGATATACACCATGAATGCCACGGGACCTTGGGGGACATACACAACAATGGGACATTGATGATGAGAAATGAGAAACACGGGATTATTTCAAAGCTGGCAGACTTCCCCCAGATGATGCAACTGGCACGTACTTCTGGAATTCGCCATTATTAGCAATCAAAATTCCTCGCTTAAAATTGATTGTCTGAAAAAAATGAGCAAGCCACAGGAACTACGGGGAGGGTGGGATGGGGGGTCTCATGCTGTAATAGTTCTGGTATGTTATCAAGCGATGCCAGCAGACAGATAGGGGGACACCCCCTTCCGGGGAACACCCCCTTCCGGTCATCCTGTAAACATCCTACTCTTATCAGAGCTTGGTTCAACTACCCACTGCATACTCCAGGGCCTTATAAGCACAACATCAAGCACTGAATATTGCAAGAGTTCGCTACTCAATTTTAATGACAGTGTTACACAGCACAGCGCAAAGAACAGTGTAAAGAAGAATTTATTCCTGTGACTCTCTCGGCACTGCCAAATACGAGTGATAGCTGGGGTTTGAGGGGACGCTATGCACGAATTTAAATTACATCGAGTGCTGTTAATCCATTGCTGTTCTATTAACCATGATTGTATTAATGACTGGTATCTAATTTCAAGCGCCATCCTCCAACTGCTGTCAAGCTGTGTGGTATCTAATTACAGCATGCCCGCATGTACCAGATTACAGTGTCATGTGATCCCAAACAAAAGATATGATTGGCTGAAGGCCATGTGATCAGTGTGTTTAAGTGTACAGTTCAAACATTGGCTGCACCCATTCCTTTCAAGAACAGGAACAAATTACTGCATTTGAAAACGAATTACATCACAAATCATAAGTCTGGGAATACTTCAGCCCGTGGCCTGATGTGTAGTAAACACGGGACGTGTATACTACATGGAGAGGTCACAGGTCAGTGACTGTTTACAGGGAGCATCCATAAACCGACTAAGCACGCGAAAGAGCTTGTGAGTGTTACATAACACACACAGTACTCAACATTCCTCGACTGCCTGAGTACACAAGCATTGTGCGTTACACTCCTGCTAGGCAAGACAGTCCCCACACAAGCATTGTGTGTTACACTCCTGCTAGGCAAGACCGTCCCCACACAAGCATTGTGCGTTACACTCCTGCTAGGCAAGACCGTCCCCACACAAGCATTGTGCGTTACACTCCTGCTAGGCAAGACCGTCCCCACACAGTGTGCAAGCACGTTATGTTACGTGACCATCGCAGGCAGTATGTGATGTCACGTGACCATCGCGGGGAGTATGTGATGTCATGTGACCATCGCTGGCAGGCAGTATGTGATTTCATGTGACCATCACAGGCAGTATGTGATGTCATGTGACCATCGCAGGCAGTATGTGATGTCATGTGACCATCGCAGGCAGTATGTGATGTCATGTGACCATCGCAGGCAGTATGTGATGTCATGTGACCATCGCAGGCAGTATGTGATGTAATGTGACCATCGCAGGCAGTATGTGGTGTCATGTGACCATCGCAGGCAGTATGTGGTGTCATGTGACCATCGCAGGCAGTATGTGATGTCATGTGACCATCGCTGGCAGGCAGTATGTGATGTAACGTGACCATCGCAGGCAGTATGTGGTGTCATGTGACCATCGCTGGCAGGCAGTATGTGATGTAATGTGACCATCGCAGGCAGCATGTGGTGTCATGTGACCATCACAGGCAGTAAGTGATGTCACGTGCATGTGCATGTATGTGTGTATATGTGAAAGATATCACTCCAAAGAGTGAGTCCCCCTACCACCTGCCCTAACCGGAGTATGGTTGCCAATGTTGTGGTGTATGCACGACATGATACTATTAATACATGTACGTACAAAGTGTTCAGTTCTAAAATGCACATGTTACATGTATTAATGCCCGGGGCCACAGTGCAGGGGGTAAACACACCACTGAGCACCCAACAAACAATAAGACGCTGTACGGTAGGTAATTGCCGACAGATTACACAGACCAGTTGCTTTAACTGGCGCTACAATAATTGCAACTATGCGTCCCACCTGCGGCCCACCTGCATGCCACGAATATACTCCCCAGCGGTGGAAATGATACAAAATAACTCAGGCGCCACAACTCAGGCGCTTGCGGTCCCAAATTTCCATAACTCAGGCGCTTACGGTTCCAAAATGGAAGTTTCTTCGTTTGTATATGAGCTATGTACACAGCAAAATCATATTTGGTAGCTCATTAAAATCCTAATTTTGCTTTTCTGGTAACTATGCAATTGAAGACTCGTGACACCTCCGAATTAAGTCAGACAACATCTGGTCCACGATGGAAATGGAGTTCAAAGCTCAAATATTTTGTATCAAATTCCCGTTCTTTGTTACAGCCATATGGGCTATTATATGGGCTACTACACTGTACATCTGCAGTGTTTTGCAGCAACGGTAAAACAGTGGAGGTGTGCTCCAATAAGAGATATCCAAATCGCCACTTAACTCTAAGGTCAGAGGTCAACAACACTGAAGGAGTCGTTATGTCACAACTGCAATTGGTTATGCAAAACAGAAATTCTCCAGCTAATTATGGGACGGTATCATGTTTCACAACCCCTGGTACACACAGTACAATCACTATAGTTACATAACAGTACATTGGCTCCCTACTGATTTGTACTTTCTGTTACCATGGTAGCATTGATACCCACAGGTTACCATGGTAGCAATGTATCCACAGGTTACCATGGAAACTAGCAAGAGTTTATAAACTCTTCATGAAGTGACTACCGAACGATGAAGCTAAACAGCAGCTTCCTGAATGTGGGCGATCATATGAGTTGACAATCAGCAGGTGCACGTGACCGTGCAAGCCTCTGCAATCACCAGACTCTCAACCGCACGGCGCATTCCACGTGGGCACTCACAGCCAACACTTAGTCTGGGACATCCGAATCACAACAGCTGAGTTTAACACAGCTGGAGACACAAACCCACCCTCAAAGGAGACCAAATGCATGAAAGCTGTTTCTGACCTCACAAAACACGTGGAGATGTCCAGTCGGCCGATGATCCGGTGAGAGCCAGCAAGAACCCTCTAATGGACTATCACAGCTAGTTGTGTGCCTGGGTTACTATGGCAACCAAGCTACGGTCTTCCTCTCCTACGCCGCTTCCAGCGCATGCAACTTCTTGCAACAAGAGCATGTCATAATACAAGTGTCTTGTTGGTACAGAGGTGGACCATAACGCACTCTTACATGCCCTCGGGCACAAAATCTCTTCCAAGTTGAAATTGCGAGTGACGGAACATCCTGCAGTTAGGCATGCCCTGTGGGCAATGGATCCGCATAGTCATTTTCTTACCTCCCGTGGCTATGATTTAAGCATGCCCTGTGGGCAATGGATCGGCATGGTCAGCCATTACTGTACCACCTGTGGCTGTGAGCTAGGCTTGAGGATCGCGTGACACCATCATGAGCCAACAGCAGTGGAGTAGTTTCAAACCTCGCTCTGAATGGTACATGTGCACTTACGTTACGTGGCTTAGAATCAGCACATACACTGTACTATTGTAGTTGTGGCTAGAATCAGCACATACACTGTACTATTGTAGTTGTGGCTGGGTTAGGCCATGACTTAATAACCAATGGCATAAAGGTTTGAAAACTATTCCAGGATACATGTAGCTCCAGGGATAGCTCCAACACTATTACCTCAAAGTTCATGGAGATGGGTGGGCGGGCGGTCTGCTTCTGCTTGGAGGCATCAGTGACCGGCAGGAGCTCCACGTCTGCTGTGAGCTGGGATTCCCGCATTCCCTGCATGTGGCGCAGTCTGGGAGGGGAGGGAGGGAGGGTTAGGGTTAGGAGGGAGGGTGAGGAGGGAGGAGGGAGGGTGAGGAGGGAGGGTGGTGAGGAGGGAGGGTGAGGAGGGAGGGTGGTGAGGAGGGAGGGGGTGAGGGAGGGGGTGAGGAGGGAGGGTAGGGGCGGATACAGAAAGGGGGGGGGGGGGGGGGGGGGCACTATATATTAAACGCTGCCGGAGGCAGTGCATAGAGGTGTGTAGTGCCGATCAGTCCGCGCGAAGCGTGGATAAATTTTTCCGCCTTCATTTTTCACTTCTCAGGATGGGCTCTCATGGCACCTTCGCGCTTTGCATGTTCCAGATGTACGAGGATTGCAGGTCCCAGCTCAAATTCCGCTCACGAATGTACATGTAATACGTACGTACACGGAGGGGTATACTAGATCGTGGTCTCGTTCGGTTTCAGGCAACGCACGGTATTGCGAGTTGAGGAAGCCAGGCCAGGAGTACGAGTTGCAACGTAGCGGCAGCAAGTTAGTGAGGAGGAAAACAAAGTGATGAAGAAGCAAAAGGGGGGGGGGGGGGGGGGGGGCACCGGCCCCCCGTGCCCCCCCCCCCCCCCCCCCCCCCCCCCCCCCCCCCCCCCCTAGATCCGCCACTGGAGGGGGAGTGAGAAGAGGGAAGGGGAATAAAGTACATGTACATGTATGGGCAGATGTGTGATGTCAACCTCTTGGGAATTCACTAGTCAGATCACTTTTAGCCACACACAGCAAGTTTATGCATAACAGTCACTTGATACAAGGACGACGACAGTGCCACACAACAAGCGGGGGGTTTTCAGACTGCAGCGAACATGGAAATTGCAGCAGTATCTGATGTAGATCAACCGCACATCAAAGTCACGATTAACATGTCCGTTACTTTGTGCCGGTAGGAGGTCACATTTCTGGTGTAATTCAGGCCAGATTACACTAGAAACGTGACCTCCCTCCACTGTCTGCTGGGCCAGGCTGGCTGAGACCACTACGCACAGGGAGACTTCCCACAATCTGATGCAATGTTGATAGCCTGGTTTCCATGGCAATCACATGCACCTGGGAACAGAACTCTGGCTAGAATGAGACGGGGATGTCGGTACACAAACTTGTCAACAACAGTAATCGCATACACTATATAATAACACTTCGCGTACACAAATGCATCTCTGATACCCGTACGGCCCACTAACTGGCAGCTCACTGGAGAGGACATGTGTTGTCAGAACATGAGATATGGGTTAGTGCTGGCAAACACAGGACGCTGCATGACGCAGTGCACTATCGCCATTACAGCCGGCCCTCCACGTCACTGAGCACACCTGGCAGTGACCTTTGTATAGCTTTCCAACGTCACTGAGCACGCCTGGCAGTGGACAGACCATTAGTATCAGTGTTACGAGGTGGTTGGCGAAAACACAGAATTCAAGACGCCTTGAGTAGATTAGCGGTAGATGAGATGCGGCAAATGACGCATTGTCCGCAGTGCGTAGGTAGATGCAATATAGGATGCACTGGGCGGTGGAGAGGAGAATGAAGACATGCACTGCAGATGATTCCTTCAACGACTTGAGAACATTAGAGAAAGGCATAATCACGCTCCACATGCACTCACACATCCTCACCCTCTCACATGCATCACAAGCACCCTCACCCTCACACCCACATCACAAACACCATCACCCTCCCATGATCACACCCTCGTACACTCACTTCCACACGATGGCGTTCTCCCCCGTCTTGTGCTTGGCCTTCCCTCTCAGGGTCACAATCCGCACACCACTGGTATTGGGAGGTGTTGGAATGCGGACTTCTACCTTCTGGGCTGTCAGTGTCGCCTTGAAGAGAGTCTTGAGAACAACCTACAGTATGTAGAGGGAGGGAGGAAGAGGAGGGAGGAAGACAAGGAGGGAGGGAGGAAGGGAGGAAGAGAGGACAGGGAGGGAGGGAGGGAGGGAGGGTGGGAGGGAGGGAGGGAGGGAGGGAGGAGGGAGGGAGGGAGGGAGGGAGGGAGGGAGGGAGGGAGGATGGAGGGAGGATGGAGGGAGGAAGACAGGGAGGGAGGGAGGGAGGGAGGAGGGAGGAGGGAGGGAGGAAGACAGGGGGGGGGAGGGAGGGAGGAGGGACGGAAGGAGAGGAGGGAGGGGAGACAGAATGCTAAATTCCACAGTCAGTGGCGGGTGATGCTGTGAGAGTGTGGTTCATACCTTGATCTCCATGTGTGTGCGGGAGGTCTCTCTCACGAGGGGAATGACGCGGAATGGCAGGGTGATGTCCTTCGTGGTACGGTACCTGTGGGGGTGAGAGCATGTGAAATACAACGTGACAATGAGTCATGTGACACGAGATGACATCACACATTACTTCATAAGCTCAAACTCTCCGTGCTCCGCTCCGTCTCAAACTTGCTCAGCTTGACGCACTGATGGAACGTGCAGTCGTACTATGGCAATGCTTGTGCGTGTGTTGTTACCCCCTCTGTGTGATGTGTGTGATGTGCGTGAGGTGGTGTGTGTGGGTGTGTGTGGGGGGAGGGTATGTGTGTGGGTGTGGTGTGCATGTGTGTGTGGTGTGTAGGGGAGGGTGTGGGTGTGTGTGGTGTGTAGGGGGAGGGTGTGTGTGGGGGTGTGTGTGGTGGGTAGGGGGGAGGGTGTGGGTGTGTGTGGTGACAGGGGGGAGGGTGTGTGTGCGGATGGGTGTGGTGTGTGGGGGGAGGGTGCATGTGTGGGGGGGGGGGGAGGGTGTGTGTGCAGGTAAAAGACGGGGGTTTTTTCATTGCTGGATGGAGTCACAAGAAATGGGGGAAGATGATACGGGATATCCACTGGAGGGTGAAGCACATGTAGTTTGTTGGGGTGGGAGACACATGGGATACATGTACTGGGTGGGGCCCCTAGGGGTGGGGGACACGTGGGGTACAGGGTGGGGCCCCTAGGGGTGGGGGACACGTGGGGTACAGGGTGGGCCCCTAGGGGTGGGGGACACGTGGGGTACAGGGGTGGGCCCCTAGGGGTGGACCGGGGGGCCCCTAGGGGTGGGGGACACGTGGGGTACATGTACAGGGTGGGGCCCCTAGGGGCCCCCTAGGGGTGGGGGACACGTGGGGTACAGGGTGGGCCCCTAGGGGTGGGGGGACACGTGGGGTACAGGTGGGGCCCCTAGGGAAAACTACATCCAGGTGTTCATTGGGACTGGAATGTGGGGTAATGGGACCCTGATTGAAAGAGGTCATTAATACACATATGTACATTACTATTTTGTGAGTGTGTGGTGCTGGTACCTCCTTCACTCCTTTTCGTCCCTCCCTCCCCGACACCCATCAACCCACCCAATCTTCTCCCCTCCCTCCTCACCTCCTAGCGAGCTGCTGCTCCAAAGTGGCAGCCTCGGGTGTCGACGGTTTGGCCTGCTTGTCAATGACCAGCTTGTCGTTCATCCCAAACTTGCACTCAGGCATACCGCTGAGATAGCTCTTCATGATGACACGCCCGGACACATGTGCACTCAGTACCTGGCCTGGGAGCGTGGGTGAGGTGGGGAGGCAGAAAGCAGGAAGGGAGATGCAGGGGAGAGATCAAGGGAAAGAAGGAAAGAGAGGGACGGAGAGAAAGAGGGAGAAGAGAGAAGAAGGGAAGGTTGGGGGGGGGGGGGGGGGGGGGGGGGGGGGGGGGGGAAGAGAAGCAGGGAACAGACAGAGGGGTGAGGGAAGAGAGTCAAAGTTGCTCTTTATGTACACTTGTAATGGAGCATATACAAGTATCATAGGTGGGCAGCCTTAGCTCTCTGCACTGAAGCTCGAGCACTGCTATTAAACCCAGGGCTGGCCTCACCGGCACAGCCTCAGGTGTGTACTAGGTGAGGCACTCTAATGGTCGGACCTTGGGGTGACATGAGCAGATTGACGGACTCAAGGACGTCCAGGAAGAGTTCGTTCCTCCGATACTTGATCCCTTCCCTCCTCCAACCAATCTGCCCCGTCACCTGGCTAGTAATCTGCTTCTGCTCCTCTGTTGTCTGGTGAGGGTGTGAGGGTGTGTGTGAGCGTGCAAGTGTGTGTGTGAGGGTATGAGGGTGTTGTGTGTGTGCAAGTGTGTGTGGTGAGGGTGTGTGTGAGCGTGCAAGTGTGTGTGTGAGGGTGTGAGGGTGTGTGTGAGGGGTGGGTGTGTGAGGGGTGTGAGGGTATGAGGGGGCGTGTAAGAGAGAGAGCATGAATGTACATTGTAACATGTGTACACACTACAATGTCTGTATGGGATGTTTGGGTGCAGCTGCTCATTACTGCATTTGTTGACACATTCCTTCCTTAGTCACTATCACGACAGCACTGTTCCAAGCACACCTCACCCCATCCTAACCTACCTCCCTCTCTCTCCACCTCATTCCCTTACCTCCCCCTCCCTCCTTCCTTCCCTCCCCCTCCCCTCCTTCCTTCCCTCCCCCTTCCTCCTCCCCTCCTTTTCCCCTCCTTCCCTCCCTCCCTCTCCTCTTCCCTCCCTCCCTCTCCCCCTCCCTCCCTCTCCCCCCTGCCTCCCTCCCTCTCCCCCTCCCTCCCTCCCTCACTTGTGTTCTAACTCCTTGTTGTGTGATGTAGGTTTTGAGGATGCCAGAGTCCGTCTTCTGAGGGTAGCCATAATCCAGTATCTCTGCGAGTGTGGAAGCGGTACACCAACTCAAATACAGTACACACACACACGGCACACAACAGCAGCAAACAGCAAGCCGACGTGTACAGCACACAGAACACACACAACAGCAAGCCCACGTGTACACAGAATCCTGGCACAAGTAATAACATGCTATGATGGCGGAACAGCATTCGGCCTAGCACACTACACCACACACTGCTATGGGAACATTCAGGTTACTGGCTCCGTAAAGTTTCCAAGTAAGATGGTAAAAGAGTGGGCCCCCACACTCCTTTTCCCCATCATAGAGAAACTTCGAAGAGTAAAACGTTATCCATACCCGGTGGAGTTCGGCTTGGTCTAGGAGTGTCCGATCTATCATTCATTATAGTGTATCAAGCAATGCTCTCTGAGAGACGAGCATTGGTACGTACCGTCCAGAAGCTCGTAGATGAGTACAAAGTTGTTCTTCACACTCTCCTCGCTGATCTTGCCAAAGTACGACTCCAACACCTGCACCATCTTGTGGAGGAACTCAAAGACGAGTGCGGCGTTCACATTGGCCCGGGTAGCGGCCACGATCCACACGTTGCCCTGGTGGGTGTGGAAGTAGCTTGTGCGGGCAATGTTGGTCACTGGGGAGCGCACGGTGTGACGAGCATGGATGACACTCACACGAAATGCGTCCACAGTGGCTCGGCTGTGTGTGTGTGTATGGGGGGGGGGGGGGGGGGGGGGGGGGGGGGGGGGGAGATGGAGGAAGGGAGCAAGGGAGGGAGGATGAGGAAGGAAGGGATGGAGGGTGGGAGGGAGGGAGGGAGGGAGGGAGGGAGGGAGGGAGGGAGGGAGGGAGGGAGGGAGGGAGGGAGGGAGGGAGGGAGGGAGGGAGGGATGGAGGGTGGGAGGGAGGGAGGGAGGGAGAGAACGAGGAAGGAAGGGATGGATGGTGGGAAGGAGGGAGGTAGAGGACGAGGAAGAAGGGGCATTATCTTTGTACAAACAAGTACATCACACTCTTGCATCACATTCTGTCAACAATGTAATGGGGCACCACATCACACAGCTGTATCAACCACCATCCATACCAGATAACGTTGTTTGATCAGGTAAACAAATTTGGCCAAGTTTCCTGTATCACAATCACTCTAGTAACAAGACAGTGCCAAATCTCACACAATCAGAGTGTGAGGTCACAGCGGCAGGGTACGGGCGCACAGTGTGCCTAAGGCAAGCCGTGTAAACAATCTCATAGCACAGTTGGCAGGTGGTAGTGGCAGGTCCTGGGGCATGTCACACTGCAGTGAGACGCTCTTGATACTATTAACTTGTTTACGTATAGTGTTTATGTTACAGCGTTCCCAGGGTGTTTCACGGGCTATCACTGTGATGACAGTCGGAGGAAAACCCTGTGAATTAGTAATACAGTAAGCCACACATGTGACTCCGGTCACAGCTAGCTATAGCTATGCATGTAAGTACAGTGGGGAGATCAGCATGGACTCACGTAACATTGTCTCTGTACACTCGGGAGATCAGCACCTCCCCTTTGTGATTGTAGACGAACACACCACCGATCATTGTGACTGCGAGGGTGTGTGGATGAACTGTGAGGGTGTGTGGATGAACTGTGGGTGTGTGGGGATGGTGCTAGATGCAGTCTCGTGTAGCCAGACCCACACGGAAGAGGCTGCTCACCTGCCCATATATGGGCAGTTGACAGACTCGTTCTGCGTGAGTCTGGCTACATGAGACTGTTAGACGTGCCATGACCATAACAAAATCAGGTGTCACTTCAGGTGGTCGTATTACATGTTGCAAAGCCTGAACTAGCTCACCGAATCAGATAAAAGGCTAACGCACGATCTGTGGGTGCACTGTACGTTCTATTGCTACCAGTTGTGGTACACATCTTTTCACGACCTAGCCGTAACCTCCTCTCGCCCACCCGTGCACTCACACACTCACCTACACCCGACGGTACGGTGGCTGTGTAAAAAGAGACCAGTCTTGGGTAAGGTCCCACCTTCTTCAAATTAATTCGAAATTTCGTACCGTAATTTGTAAATTTAGAGACGATTGCCAGCCCCACCCAAGAACAGTACTTCCGGTTGAGTTTTGAACTTTGCTACTCGATACTCTTGCGTGTAAGTCGTGATGCAGTATATGTAATCATGTATTAGGTATTAGGTCAAGTTACACTACACGCGACATGTCAGAGTGAGCAGAGCTTGAATGACAGTTGGTCAGGTAGATAAATATTTGACATGGATATATTGGTCCGGCAGGAAGTACATACTTTAAGTATAGGTAAATGGACATGCCTTCACATTCAGCACCTGACCTGGCCCTATTACCCTAGCCCATGCATCGCCCTACTTCCTGCCGGACCGATAACCACTTCGAATATTATTTTGCAACAGGAAATGCTGTATCTCAGTATATACTGCAGCTTTTCAGAGTAGGCCTGCCATCAATTAGTGCAGAACCTGGTCTCACCTGTCTGCTAGCACTACATGGACACTAGTTTCCACTTGTTGTGGAGGGCGTCCTGCGTGCATAGAGCCTCGTTCCCAGGTCTCCAGTTTTGATTGTTTACAGTATGCAAAAAATAATGTAAGTGATCGAAAACTGGTGGTGTAGAACACCTTGGTCTCGTTTCCAGACCCAGAACGCGTGCACTCCCGCGCGTATGCATTCTGGGTCAGGGAATGAGACTAAGAACGCCTGGGAATGAGCCTATGCATGCAATTATAGCACACTAATATGCTAGGTATCTTTGGCTAGGAATGAGATATGAAGCTGGGATTTACACCATTGTGATCAGCATGAAAGGAGCATTCTAGTGATGTGCATTTTGCTGTCAGGTGAATTTTGACCCAAAATCATGAAAATCCATGGATTATAGCCTTTGGTTGAGTGCGATTTTTGCTAAAAAAATGTGACCGTCACTTTTAGCACATCAGTTGAAGGTTTTTCTTATGCTGATCACAATGGCACAATGCCAAGCTTCATACCTCATTCAACTGCATAGATACATCATGTGATAATGGATTACAAGGAGCAGGAATTATGCCAGCTAAGTACTATGGTAGGTATCTCGGGTTAGGAAGGAGATATGAAGTTGGGATTTGCTTCATTGTGATCAGCGTGAACGAGCATTCCAATGATGTCTGCGATTTTTGACAAAAATGTGACCAACATTAAGAGTCATTTATGGTAAATTGCTTCTGCAGATGAGCCAGCACTACTGAATATTGCTTTACGTATCCTCCACAATTTTTCCCTGGTCAAAAATTATTGTAATATTTATCGAAGCATTCACACATTCAAAATAGATGACTAGAGTAGAGTTCCTATTTCAACAATGTTAGTACAATCTCCGTAAGCACCATGCATCCTCCCTCCCACCACCATCAGCTCATTGCTGGGGAGGACTGTGACTAGACAATTACATCGTGCGGTGGGCATGTGGCTGATGACCTCCCAACGGTCGTTTGTTGGGTTGTACCGGTGAATGCTGTCAGTGGATTTCCTAGCACGGGGGTCTTCTTTGGCAGGATCGACCCCACCTACTGCTAGCAGCTGTCCGTACATTGAAGTGACAGTGGAACATTCGTATGGAAGTTCGGCAACCTTTCGCCACACATTTGCGTGCTCATTTTCCTTGTGTTGTTTCAATACCTTGCCCAGAAGTGTACCGAATCGTGCTCCCAGTGACCATGATTGTGACTCAGGTGATTGCAGAGTGGATTGGCAGGACTGGAGGAGGTCAGTCAACGAACATGCAACAAGTGTTTGTGTCCAGTTCCCTTGTAGGCCACACCGCACATAAACCTGGTCTCCACATAAGGTTGCGAATCCTGCACTGCAGCTGGAGGTGATCCCATTGGTATCCGGCAGGCTACTAGCAGTGAACCATTGCAAGGTCTCGGTATCCATCACTTCGACTGTATTCAGCTGTCGGTAGTCCTCTTCCCTTCCTCCTGCCACAACTAGACACTTTCCACTGCAAACAACTGCAGGTTTTGCTCGTTTAGTTGGCATGGGTGGGAATTGCTCCACCCACTTCCTGCCCTGACCTTCTCCAGTGAGGCTGAGGAACGAGTTACACGTCGCTAGTTCGTTGTTCAGTCCACCAATGACAGTTAGGAGGCCATTGATGATTGCCATGGCGAACTCGCACCTACCACATTCTGGTAGGGTTGACCACGTGCCAGCCTCATAGCCAAATATGTCAAAGCCATAACCACACTCTGGATTGAAGTACGAAACACTGCCGTTAACAGCGGCTGACCCTAACTCCCACCGAAGAGGAGTCCTGCCACCATACCTCCACTGCAGCTGGAAGCTATCTGCCCTGTCTACCTTTGAAGGGCCACTTGCCGCCTGGGCCTCAGTTGGTTGGCGTGCGGCAGTCTGAGTCTGTTTGGGCACAATTGGTTGGCGTGCGGCAGTCTGAGTCTGTTTGGGCACAGTTGGTTGGCGTGCGGCAGTCTGAGTCTGTTTGGGCACAGTTGGTTGGTGTGCGGCAGTCAGGGTCTGTGTGGGCTCAGTTGGGTATTGTGCGGCAGTCTGGGTCTGTTTGCGCTCAAGTGGTTGGTGTGCGGCAGTCTGGATCAGAGTTGGGTGTTGAGCGGCAGTCTGTGTCTGTTTGGGCTGTCGACTATTTGTGCCTACTGATCTACTGTCTTCAACTGTTGCCGGAGGTTCATCCACTGGCAGCTGCTGCAGTGGAATCCGCTCGTGTCTAGTGGCATGTTTTTGCCGGAGTTTTTTAATCGTTTCCTCCCTCCTTACAGCTAGCGGCTTCTGCTGTAACTCTGTCCTGACAAGTCCATTTGGCCGGATCGGTGTGTTGAGCTTTTGCATCCTTTGCTCCATTTCTTGATTCTTTTCCTGGAGCTGGAGCTGGAGGCTGCAGATCTGCTGTGCAAGCTCTCTTTCTCTGACCTGCAGATGGTCGCTCTGAGTCTTCACCCGCTGCTTGAGGTCTCGAATCTGCTGATCGTGTTGTTTAATTTGCTGTGCTTGCTTTTCTCTCTCTCTTTGCATTTCTCTGATTCGTTTCTCTTTACCCTGACTTGTCATACTTCGTGCTTGCTCCACACTCTCACCATATTGGGGGGTTGCTTTCAGAGCTGCTAGGCGATGGCAGAGCTCCTGAGCCGAGGGCCTCTTTCTCTCTCTGTCCTTCAGACAGTCGAGGGCAACTGGAAGAATCGGGTGGACTGGGTCGATCAGGTGAATGTGGGATTGACGACGTTCAACCTCTGGGACAGGAATTTTGATTTGGCCAGTTGGGAATCGTGGGTCATTGATTTCAATAATTTTGTAGAGCTGACTAGGACTGGGAAACTGCTGAGTGAGAATCTGAATGTCCAGTACACCAAACGAGAAGCAGTCCAGTTTGTTCGTATAAGTTGGTGAATCGTCCAGTGCTTCTGGTGGCATGTATACCAGTGTGCCCGGGCACATGGTCATGGGAGTGAGGCGAGGGTTTGCATCAGCTAGCTTTAACGTTCCAAAGTCAGTGACCTTGGCTCTGTTTCCAGGACCAATCAGCAACACGTTGTTGCTGGAGAGGTCGCGATGTATGATACCATTCGCGTGGAGGTAGACGAGGGCCAGGGCTACATCGTGGCAAAGGTCTACTTGGATGTGATAGGGGAGTGGTTCCTGGGATTGCTCCAGCAATTGGGTCAGACTACTGTCCATGAGTTCCATGAGTAGCACTGGCAGCCCGGAATCAGGATCCCTACTCACCCCCAAGTACTGCACGATGTGGGGGTGTCTGACACTGCTCAGGAACTGACACTCTTTTTCGAAACGCTCCATGGTCTTTCGTGCACCTGGGTCATTTGTCTTGAATAGTGTTGGGTGGATGATTTTAGCGGCGCATGGTAGCTCATCGCACAGAGCTCTGTAGACGGCTCCATACGATCCGACACCGAGGGAGCAGGTTTTGATGATTTGGATGATCTGGTAGCCAAAATGACCCTGTGGTTGTGTCATTGTCACAGCGGACACCTGGGCACAGAGACAGCTCAACAGTAACGACCAAACCAGCAGACACAGGCTTGTTCCAGTCCACACAACACAGCAAACTCTTAGAGCTAGTCTTAGCACTCAACATCACCGTCTTACTGAGCTCCTAACACACTCAACTCCTTTGATGGTACAAACATATCTAGCTAAGCGTTTGAGAGGTAAAACAATGCCAGTCAGATCAGAAATTTCCAGGGTTAACTTAGATACATACTACCATATAAGGTAATGCTACTGGTCCAGGTGGCTGATCAGATTGGTTTGACCAATCATTTTCCACCAACAGCATATTCTGGTTTTTGGAAACCAAGGTCTTGGCATGTTAAAAACATCCACTGATAATGTGTAAGGGGAATCATAAGGTAAGGTCATGCTTATACACAAACAGTTGTTATACAGACAGCCACAGTCAGCTGGAGATGATAAGATTAATATTGTTGCCAGGGACAGCAGCATGGTGGGCAGATGGCTGATTACCTCACAGATGTTAATTGCTGAGTGTCATGCAATGGTAGCTACTAACAATGTGTGTGTGTGTGTGTGTGTGTGTGTGTGTGTGTGCGTGTGCGTGTGTGTGATCCAAGACGAGAAAACATGGACACTGAGCACTTACGGAGGAAAAGTGCAACACGACTTCTCAGTGAAGTTATTAAGTAAAAGTATAACCAAAGAATTATACCGGTACATGCATGATAGCACCAAAAATAGAGCAACAATTCAGGGGAGTGGCTATAGCCACCCAATCCACCCACCCTAGACCAGCCCCTAGCTTATAGTGATACTCAACTGAATTCACAATTACATGTACTATAGTTGTATCGTTATGATGTGACACTGTCTGTCAACCAGCTAGTAGAGTGTCCCTATCTCCACAAGGTCAATCAAATCGTAAGGTGTACGCACCGCACCCCCTACCACCATCAGCTTGTTGCCAGGGAGGACTACCACTAGGCAGAAGCATCGTGCGGAGGGCAAGTGGCTGATGACCTCCCAGGTGTTCGTTGTTGGGAAGTACTGGTAGATGTTATCAGTGGGCCCAGTGTAACCATACCCACCGATTGCTAGCAGGCGTCCACCCATCACTGTTGTAGTACAGTGTTCAATTGGAAGTTGGGCGACATCTCGCCATGGTGATGGCGACTGCGGTGTGGACTCAAGGAGGTCAGCCAGGGAGCATTTGGCAGCAAATCTTGTAAAACCGCCACCAGCTAGTACATAAACATCATCACCATGCAGGACAGCGAATCCCCTATGTATGGCAGCAGGCAGGCTACTGACAATGGACCACTGCAGTGTCTCTGTATCCAGCACTTCTACCGCATTCAGTTGGGCAGGGCTTCCTTGATGTCCCCCGGCCACAATGAGAGACTTTCCAGTGTGCAGGACAGCAGTGTGGGACCGTTTGGTTGGCATGGGTGGGAGTAGCTCCACCCACTTCCTGCCCTCACCCACTCCAGTGAGGCTGAGGAGGGTGTTGAAAAAAACCATGCCCTCGTAACGTTGCTCGGATCCACCAATTGCAGTTACCATGCCATTGACGAGTGCTATAGAAAACCTGCGCCGATTGCCACACATAGGTAGGAACGACCACACTTGAGTTGGAATGTCGTAGGTGCAAACAGGAGCACCACCGTTGTCATAATCGAGATAAAAATATACAGTGCTGCCATCAACAAGCACGCTCCCTGGGCGAGCTTTGAGAGGAGCGTTTGCACATTTTGTCCACCTTCTGCTGCTGTCAACCTCCAAAGACTCTTCAACACCCTCGCTGTGCACTCCAGCTACAGGCTTGGCTTGATCCATTAGTGGTGGCAGTAGTGTCGATCTGGCTTGGCTGGGGTTCTCAAATGGCTTTCCTCTTCCTCTGCAGCAAAGAAATGTACTGGCTTGGAATTGCAGGCTACCTGGCTATAACTCTCACAGTACAACTCTATACACAGCTACCAGTAGCACTGGTACATGTGGATGTTCTGCATGCCATATATAGTACGTACATGTTGACACAAAAGTTCAGGTCACTGGTTCAAATACCAGTGCATTTCCATGGCAACAGGGACCCTTACCCCAAACCTTGTTAAGACAAGGCGTGCAGGTTTACTTCCTGTCAAGCTTATGCAGCTTCACCCCCCAAGAGCACCTTGTGGTATTAATTGTGGAGGCAGTGGAGCCACAGTACCTCTCATAGGTTCACATATACACGCCCATGGACAATACATGCAAGAGTGAGCTATCAGACGCACAGATCTAATTCACATGTACAAGTCCATCTCATGTCCAAATTAGCATCAACAGTGTATGATGACATCATTGTCATTGTTAAGGGTCAGGAATCACCTCGTGAACTTAGCACTTCAAATTCTGCCCATAGCTAGACATTTACAACACTATAACTCTCACATTCTACTCTTAGTACATACGCAAAAGGATTCTGCCCATTTCAAATTTTCCCGTTATGAACACACTCTTCCTCCTCCGCGCCGCTGCAATGACAATGATGTCGTCGTGCACTGTTCTTAGCATGGACAGCTTGACATGAACTAGTCTCTGGATCGGATGTTTAATGGGGTCCGCATAATAATTATGAGCTATGGAAGAATATGACACACTCTCATTACAGATCAGTAACATTGCAAACTCTCAAAAATTAGAGACAATTATAAAACCATTGTGTAGTGACAAGAGACCGTAGAGCTGACAGTTAGAACCAGTTAGTTACAGAACTCAACACAACCACACAAGGATCTGGTAGTGACGTAGTGACTGAGTCAGTCACCGAGTGATATATTAGGACGATTTGGAGAGACAGATTACAAATCAGTGAGAACACTAGATTACAAAGAGAACACCTTGTACAAACACTACGTGGCACTGGAGACTAGCACGTCTGCTGGATGCTCTTGTTCTCCTTCTCAACCTCCAGTGGAGGCCATGTTGGCTCGATGGATGCTATGATGTGCTTGTAGCGGTTGTGAGGTCGGCGCTTACACCGAACCACACGTACCAGCCAGTGCATCCAACCACTGGGGAATACGTAGCCCTGTGTGTGTTGTGGGTGTGTGTGTGTGTGTGTGAGGGTGTGTGTGTGTGTGTGAGGGTGTGTGTGTGTGTGTGTGTGTGTGTGTGTGTGTGTGTGTGTGTGCATACGTTTGGTACCTCATGTGCTCCCCTCACAAATATAATCATCCCACACTCCATCCTCACTCCCCCAGTGACCCTCACACCACACCACTGCACTACCTCCCCACACCACACCATGCACATACCTCCCCACACCACATCCCACTCATACTTCCCCACACCACACCGCACTGCATACCTCCCCACACCACATCCCACTCATACTTCCCCACACCACACACAACACACAACACCCACCATCCCTCACACATGTACTACGTGTACCACAACAGCCCCACATGTACCTCCAACAGGTGTGCAATGGCACAGTAGATGAGAGCTATCTCGACAATGGTGATGCGGAAGGAGAAGGAGGTGGGAGGGGTGAGCTGGAGGAACCCCCACATCCAGGGCCACCAGTTTCCAGGAGCCAGAGCGAGGTAGAGGTTGAGAGGGAAGAGAACGGCCAGACACAGCAGGAACCAGTCTGCGTGGGTGTGGGAGGGGCATTCAGTGACATTGCAGAAATGAAATTAACTTGTGATCTTTAGCTCCCACACCCCAACACACACACCCCACACTCACGGTAGGTGAAGAGAGGCTTGTGGTACAGACACCCCAACAATAGACACTCACAATTGGTGAAGAGGGGCTTGCGGTACGGTGCAGCGGTGGAGAGAGCCAAGGCCAGCCCAATGTACTGGAAGATGGAGACCAGGAAGACGACCGTGTTCTCACTGCAGACGATGTTGTCAGCATTAGGGTCAGGAACAAGAGGACGATACCTGTGAGAGTGGATGGTGGGGGTGGAGGGTGGCGGGGAGCAAGCGTATGCATACAAGTGAAGTACTGGGCATTCATATCAGACAGTCAGTGACTGAATGGGCATCTGTGGCCAAAGTCAGCAATGTGCATGTACTGCTCTGGGAGCAGGGAGCATTGTGATGAGGGGGCAAGTGTATCATGCACACACGCATGCACACTCTCTCTCACCCACCCACCCACCCACCCACCCACCCACACCCACCATGGTTGGCCCTGCAGGAAGTACAAGGCGCCCAGCTGGAATGCTATCAGTAGAATGGTCTGAAGGATCACTGAGAGGAGCACGTGCACACCAGCCAGCGTGCCTGGTGGCCGACGCTTCACCAGGCGGGGATACGGACCAGTGAAACCCACTGTGTGTGTGTGTGCGGGGGGGGGGGGGGGGGGAAATGACATCATACTGTAGTACATTGTACACCGAAATCATTGAAACAGATTACAGTAGGAGGCATGGTAAAGTCCCGTTCCGTTTGCGTGTAACCGTGCCAGTGTTTCCATACATGTACACGTAGCATATACTGAGATGACAGACTTACTGACGAAGGCAAAGGCCAGGATGAGAATGAGGTCAATGTACGACAGACTTACTGACGAAGGCAAAGGCCAGGATGAGAATGAGGTCAATGTACAGGTACTGGAAGTCTCCCAAGTTGGACTCGTACTGTGTGTGTGTGTGTGTGGTGGTGGTGGGGGGGGGGGGGGGGGGATAAGCTGACCTTCAAACAAAAGATCAATATTTTGATGCATACTGCACAGTGATATTATCACCGACACACAGCTAGCCTCCTGAGCATAACAGCTTCCACTCCCTGCTCTATATCTGCGTCACAGTGCCAGCAGTCCACTCACTGCAGCAGTGCAATCGGGGAGCATGCAGCTCTGCACAGAGAGTTGCCCGGAGCCGGATTACTCATGGTAGGCGAACGAGGAGGAAGTAGCTGAGCGAGCGAAGCTACTTGTACAGTATGTGTACAGTGTATGCTGTCACTCACTGCATAGAGAATGGCTGCGGAGATGAACTCGGCCATGGAGTAGAGGGCCATGAACTTGAACACACTGAACGAGGTCACTAGAGCACACCTGCCTTCCCTGTGTGTGGTGTGTGTGTGTGTGTGTGTGTGTGTGTGTGTGTGTGTGTGTGTGTGTGTGTGTGTGTGTGGTGTGTGTGTGTGTGTGGTGTGTGTGTGTGTGTGTGGTGTGTGTGTGTGTAGTGATGTACATGTAGATGTACTGGGAGGGCTCTGAAGCACACCCGTTTGGTGAGCACACATGTATAAGGCCCATGGTTGCTCTTTTGCAAGACTATTAATTGGTAGTGTATTTTCGTGCAGTCCTAGTGACAGAATTGTTCGCAACTTTACACCATGAAGTGTCATACACCCTCCACCTGACACCATTCCCCTACCTCACACACACACCCTCCACCTGACATTCCCCTCCACACAATAACACGATCACTCCCCTCCTCCACCTCACACACTCACATGATCACTTTGGGCACACACGTGATGTTGGGTATCTTCGAGGTGAAGGGTGAGGCAATGCTGGCCTCCGTCTCTGACAGAGAAATCCCAGCATGGGCCATCTTGAGGGCCTGGGAGGGAGAGAGAGGTACATTGTATGATTGACATGTATTGCCAGCAGAGAACCTCTCTAAATGAAGACCTGAGTTCCATCAATGAAGAGCTACCAGCTACAGACTCACCCCACAGTCATTAGCTCCATCCCCACACATGGCTGTGCTGTACCTGCAGAGGACACGGACGTACACACCTTCAAATTCTGGCACTATAGTGATTGTCGCAGTCTAGAGGTAAACACCCCATTGCCCTACAGGTCATAACCACTCACCCGATGTCCTGTAGGGCAGACACTAGTTGAGCCTTCTGCTCTGGAGACATCCTGGCAAACACGGTACCTCGAACCAACAGCTTGGAGGAGAGGAGGAGGAGAGGAGGGGAGGGGAGGGAGGGAGGGGAGGAGAGGAGGGGTGGGAGGAGAGGAGTGGAGGAGGGGAGGAGAGGAGGGGAGGGGAGGGGAGGAGAGGAGGAGGGGGGGAGGAGAGGAGGGGAGGGAGGAAAGGAGGAGGGGAGGGGAGGGGAGGAGAGGAGGAGGGGGGGAGGAGAGGAGGGGAGGGAGGAGAAGAGGGAAGGGGAGGGAGGAGAGGAGGAGGGGAGGGAGGAGAGGAGGAGGAGGGGAGGGGAGGGAGGAAAGAAGGAGGAGGGGAGGGGAGGAGAGGAGGAAAGGAGTAGAGTAGGCAACGGTAAATAAGAAATGGGATTGTGTTGTGCAGAGAACAAACAACTGACTGAGTCAATGCCTGCCCGGGAGCAACTGCATACAGGTACATGTACAAACAGTTACCCGCTCAAAGAGGCTGCTGCAGTGCTGTCGGACGATGGCAAACGACTTCCCATCAACCACCAGGTGGTAGGGCCGATCTATGTCCAGCACCAACTCCTCCTGGAGGGAGGAGAGTGGGAGAGAGGGAGGGAGGGTGGGAGGAAGAGAGGGAAGGATGGAGGGAAGGATGGAGGGAAGAAGGGAGGGAGGGACAGAGAGGGATGGGGAGTGGAGAGTTTCTTTGTAATGCAAGGGTCATATCTTATGAGGTTTTTCTCCAGCACACATGAATGGCTGTGCTGGCTACATACTAGCCAGTCTACAAGGCACTGTCACAGCATGCAAGCTTCAGTCAAGGTCACCTGATACGAGAGGAGAGGAGTAGTGCTGCGGTCCTCGGGTCCACTGTCTTCACTGATGTGGCTCATATAGCCTGCAGAGGAGAGGTGTACCACTATGACACTGGGGATTGTTCCAACTCCCAACCAACACTGCTGGCTGTGTGGTGTATCAGAGTACATCCTGCTACCTTCTCTTTGTCCTCCTCCCACTCCTAGTGCTCATATTCCCTCACCTCCCTCCCACTCCCTCGACCCCCTTCCCTACACCCTCACCCCTCCCTTTACCTCACTCTAACCCTTAACACTCACCAGTCCCCCACCCTCACCTGAGCTCCCTGAGGTCATCAGTTGAGCGGGGTCATGCCCCTCCCCCAGCAGGTGGAAGGAGGTGAGGGGGAGGCCCGAGGGAGACAGGTACGCCCGCAACATGATGGCACGGTGTTCAGAGGCAATCATCCCACACTCCCGGGCCACAGAGACCGCAGTCAACATATTGTCACCTGCACAGACGGTGTTGGGGGGGGGGGGGGGGGGCTTTGATTAGATTACTACTGGGCACCACTACAGCCAAGAATGACACCCGCCAGCCACCAATTGGAGCGTGTACACGGACTGTGAACATTGTCCAATCATATAATGGTAGCTGTTCAACCCAACCACAGTGTGCAATTACTACTTGAGGTTGAGGGAGGCTGACCGGTGATCATGACACTACGGGATGCTGACCGGTGATCATGACACTACGGGATGCTGACCGGTGATCATGACACTACGGAGCGCAGCAGACGAGAGGGTGGAGATGACGGGAGCGGTTTCTGGCTTGAGACGGTTCTGCATGACAATCAGTCCCACAAACATCAGATCACACTCCACAGCTTCACTGTGTGTGTGCGTGTGTGCGTGTGTGTGTGTGTGTGTGTGTGTGTGTGTGTGTGTGTGGGGGGGGGGGGGGGGGGGGAGGAGAGGGGGATGATGACTGTTCCAGTACCAGGAATGCAGGTGGTGGGCTGTGCGTGTATCAATCCATTCCCTACCGCTGCACTCTCTCTGCCTTGTGCCACGGCATGTGCATCGTCTTGTGTCCCATGGCCAACACTCGGAACCCCTTCTGGGTGAGCGAGGACAGTGTCTCAAAGAAGTCTGTCGGGACTGTGCGTGTGACGGTGTGAGGGTGGAAGGGGCACAGTATTATGTGTGCCGGTGTGGGGGTGTGCCGGTGAGAGGGTGGAAGGGATGTGTCACAAGAGGATTTGAGGAGTACTCGGAGCTCATAGTCTCTCTAACCTGATTCTGGTTTGCAAAGCCGTTTGATGGTTTCTGGCGCCCCTTTCACGTAGACATGGAGCAGACGGGGGTCAGAACAGGGCAGGGCTCGCACCAGTACACTCATACGCTGTTGAGTGTGTGTGTGTGTGTGTGTGTGAGGGGGGTGGGGGGGGGGGGGGGGGGGGGGGGGGGGGGGGGTGGAGTGAAGGTATGCTGTCATTAGAGAGAGTACAGGGGATGTATACATGCATGGAGTCTCAAGTAAGGGTCACAAGATCAGGGAGGTCCAAGAGGCACCGTGTAATTTACTGTATAGCCTACTGTACTGCTGCCATTGCAAATTACTATCATGGAGAGCACTAATTAGAAACAGTCTTCTACCTGCAGCTCAGATGAGAATGTGAACTGTCTCAGTATCCCAAGCTCCATCCCCTCCACCTCTTCCTCCTCCTCTGCCAACTCCCCAGCGGGTGGGGGGGTGGACTGGAGGGGCGTGGGCGGAGGCCTCACCACGGTGGGAATAACCATGTCAAACCGTGTACAGTCCTCTCCAGGGGGTTCCTCTAGCGACTGGTGTGAGGGAGGGAGAGGGAGAGAGAGAGGGAGAAGGGGGAGGGAGGGAGAGGGGTACAGGGAGGAGGGGGAGGGGTAGAGGGAGGAGGGAGAGGTACACATGTACAGGGAGGAGGGGGAGGGGTTGAGGGAGGAGGGAGAGGGGTAGAGGGAGAAGGGGGGAGGGAGAGGCAGGGGGATGGACAGAGGGAGGAGGGAGAAGAGAAGAGATTAACAAACAAACGCGATGCCTGCCAGCCCCACAGAAGGGGCCTGGTAGCACTTCCATGAGAGAGCTGTCACTGCTGCAATTGAAGAGGTGTGCCTACCCAGTCAGTGGCGAGGAACATTTTGAGGTCGAGAGGGTCTCCCGTTAGCTCTCCGTTGATGTTCGTGAGGGAGTGGCAGGTGGCCATTCCGCAGACGAGGGAGGTGGAGGGGGGCAGATGGGAGGGTTGCTCCAGGAGGGGAGCAAAACTGTGTGTGCATGGGGTGTGTGAGAGGGGAGAACATGCTGCCAACGTCTCTCCATGTTTAACATTCTAGTTTAGCAATGTACATGTACATGTATATACCTGCGCACACAGTGAATGTACTGTACATGTAGAGAGACTACTGCATGCTCAACTCATGAGCTCAGAGTTCAGCTTAGAGCACGTCCAAATTCATCCATATACATTGTACATGACCATGTACAGTGACTGGAAGCTGCTGCACATCAAGCACTGCCCCTCATCACCCACGCACCCAGCATACTGCACATCAAGCACTGTCCCTCATCACCCATGCACCCAGCATACTGCACATCAAGCACTGTCCCTCATCACCCATGCACCCAGCATACTGCACATCAAGCACTGTCCCTCATCCCCCATGCACCCAGCATACTGCACATCAAGCACTGTCCCTCATCACCCATGCACCCAGCATACTGCACATCAAGCACTGTCCCTCATCCCCCATGCACCCAGCATACTGCACATCAAGCACTGCCCCTCATCACCCACGCACCCAGCATACTGCACATCAAGCACTGTCCCTCATCACCCATGCACCCAGCACACTGCACATCAAGCACTGTCCCTCATCACCCATGCACCCAGCACACTGCACATCAAGCACTGTCCCTCATCACCCATGCACCCAGCACACTGCACATCAAGCACTGTCCCTCATCACCCATGCACCCAGCACACTGCACATCAAGCACTGTCCCTCATCACCCATGCACCCAGCATACTGCACATCAAGCACTGCCCCTCATCACCCACGCACCCAGCATACTGCACATCAAGCACTGTCCCTCATCACCCATGCACCCAGCACACTGCACATCAAGCACTGTCCCTCATCCCCCATGCACCCAGCATACTGCACATCAAGCACTGTCCCTCATCACCCATGCACCCAGCATACTGCACATCAAGCACTGTCCCTCATCACCCATGCACCCAGCATACTGCACATCAAGCACTGTCCCTCATCACCCATGCACCCAGCATACTGCACGTCAAGCACTGTCCCTCATCACCCACGCACCCAGCATACTGCACATCAAGCACTGTCCCTCATCACCCACGCACCCAGCATACTGCACATCAAGCACTGTCCCTCATCACCCACGCACCCAGCATACTGCACATCAAGCACTGTCCCTCATCACCCACGCACCCAGCATACTGCACATCAAGCACTGTCCCTCATCCCCCATGCACCCAGCATACTGCACATCAAGCACTGTCCCTCATCACCCATGCACCCAGCATACTGCACGTCAAGCACTGTCCCTCCCAGTACATGTACCAGTAAGAACTCGGGACAGCCACCGTACCCCAAGCACTGGAGTCCCAACGCCCATCAATGTCACAGCTAGTGAAGAGTTCTCACCTCCGGGCCGTACACTGGCTTGACTCCGTGCAGGTCCAGACTGTCCTCAGTGAGGGGTACCCGTCTTGTCAAAACACACCATCTTGACCTTTCCACACAGATTCACCCTGGAGGAAGAGGCGTCACAATGCTGACACACACACACATATCACATACATACTTACACACACTGACAGACACAACACTTGCACTAACTCACACACTCACCCACCAGTCTAAACTCACACAGTGCTGTGGGCTGATATCTACATGTGTAACTAGCACACCACTCACACACCTCTGAGGGCTGATGCAGAATATCTGCTGCTTCCTCAGCCGGTTCAGAGCGTACACAGTGCCCACGGTGAGGGCAGCCGGGAGGGCGGGGGGGGGACTACGATGGTGATGACGTCGAGAGCCCTGTAGATGGTCTCCTGGACCTCGTAGTGCTTTACCTGCTCTATGGTGATGGTGTAGCAGAACCCGAGGAAGGCTGGAGGGGAGAGGTCACATGATATTGAGCCAATCAGATTTCCTAATTGGCACTAACAAAAACATTTCATGTGTCCAACTACACCTTTAGTTCACCATGAGCCTCCCCACAGGAGATTACAGTACAAGTACGCTCATGAATACCACGGCATGTAGCCATCTTACCTAGAATGGCCAGCACCAGGACAAACTTGATGGCATCTGCATAGAATTTCATGTTAAGAGGTTTGGGAAAGAGAATGGAGCGAACCATACCCCCCTTGGACGTCGCAAAACCTGGAGAGGGGGGAGGATGCATGAACGTGCATTCAGGGAGGGATTAGGTCAGGTGAGAGGTGTGTTCAGGGAGGGGATTAGGTCAGGTGAGAGGTGCATTCAGGGAGGGATTAGATCCGGTGATAGGTGTGTTCAGGGAGGGATTAGGTCCGGTGATAGGTGTGTTCAGGGAGGGATTAGGTCCGGTGATAGGTGTGTTCAGGGGAGGGATTAGGTCCGGTGATAGGTGTATTCAGGGAGGGATTAGGTCAGGTGATAGGTGTGTTCAGGGAGAGATTAGGTCCGGTGATAGGTGTGTTCAGGGAGGGATTAGGTCATGTGAGAGGGTGGGAGTGCTCTGTAGCATGTCCGTACCTGTTCGTACTACAACAGCCCGCACACTGGCATTGCCATAGAAACGGGTCTGTATG